>CM065380.1:11147500-11647500 GCA_033060915.1 Euryodendron excelsum | reverse complement strand
TTGCTGACGCCACACAGGAACTCCTTTGGATTTGATGGCTTCTTCAGGACATGGGCGTCCAACACTCTGGGGCTACTATGCTTCATTGTGACAATCGCAGTACCACACTGATTGCTCACAATGATGTCTTTCATGATCGTACCAAGCATATTGAGATTGATTATCACTTCATTCGCCAGCATGTGGTTCGCGGTGTGGTCCATCTTTTTCCTATTTATTCTGCTGACTAGACTGCTGATATATTCACCAAGTCTCTTCTACCTGGTCGGTTTGATGTTCTCGTCACCAAACTCAAGTTGGTCTCTGTTAAATCTCCTTGAGTTTGAGGGGAGTGTTGATGTATATATATGTGTATATAGCCTGGGGGTAGTTTAGTCTTTTTTCCTCTTTCTAGGGTTAGCCTATATATGTGTTGTTTCTATTAATTGTATAGTTACTGCTTTCATATATACAAGTTAATCGTTTTCCTCTCTACCTTCTTCTCTATCTCTTTATTCATCTTTAACAATATATATATATATATATATATATATTATATTTCTTCATCATTCTTACACTTTACAATTGCCTCATGTCAAAAGCTTGTAAATTAATCCAAAAGTGAGTTTACAGTAATGATACAAGTTTTCAATGAGAACAACTTAAAAGGAAAAACAAACATATGAGCATTGATACGTATATATATATATATATATTGATTCTGCATACTACCGTCCACCATAACGTCTCTGCCTTTGCTGAAATGAACTCAAGGCTTCCATAAATTCTGCTTCCCCAAAATGAGGCCAGAGTTCTCGCACCAACACAAGTTCAGTGTAGGCTAGTTGCCACAACAAGAAGTTGCTGACTCTAATTTCACCGCCGGTTCGTATAAGTAAATCAGGGTAGGGGAACTCAGTACAGTTCGTTTCTAATTGCCAGAACAAGATGGAACCTTGAGTTTGCCTTCGTACTCTCCTCTGCTTCAGTTATTAGTCTCTGTAGAGACTCCGGGAGCTTTGATGAATCCCCAATCACTGATATTCGATTACCCTTCCTACCAAAATAGAAGAATCATATGCCAGTAAGAACAATGAAAAGTAATAGTGGATTCCAATTTTTATGTTGAATGATTGTACGATGACTCGGACACCTATGTCTCAGAATCCTCTAGCACTGTCACTGTTGTTTTTTCAATGATTTTCGTCAAAGATTCAACCTCTGCCTGTGTTATATATATATATATATATATCAAACTAATCTAGTTTGATGCGCGCATATGTAAAAGATGTAACGTTCAAAACAAAAAGCGCCGACTGACTTTGGACCGGATCCAATTACCATCGGAAAATGCGAACGCGGTGAGAACTTTAATTCCCCACGAGCAGCAAAGCTTGATGAGCTCTATCAATGTAGGTTCACCAACCTTGTGGCCGAATGCCTCTGGCAACCCCCTCTGCCTGGCCCACCTCCAGTTGCCATCCATAATCACGGCAACATGTTTTGGCATTAATTCTGCTAGAGACCGCCAGGCAATGGCTCTTCTTCCGGGGAATCTCACGGCCTAACAACTCTTTCTGGTGAATGGTGTAGGTACCCAGTCTACGGGCGCCACATGGTACCCCATTTTGCCCACCTGGCAGTCTACGTGGGCCCCCTGGCTACCCCAAAGTCAACCGTGGTCAAACCACGCCTAGGCATAACCGCTCCTCACCCTCGCCCCTGCGGCAGGGTCGGCGCCCGAACACCAAGCCTCGTTCAAGCAAGCTCCAAGAGCTCCTCTTAAGCCAGGCCCCGCGCCTGCACGGCTTCGGCCAAAACGAGCGCCTGTGCTTGACAGGCCCTTGCGCCTAGCACGACCCAAGGCTCCGTGCCCCAACATCTAATGAGCCCAGGCCCCTAATTGGCTAACTTACTCTCGCTTGGGACCCCTTCCCGCGGGCAGTGGAAAGGAGGCTAGAACCGAAGGGATTGTTGAGCCGCGCGCTTGTAGGGACCAGTCCCATCAACCAGCTAAGAGAGAGATATATACCCTCAGAGCCACTTAAATACCGTATCTTTAGCATTAAATGCTGACCCGACGCACATTTAATGCAATAGACACGTGGTGAGCTGTGGTTGGACAAGCGCCTGACCCCGTGGCAGCGGGCATCCAATCGCCAGCCGCGGCCGCTGACAGGACCTCTCCAGGTCATGATGGCGGAGTTCAGGCCTGCCCAGTCACGGCGCGCCACGTGTCCGCACCGTGCTAATCACACCTTACTATAAATAGTCTCAACACATTTATGACAAGGACACAACAGTTAATCACATTTATTATACGAGTCGTCGCTGGCTCATGAACCTCTCTCTCTTTTATCTGCCCTCTCGGTTCTCACCCTTCCACAGCCGGGAGACCCGAGCGAGTCGGCTTCTGTGACTACCAGGACTCCCAAACAGGCCCCACGCAAGTCAACCTTGCGCTTCCCAGTCAAACACAACAAACAAATGGTATGCATGCGATCCATTTTTAGTTCTTCGAGTTCGATCATAAATTATATAAGAGAAGGGTTTGGATTTGAAAGGAGAGAGATTGCTCTCAACTGGTGGAATTGGGAGGAGTTTTATTCTTGCATGCAGTTAACCTTTGGCGCCAGTCTCCTGTCAAACATGAAAACGACGTCGTGGAGTATGGTCAGACTCGGAGCATTAATCATTTGAGTGTATGTGCGAGAGATGAGAATCTTGTTGTAGAGGTCTGCATCCATCTGAGTGAAATTTTAGTTGTCAATCGTGAATCTCGTGACTAAAAATAAAAATAAATGTTTGAAATGAGAGTCTTGACTCTTGATCACTTCAATGGTGACTAGTACCTGTATTTTGTGAAAACTAATTATTTTCCGATTATTTATTTGTTAATGTGAAGATCGATCGCATGATGATCAGGCTGTTACATCAGTTTGGAAACTGGTTTATAATTTTGTGAATCTCGTGTTCATTTTTCATATTATTAACAATTGATTATTTTATTATTTTGCTAATAACTTCTAATCATATTTATATAAGTTATGTTTGTTCTTATATTTTGTTATTCTCTCACGTTGCGCTTTAAATGATCAGATACTTTTAAAATACCACATCACAAGAGCAATTAGTTAAATAACTATCGAATTTGTTCTGTTATTCAACACACTCTATTAATTTTGTAAGATATTATATATAAGATAAAATTATATATATATATATATATAATGCCACGGGAAATTAAATTGGCTCACATTTTTGTTATTATAATCTAACTAGGTTCTTTATTTATTTACAAAGTACTCAAAACATGGACTCTAATAAAATAAAAATATTAGACCTTACCAACTTTATCTTTCCATTATCCAAAATTTAAAATTTATCTCAATCTTTCTTTTTGTTCGTCTTTTTATTTATTTATTTTTGACTATATGCACTCAAAAGTTCATAACATATATGTATACTTTTATATATTAGATGGATAAGGAATAGGCTTTAATACAATAGATAATCTTAAACACCTAAATTCTCTCTGTAAAATTCAATCAATAAACTTCCAAACTACTCTACATCCGGGGCAATTTATACATGAAGTCCTTTTAAAATAGAATTCTAAAGTACAAAGCAAACATTAAAATTCATATATGGTAGAATCTAAACGGTGATGAAAGTTGAGTTAAAAACTTCCTCCTAACAACCAACCTATAATTTACTATTAGAAATTTGCATCGATTTTGGCAAACACTTGGGAAATGTTTCAGTAATAAATTGAAACATAGTTATCATAATCTAAATTTGTTTCACTAGAACTGGATTTTTTTATACTAATTCCAATGTTTTGTTGTTTGCTTTCTTTGTTGTAGTTGTGTTGTAGATAATTATATGTTAACTATGAGGAAGATGGCCTGTGAATTTCTTGATACACAAGCATATGTTTTTAAAATTTGGTCGATGTTGATACGTGGGCATGTCTAGATTTCTCATTTTGGGTGTATTATTTTGGTTTAACTCTTTGTTTTTAAAAGTATTCATAGCGAGTATTTTTTGATGTTTTGAAAGATATTCAGTGTAATATTTGTGAATATATTGAAATTCACATTTATATCATATTGATTTGTACCTTTTAATTTCTCACGTTGACATCTCCTGTAAGTTTTGAACTTTTTTTTTTCTTCCTGATTTGTTAAGTCGGAGTGATTTCATTAATGTAATTTTTTAATTACGATCAATGTTCAAGAAGATTGGTTTGGTCTGTGATTATGGAGTACTTGTGTATCCCAATTTCCATGGCTCTTAAATCTTGCATGACTTTGATATTGAAGATTTGGTATTATATCTTTAAATAAATAATATATATAATTTATATATTTTTTATCAAATTTAAATAAACCCTTAAAATTATATTTATTATATAATTTAATTTAGTTTAAGTATTATAATTATGGATGTACAGTTCCAGTTCCACCGAACACTGCCAAAAAGTTTAAAAATTTGGATGTGGTATCATTGTAACATTTTTTTTGTTTAAAGTAAAAATTCTAAACATAAATTTCCTTTATTTATATAAAATAATTGTTCATGTATAATGAATATAACATAATATGTATTGAAATCTATTTTATTTCGTGCATAGTACGGATCAACTCTTAGTATATATGTAAGACTGTAAAAGTAGTACATGGGATCACTCTCAAGTTTAAGCATTCAAGGAAAAACTAAAATGAAATGAGTTAAACGAAAACGACATCGTCTTCTTAAGAGTGAGTTCTGACGAGTGTAAACATGTAGGCATTTATGCAACAAAATTTTAAGAGGGCCTCATTAACCGCCACTGTTGCACGTGTCTTCCGCAGGAAAATCATTTGCAACATCATACATGTGAGTTCGATTTCGAGTGTGACCGCCGCATAGAGTTGTAAATTAACTGAATAGTAAATTGTTTAAATTTTATTTTAAAACTTATAAAATTTTAAATTATGTTAAAATTTTATTTGTTTAATTTTTGAGTCCATCTAAAATGAGTTTTAATTTAATTTAATTTTATTTTGTTTTTATAGATATAAGAGTACATATAAACTTATCAGTCGTGTCCAAATTGACGTTGGCAAAAATTAGTTCACTTTCAAATTAAATAATTTAATGTGTTTACTTGTTAATATGAAAAAATAAAAATAAAAACAACCTGCTACTACCGGTTTTGAGGATGAGTAAATTTACATAGCTTTACCTTGTAAGTGAAGAGATTGTTTTTATATTTCGAATCCATGTAACGCAGAAGTCGCAATCAAAATTTTTTTAACTTTTGCTTTTATAAAAATTGAAATTTTGGCCCTTTTAGATAAAAAAAAAAAGAATTATTCGTTTAAAAACCACAAAGGTCACATATTTAATGTATATGCAAATTTAAATAAATCTATAAATATTGAATTAATTAACTCAACAAATTGGAGCAATTCATAATATAGAGACAATTTATGAAACCAAACAGACCATTTGCTTCTTAAAATATTTTTCTTACATTTACGTGTTAAAAGATTAGCCAAGGATACATTCCAATGAGCGTAAGAATAGGGCAACGCACCTGTATTGTAAATATGTGGTAATTATAATTTTAAATAAAAAAATAATTTTAAAAGGTGTTTTGTTTTAAAGTGAAAAACTCTAATTTAACCGGATTATTCTATAAAAACTGCCCAAAAAAAATTTGTATAACTTTACTTTAGTTGTAATTAAAAATTATTTTAGTGGTTTTTTTTTTTTTGAAATGATAGGTCCCAATTCATTATATTATTTTATATGAAATTTTTGTATTGAATTTCTGTACATGTATCTGTTTGTAGACGTTTTATTTCAAAATAACACCCACTCTTTTAGCTCATCTATTTTAATATATAAAAAGAGAACTCAATTGGTGTTTTTGAAGCTGGGTGACTTTTTTCTTTCCCAAATTATCCAAATTAATTTAGTTATTTACTATTAAAAAAGGTTTACCTTCATGTTTTCTTAAAAGGACAAAAATTAAAATGCACACTTTTCTGATAACTGCAGATAATTGCCCACGTTATGCAACCTCTTCAATTTAAATATTTTTTTCTTTTTATTTTTTTTTAAGCCTCACGTTTTTAGAAAGAGAAACAAGATATTTACCATATTCACTTACTGGACATTAATAAGATCAGCAATAATTAAATATCGATGAGTGTGCCCACCTTCTAGTAATTTTAAAGATGTCACCAAAGAGTTTCTTTTATACAAAGATTATCTACAAATAGAATTTCCAAAAAAAAAATTTGACAGAGCACATTACTTCTTATTTTAGGGATCGAACGGTCATTTCAACATCTTCAAAATTTCGCGGGTCAGATCGATCCTTCCGCATTCCGTCAGCCTATAATCGCTCAGGTCTGAAAAAGTTGATCTTCCCCAATCGTCTCTAGCTATAATCCAGCGTTAGAGAGAGATATATAGTTATAGAGAGGGGGCAAGTAGTTTTAGTGAGAGAGCGTTTCTTGTTCAGTTTTTCTTATAACAAATAGAGATACATATATACGTATATATATTGACACATTCTCGGAGAGGCAGAGGGAGAGATCATGGCGGCTTCGGACGGGAGCGAATTCTTCCAATTGGAAGTCGAAGCCGGAACCGAGACGTTCGCGCGAGCGTCGAATGCCCAGTCGGTGAGGGAAGACGAAGATGAGCTTCTTTGGGCGGCTTTGGCGAGGTTGCCGTCGCAGAAGCGGACGAACTTCGCGTTGTTGCGAAGGACAGCAGCGGAATCGGAAAACGGAGAAGAGATGACAGAAACGGTCGACGTTAGGAAACTAGACCGCTTCAATCGCGAACTCGTCGTCAAGAGGGCATTGGCAACCACCGAGCAAGACAATTACAAGCTTCTCTCCGCCATCAAAGAACGTCTCGACAGGTAATACATCACCTCTCTCAGTATATAACTATAGACATACATATACGTATATATATTTATATGCGCGCTTGTGAATCTGAATGGACAAGTATCCAATGATTATTTTACTGCAATTCCTGCATTTGAATGAAGTATGAAGGAACAGGACTTTCTTCACGCTTATAGATTCTTATTCATCATTAATTATCAATTATTAGGTAAAAAAAAGAAATTAATAAATCCGCAGCATTATTTGATCGAACCACAGCCTCTTGTCACATGGTGCGGCCACAATGTGAGAGTTAGGTTCTAGAAGTATCAAAAAATGGATGTGGATTTAGTGTAGCCCAGACAAAAAAGGTAATGAAAATGCATGAAAAGTTAATAAAGTTCTGGCGACATAATTTCAATTTAAGAAGGTTTTGTGAAGTTGGTGAATTCTATATCGTGAAACAGAGTTGGAATAGAGGTTCCAAAAATTGAAGTGAGATTCGAGAATCTGAATATCGCAGCCAATGTTCAAGTCGGTTCGAGAGCTTTGCCTACTCTGTTCAATAATGTTCGTGACCACATTGAGGTAGGGTTTTTTCTCTATTTCTGGTTGTTTTTTGGGTTAAATTTTGATCTGGATACAGTCAAATTATTAACTGCTTTCAATTGAAATGCAGCATATCTTAACTGGTTTGCATATATTTCGTCCAAAGAGACATCGTTTAGCCATCTTGAACAACATCAGTGGTTTCGTGAAACCAGGAAGGTAATAGGGTGCTTCTCTCTCACAATATCAGAGTCATGCATCATGTCAAAAGTTATCACAACCACTTGAAATGGACAATGTAATTTTCAGAAGAAATTTAAAAGAAAATCTTGTGTTATTCTCATTGGTCAGCATATTAAAAATTCTCACAGGAGAAATTAAGAACAGAGTGGAACTGACATTCAGGGTTTTTTGTTGCATCCCTGACCCAACACTTACCCTGTGATACAAATAAATTGGTTTTCTATGATCTGCAAATATATTATGCAAAAATCAAGTTTATAAACTGGACAACTATAGAAGCCAAATGGCCACATGTTGAATTAACAAGAATTATTTCTTTTCGTTCAATTTTTTTTTCTAGAAAATAATTCTTTTTACCCTGCTTGTTTATTTTATGCGAGATGGAATGTGGAATCAAGTGGGTGCAAGCAGGTTATCCCTTAATAAAACCAGTTTTCGTGTTTTTTTACTCTTGTACTTAGTTTTATAATGATTTCGAGCTTTAGAACACAAAACACAATCACTAATGCTTAAATAGTCAACTGTTATCAATAATTCTCCTAATTGGTAATACTATCCTTTTTAGCCCATTCCTTCCCTCCGGCTTTACTCAGTTGACATTATGCGTAGCATTCGAAATCTGGAAAAGTTTGGATAGCTTTTCTTTTTCTGTTGGCTGTCTTAAATTTGATCCCTCCCTTTGTCTCATTGTGGCTAACTGTCATTCATATAATGTATGAAGTTTACATACTTTGTGTGGGTAATTGCCCTGCAATAGCTTGAGTCAGTTTGCATACTTTGTTTTCATGTAATGCTGGAGGCCTGGACAATTTATAGCAAATAAAAAAAAAAAAATTCCCATGTATTATTTGTTTGCTTTATTGAATGCACTACTATTACATCTGACCAAAAGATATTATTTCTTGCATCACCCGTGCCCTGCATGCACTTCATGTGTGGTATTAACCATCTTTGAAAGAGCCAAGAAAGTAGAAGTTACTTCCTCAACTGGAACTGTTAAACGAGGCTGATGTGGTCCTATTTTTCAACACCTAATTCATGAGACTACATGTTAATGCTTTTATTTGGTGGATCTAGACTTCTTAAGCACATAACACCCTTCCTAGTAAAAGGCTTGATAACTGATAAGAGGCAGAGTCACATGACTCATGCCTGGCGGCTGGAGCAAAACTGTCATTGGGAAGCACTTACTCCATTGCCCTCACTGATCTCTACGTGCTTAAGCATATAACAAAAAAAGTTTGAAATATAATTACAAATGAAATTTTTAATCGAAAATGGAAGTTCAAATGGTAACCTGGCGTTTGATAAATCATGCATGATTCTAGCTAGTCTTGTTCAAGTCTTAATTCTCTATCTAGTTTAGTGTCAAAAATTACATATTTCTTCACTCTTCGTTCTTCTTTAATCCACAAAGCTGAATTACATTGAAAATAGCAATAATTTGTGTTCTTTTATCTTTCGTGCTGTCCTATTGTTTTCTTTCTTTATTTCTTTTTGTTTTTAATGAATTGACTGTTTTGCAAAGCTATAAGAGGTTTTTGGTTTTTGCCAGGATGACACTGCTTTTGGGCCCTCCAGGTTCAGGGAAATCCACATTGCTTTTAGCTCTTGCAGGAAAACTTGATCCTGACTTAAAGGTTAGTAATTTAAAGGATTGGTTAAACGCGACCCCAAGTGGTTGGAATGTGAAGATTTCTTAAGTGGGTTTGAGTAGTTGTTTGGTCATTCATCCAAGAGCAGACAAAACTGTTAACCTGATTTCACATAAGAGGGGAGCTGGAAACAGCAGCCTCTGTGACACATTTTAGGTTCATTTCATTGGGCCACATCTCAAAATCAGTCTTTCAACACTTATACAAAGCTGCTGCTCCATAAAATATGATGCATGAAGTCAATGGTTTAGAAGGGATGTGATAGATTTGTTATAATCTACAACTGATTGATAGTTGTCTCGGAGTGAATGATCTTTCTGGTTTCTCTTTTTTGTGTCACCAAGTAATGTACAATAGAAGAATTAGGCCTTTTTGACATTTAAACAAGACATCAATTGGTATTGAATTTGAATTTTGCTTGCTATGATACTTCCTTCCAAAAAAGGAGGATTGGATACTTTCCTATTTAAAGATGGGTAAAAGAATAGCAAAGTTTCAAAGAAATTTCTACTAATTTTGGAAATCTACTCCTTTGATTGCTAATGTAATTTCTGGTTTTAGAAAAGTGGGAATATTACGTACAATGGCCACAAGCTTGACGATTTCTGCGTTCAGAGGACTTCTGCTTACATAAGTCAAACAGATAATCACATCGCCGAACTAACTGTTCGAGAAACTTTGGATTTTGCAGCTAGATGTCAAGGTGCAAGTGAAGGCTTTGCAGGTTTGTTTGCTATAATTCATCAGCCAATCTTTATCTACAATGTGTCCAATCTTTATCTACCATGTGTTTCCATTGCAGCTCAATGGTTTGGGATTAGGTTTTTCCAAGGCTCTATGATCTCTTATCTTTTTTTGGTAATTAAGTGTTCTATTACCAAAAATTGAGATGAAACACTGAAGCTCAAGACACATTCCTAAGGGAGACACAAACACCCACAACCCAAAAGATTAGATATAAGCTAACAATAATTTAACCCACCCTAGCAGTTTAACAACTTAATGTGTACCAATGTATATCTCTACATACCCCTCTCCAAAGTCAAGTGTTGCCAACCAAGAGTGATGCAAGCCACGCCTCATCCTTAAGCTCAAGCATCAAGGAGCACTCTTTCATGATCATGCTCGAGGCACCCCCTCGACCCCTTCAAGGGAACCTTTGCCGGAGCTCACTCCTCTACCTGACGAGTGGTTCTCTACTTGGTACCTCTTGACTCAGCCAAGAAACTCCCTTTTTGAGCACACTCCCTCTTGAACCTTAACTCCTTCATTTTTTGTGAAGGTCATCTCCACGAGACAACTCAGTGCAATCTAAGTTTGGAGTAAGACCTAGGACCGCTTCGGGTTCACTCTTGTGAGAGACCATTGGTTACTTGTTGATTGAAGACTAAAGCAAATAGTTTGTCAAAGTAGGACCTAGGACCGCTTCGGGTTCACTCTTGTGAGGGACCATTAGCCAACCTCTACCAAAAGACAACCAAAGGAATACAAAAGGCATACTACATTAGCCAAGTTGTTCAAGAGGTATATGGAATTGAAGGCTAATATATTACATTAGCTAAGTTGTTCAAGAATCGAGGTACGCTACCCTCCGGTCAATCGTTATTGCCTCGCTATGGTCTTCATGGCTCAAAGTTGCACCATTACCTCTTATCTAACACTCTTCACCTTATTATTAGATGTGATCCTATCTACTTGTTGTTAACTCGACTAACATTGGTAGGGAGGCCAACAAGATGGCTTCTTTCGCTCATTGTGTGTAACATTACTTGTAAGCACCAAAGACTATTAAAAGTCAAGTGCTGTAAGTTTTGTTGGCTCACTTCCTCAGTAGGGAGTACGAGCCACCCTTCAAAGGCCACCTAAGTGATGATTTTCAAGTGATAATAGCATCATCTAAAGGAGAATGGGCCTTGAGTTCTAACAGATCCTCCAAAGGTGGTGAAGCAAGCATCTTCTTGACTCATCAAGCAAAGCTAAAGTGAATGTTTCATACAAACTTGAGTTTACGTGTTCGACTGATGAGGCAAGTATGAGCATCTTGTATTTGAGCTCGAAGTTATGGCGGCCACCTTCCTACGTATTAAGGGAGACTTCAAGCACGTTGTTAAGAAAATCAAACTAACAAAGACTGTCATCAAAGAACCTACCCTCGCATTTTACCAAACCATAGCTCAAAGACACATGGACAAGTTTGATGGCGAAGCACGCACTAAGGTCTAACATCCACCACCTAGATGCCTTGGCCATGCTCACCTCCAAGATAGAAGTGTCTAACGAGGCTAGAAAAATTGAAATGCTAAAGCGAACTCTCCCTTGATTGTTTGCATAATCCTTCTTGGGCCAGATCCTAAAGATTGGCGAGAGTCCATCGTTGTCGAGCTCTAAGCCCATTAAAGAGAAGTGGTTTGCTCCCAGATGTGCTTCACAAATGGAATTACCCTGCAAGAATACAGGAGTCACGATGTAGTAAAAATCGAAAAATCCGTTGTTGTTCTCTCCTAAGGGAATTATGCAAATATAACAACCAACGTTCAACTAATACGGGAACTTATCATTATGGATTGCAAATGAGAATATTTTCTTTTTCTAATATAAAAGAGACTGAAAACTTGTTGGTTTTGAGATGATGGTTGTTCTATGACTAGTGCAAGTACTTAACAATTAATGAAAGCGATAAAATCTAATTTATATGCAATAATGGAAAAGCTTCGACGTGGTTGATTCAATCCACCAATTCACAACAAGAGTTTCAATTGAAAGTTTTATAACTCAAATTAAGAATCGCACTTTGGATTCTTGATTCAGAAGGTTTTGACCATAAATGTTTGGGTTCATGTTTGATTGAGTGTAAAGATGAAATCTATGAGTAGCACCCTAGAATCAAACCTTAGAAATATATAATACCTATACCAAATATTGAGTTGTGCATAAATATTACCAAGAGGGGTTATGAATCTAAGTTTTCCAATGAATCTCACACTCAATCAAATAAAACCATAGAAATCTAGAGTTATAGCTTTAAAGTTCATACATCTCATTTTAAACCCTTGAAGATCCTTGGTAGATCTTCACAACCACATCCAAGAGATATTTAGCTACTAGAACCATAGTAAAAAGCATAAATGAAGGTAAATCTAACATTAAATAAAGATAAATTAGTGTTTGATGGCTAAGAAAGTGAGAGAAAATGCAAGAAAGTGAGAAAAACATAAACTTCATACATAAACATTCATTTACAACAATACAAAGAGAAATAAATGACAAAATGACAAAATTTTGATGAAAACCTGACTAAAACCTTACAAAATCTCCCAAAAGTTCATTGAAAGCTCCTTCCTACTGTTTAGATTTGCAAATTTCTGAACATCATTTTTGTCCCCGCACACACAGCTTTTATATTCTGCAGAAAATCAGATTATGTACAGACCGATTGATTGGTGAAGAATTGCGATCGAATGGCCGATCGAATACCCATGGTGATCGAACCCCCGATCGAACGGAAAAACGCACTCTCTGAAGTTTGCTTTTATGTTGTTTGTGGGAGGCGTTCCGGCGTCACCGATCGAACGGCCAATCAATCGAAAAAATGCCCTCTCTGAAGTTTGCTGCAGAAGGACAAACAAAGCTATTTCCGACGTCGCCGATCGAATGAGATGTTCAGTGATCGATCAGTCGATCGAACCTTTGATAGATTGTTCGATCGGTCAATCGATCGGTATGTTGGCCCGATCGAACAGCCTTCCTATTTTTTGCCCATTTGCCTCGTCTTAAGCTCCAATTCCTATAAAAAGTGCACAAAATGGGTTTAATACATTTTAAGAGTTAAAATACTAAATTAACACTTAAATTCAACTAATCAACTGCCAATTTAGGCTTAGAGATTACTATTTCCGAGAGTAATCAAGAAGTCCACCTCAGTGAACTCAAGCATTTTACCATGTATGAGGTAGTGGTGTGCTAGCTCAATATGTAAATTTTGAGGGGTAAAGGTTAAGCTTCAACACGCTCCTCTCGCTTGCTAGTGGTTCCTTGGCACCTCTTGGTTTAGCTAAGAAACTCCCTGGCCGAGAATTCTCCCTTCTGAGCCTCAACTCCTTGACCTTGATCAAGGCTATCACCTCAAGATAACTCAGTGTAACCTAGTTTGGGAGTAGGACCTAGGACCCTTTTGGTGATACTATCACGTGAGACCATTAAAGACTTGTGGATTAGAGGTTACAGTTAAGGGTTTGTTGGGTCGCCCCACCCTTCTTGAATGGTTTGCCTTTTGACTAGTTTTAAAAAGAGAAGCCTCCACCATAAGACAACCAAAAGAAGACAAAGGGCATTAATGGTAATCACTTACCTCTACGACCCCCAACAACCTCTAATCTTGAGCTAAACTCCCAACCACCTATGAGGAGTTCACCGTTGCAGAGGTTGTAGGTTTTGCCTTCGGATTGTTGGACCAAAGAGGATGAGCCATTTGTCTTCTTGTCTCCATCCAAGCACGTGATAACTTTCACAAGTGAGCTTAACCTCCAAGACCACTCCTCCTATAAGCAGGAGGCCTCGACATGGATATACAAAGAACTCCATCCCTTAAACTCAAAAGTTACTCTCCTCTGCCACTCTCTCCCTTTACCTAGGATTGGCTCAACTTTCTCTCCTCCACCTCCGTTGTCCCTGCCATATCAATGCTTATCATAACTTCCCAGAATGCTTATTTCGGCCAGATCATCCCACTAGCCTAGTCTCCCTTGTCCACATTAAGTCTCCTAGGCTGATCTTTGCTTTTACCATCCAAAAATTTAGTGTTTTTCAAACTAGTTTAACAACCATAGCTCTTTTAACTAAAATAATTATATATTGACATTTTAATCTTTAATGTTTTTGAAATGAGTCTAGATTTTCTCAACTTGGATTATGTTTGTTCCCTTCTTTTATATTCTTCAAATTTCTCTCTCTCTCTCTCTCTCTCTCTCTCTCTCTCTCTCTCTCTCTCTCTCCCCAATTATTCTTTAACCTTTTATCTACATTTCTTATGATCACATTGTCCATAATTGATGCGGCAATCCTGCTGTTGATGTGATTTTAATTCCTTGGCAATTAAGTCTTTGTAAGATTTATAGAGAAGACATCGAAATCAATGCTTTAAATTGCTTGTTGGTCTCAAGATGATACTTGTATGATCAGGCCATAACCGAGGGCATTGAGGTAGTGCAATAATGCCTTCCTTTCTTCTAATCTTTGATTTGCAGGATATATGAAGGATCTAACTCGTTTAGAAAAGGAAAGAAATATACGTCCAAGTCCTGAAATAGATGCTTTTATGAAGGTTGTAGTTTTAAACTTATATCTCATATCAATTTTCTTGGGCTACAATTATTGGAAGTACCCCATGCAGTTTATATTTTGTTGCACTCATCCATATTTGTGAATCAAAATCTAATTATTCAGGCATCATCCATTGGCGGTAGAAAGCATAATGTCTCAACAGATTATGTCTTGAAAGTGCTAGGTATTGATGTGTGTTCAGAGACGCTTGTTGGTAATGATATGCTTAGGGGTGTTTCAGGTGGCCAAAGAAAAAGAGTGACTACAGGTCTCTCTCTCTCTCTCTCTCTCTCTCTCTCTCTCTCTCTCAATGTGTTTATTAGTGGACTCTTTGACTTCACATTACGTAATTTCACACTTTCAAATGCTATTAAATATGAATCATTAGCTTCCATACCTTCTCCAGTTGAGGACCATTTTAGGATTTTCTGTTTAGTCCATGGGAAACTTGAAGAAGTACAAATGCTAGCTGAATGCTTCTCTATATGGAGATATACAGTCATAGCACTATGGTTTTTCAGGATGTTGATATTTAATAGGACTGAGTGCAGCTATAGTCATGCAAAAATTATGTTTACATTGCAATATATGACTCTGGAGAGTATAACTAGGGTGCTGGCATGCATGGCCAAAAAATTCTAAGTGATAATCTTACTTTCTTTTTAAGTAGAAATGGAAGTGCGACCTTAATTGTGTCATTTTAGCTTGCTTGTTCAGCAGATGGAGTACATAGAAATGTGAGGTTCGTTTAAATAATTAATGGAAAAATATGGTTTTGTGTCGGGTGAACCATTGTGAGCTGCCCCTTAATTAAGGAAAACTACATGGTATGAGCTCTGAAAGTCTTTTAAGTACATCAGAACATGGATGTAAGCTGCAAGCTAATGTTTGGGACCCAAGTAATTATACATGCAATCATATGTATTCAAGAAAGGGTTAGCAAGACAAGTGACTTTCAAAGACTTTTTGCTGTAATAATAAGGTTGGCATTCTAATAACTTTTTGCTGTTTTAAGTCCGTCAGACTGTTTCAACCATATCTATTCAGGAAATTTTTTATAAGGTTGGCATTGTGAGACTGTTTACTCAAATAATAATATATGACCATGCCATATCATGTAGGAGAAATGGTTGTTGGGCCAAGAAAAACTCTTTTTATGGATGAAATATCCACTGGACTCGACAGCTCTACTACATACCAAATTGCCAAATGCCTACGGAATTTTGTTCACCAAATGGAAGGCACAGTTCTAATGGCTCTTCTTCAGCCTGCACCTGAGACATTTGATCTGTTCGATGATCTGGTATTATTATCAGAAGGATACTTGGTGTATCAAGGTCCTCGAGAAGAAGTCATAGAATTCTTTGAGTCATTAGGTTTTCGATTGCCACCTCGTAAGGGAATTGCAGATTTCCTTCAAGAGGTAGTTTTCTTAATGATAATTATTTGATTTTGATGTTTCCTAGCTTCAGAGCTGACTTATTTTATTTCTAGGTGACCTCTAGAAAGGATCAAGCCCAATATTGGGCTGATTCTTCAAAACCATACGTATTCCTTCCTGTCTCAAAAATAGCAGAAGCATTTAAAAATTCCAAATACGGAAGTTCCATGGAGTCATCTCTTTCGGTTCAATATGATAAGTCCAAGAATCATCCTTCTGCTCTGTCCAAGACAAAGTTTGCTGTATCAAAGTGGGAGCTTTTCAAGACATGTTTTTTACGAGAATTGCTTCTGATTAACAGGCATCGCTTCCTTTATACTTTTAGAACATGCCAGGTATGCTTTATCTTGCTCTTCTACGATCTCATGCTTTTTCTTTTTCCTTTTTAGATTGACTCTCTGCATTATTTTTGTCTTTGAGATATAGATGCCTAAGTTACACCCTCTCAACTTAAGAATTGAGAATATCCTTTATTCCAAACCAAACACCTTGCTCATAATCATAATACATGGGTGTGCTTGGCCCATCAATGATGGGGAGTCTGGCCTCGTATAAGGGGGCATGTTCATCATATAAATACTACACTTTCTCTATTAGCTCAAGCTCTTACAGTCAGCAGCTGCTGACATGTTACCGGAGCAGGATGGAGCTGCACTAAAATCTTGTTGCCTCCTCCATAATGAATGATAGGTTCATGACAATTCTTTGTTTTTAGGGCAATTCATTGAGACACACTCCATTTGATAAGTATTATAGTCTGAGTGATCCATATCCTTCAACTCCACCACCTTAAACCCTTGTATAGCACCCTGACACATTGATGCCTGCCTAGGTCAATGAGAAGTACCTAGGGTGCTCCTTGAGCTTTGTGTGTAGTCACATTGTAGTCTTGGCACTTTTCTTATGTCCTGCCTATGAGTTATATGCCTCAGCCCGGGGGGTGGGGCTAGGAATTCTTCAAGGTGCATTCCCCTATGTGAAAATTGTACGTTGGTGTATTGGGCCCCACAGAAGCTGCCACCTTTTTCTTGTACTCACCTCATCACATGTCACGTGTCACGGCTCACCTCATCATGTGTCATCGGCTCACCTCCATGGCCTGATTCCTGACCCTCCTATATATAGAACAGCTCCTTTCTCTAATGTATGCATAACTCCAATCCCTAGAGATTCTAGTCCTCTTCTGTTCTACTAAGTCTCCAATATTGCCACTCTCTCCATCAGGATAGCCTAGCTTGGTCTTCATTGATCCTGCACTATTTTACTGTTTTTACCACCATTGCTTCGAATCCTCTAATTCGCCCACATGTTTTTGTGGAAGCAGTTCCAAGATATATTCAATTCTTAAGGAATTGGCTAGGAATTTTGAGACAATATTCAAGAACTCCTTTAACAAGGCATTTGGTGTTGCTTTCCAGATAAATTAAATGGCAGAAGACAAACTGCCACATTCTGTCACTAACATCATTCTGTCAGATTACATAATCTGCCCATTGAACTCTTGACCGCATGATTGAACAAATTTGGGTACTGCATCGTATGAGTGGGATTCCCACACCACATATTTTTACAAAATCGCTCCTTATGCTCCCATCCCTTTAAAATACTGACTTAGACCTTTTGCAGTTGCCTTCTAAACACTAACATATAATGTTTTAGCCTCTTAAGCGCCACCTCTCTTTGGTACCACACCTCTGCTACTGCTCGCCTCTAGAAGCGGCGGCCTCCTAAAGGAAACCCTAGTCCAGAAGTTTTTGATAAAGGTATCAGACCACAGTAAATTTATAGCGAATCCATTCCCAGTCTTAGCCTTGAGGAAATTTTTTTCTATAACTTCCCTCTTTAATTTGGCACAAAACAGGACCTTAGGAATAGAGATGAACTAAGAAAGTTTGCAAGTTAAAGTTAACATATCCCTTTTTTTTTAATCGAAAATTCTACCTTTTTCTACCTGCTTAGCTTAGTACCAATCTTTCAATCACTATATCACAAAGCTTTAGCTTTATTGGAGTAACCCAAGGGGAAGTCCCAAGTAAGATCGAGGTTTATTCTACTCATGAGAAGCATATTCGTGCCTTCTTTAAACGTGAACATACTTGTGTGCTAAGTTTTGTATCTTATAGAAAGAGTAGTGTGTTATTTTTATCTGGCTCAAGATGATTTCACAGTGATTCCACATTTGAGTAATTTTGTTTAATAGGATGTATAAATTTGGGTTACATAATGAATATCATAGTACATGTAACATAAGTTTTCTCATTTCAAATTGTACTAACTCACAGCCTATGCTGCCCTTATTTAGGTGTGGTATTTGAATTTTGCATGATGTAGACTCATTGACACAATTAACCAATTAATAAACAACTCTGAATTGCCAATTTAATTAATCTTTCATCTTGTGTCTCAGACATAATTTGTCCAATAACAATTGAAGACAACACATAATGTTGACAAATGGTCGAGTTTGCAAAGTGCACCCAAACCTAGGATTTATCAGTAAAATAAGAATCTCTTCCTCACTGATTATTTACAAAAAATAGTGCTTGTGTGGGGTGCCTAGACATAAAATAAGAATCTCTCCCTCGCTTTCTCTCTCATTTTTGTTTGTCTGTGGGTGCATGCATGTCAACAAGCTTGCCTAGAGCCATCATTTAATTACTTATGGAACCCAAAATCTCTGTTGCTAAGTTAAGGATCTCTCCACAATATTTTATCTATGATCATACTTTTTTCCTAGAGGAAGAACATATAGTTCTGTCCACTATATGTTGAAACCATTTCGATCTTGTCTCCTAATGTTTTTGCATGCCATAAATTGTACAATCAGTTGTGATCTTTGACAATCAGAGTTGTGTATAACATTGCCTAAGCTGTATCTATGGGAGACATGTGATGTATATGGCCATGATTCATCTGGGAAAGTGCTATATTTGGTTCAAGCCCAAAAGTTGAGAATCATTTTGGTGTTAACAGCAGCTTGGATCACATGGATTTGTTTCTTCACCTTGGTATTGGAGATTCCCTTATAGAGATGATGAATATCAGTATACTCTATTTTGTGAAGTAATGAAATGCATAAGTCTGAAGCAAATTCTGGAGTTTAACGTTTCTGTTCAGAAAAGATGTTACATGTTTCTCTCATTACAAGATTAATTAATTTGGCACTTACAGAAACACATATCAAGGTTTGTTGAAAGAAGTGTTTCTTACTTTACAGGGCAGCTAGCAGTCCATCACTTCTGCATTCACTCGGTTAGAGCTTTTGAGGGGTGACAATGTGGATGGTTTCTTAGTGTTATAACTTATAAGATAACAAGTGGAACCGTTAAATGAACAAAAAATGAAAATAGGCAATGCTAACTGTGGCTAACCTAATTATAAGAAAAGGTGCAGCATCTTTCTTGATTCTTATGCAAGTTCTTCCCTTTTAACAAAAATTATAGGATGACAGGAGCATCCAAGGCTCTAAACAGTTTTAGCACCTTTTGTTATTCAATATATAGTTTTTGCTATAGTTTTCATAACGCGTTTTTAGGTTATTTATGCTAGTCTGCTTTGTTTTCTTGTAACTGAGTGTCAAGGCATGTGGTCAACAATTCTTTTCTATTCCTCTCAAGCAAACCAAAATCAATTACCTTCTTGGTACTTTATCCAGACAGAAGATATGGTCCTTCCCTTAGTTAATGGATATTTTACAAATGTCCACAGAGTGCATAGGACCTGCACCATTATGGCGTGTAATTTATCTTTCTGGAATGCATTTGTAGTGTGTTTTTCATGTTTTCTCCTCCATATTTTACAGGTTGCATTTGTAGGGTTTGTAACATGCACAGTATTTCTGCGATCAAGAATACACCCCACAGATGAGATAAATGGCAACCTCTATCTTTCTTGTCTGTTTTTTGGGCTGGTGCATATGATGTTCAATGGGTTTTCTGAGCTGCCTCTTATGATATTTCGACTTCCTGTTTTTTACAAGCAAAGAGATAATTTCTTTCACCCTGCATGGGCTTGGTCTCTTGCTAGTTGGATTCTGCGTGTACCTTACTCAATCATTGAAGCTGTTGTATGGTCTTGTGTCGTGTACTACACTGTTGGTTTCGCCCCAGGTGCTGGGAGGTATCTCCTATTTGGCCACCTTAACTTAGAGATGTTCCTCTGCATTTTCTTCATTCTCATCAGCAGGCTTTAAATGTTTCAGGTTTTTTCGCTATATGTTCTTACTCTTTTCAATACACCAAATGGCACTGGGTCTCTTCCGGATGATGGCTTCTCTTGCACGTGACATGATCATTGCCAATACATTTGGGTCAGCTTCATTGCTAGTTATATTCTTGTTGGGAGGTTTCATTGTTCCAAAAGGTAGGCTTCTGTAGTGTTCATGATATACTGCACAAGTAGGTTACCTTCAGTTGATGGAGCTCCTTTCATTTCAGCAATGATCCAGCCATGGTGGGTTTGGGCATTTTGGTTGTCACCATTATCCTATGGGCAACGTGCAATTTCCGTTAATGAATTTACTGCCTCAAGATGGATGAAGGTGTGCTTTTAGGACCTCTGGGCAACTAGACATACTTTAGTCGGAACTATGTCGCTACGTCTAAGACCAGAATTAAAGTTTTCTATCTTGATTACCTCTTATAATAGATGATTACTGAATCAAACTAACTGATCTTAGACAAGCTGTTACTTTGCAGATATCTGCCTTTGGAAACACAACAATTGGATATAATGTTCTCCATTCACATGGTCTACCCAGTGATGATTACTGGTATTGGCTTGGAGTTGGTGTTTTATTACTTTATGCTGTGTTTTTCAATGTCGTGGTGACTATGGCCTTGGGATACCTCAAACGTACGTCTAAGAAACTTTTCGTGTTTGTTTGTCGGTTATTGTGCTATCATGTGAACTATGTGGAACAAACATGTATTTAAGCTATAATGACTGTCGATCTATTCTGGTTTCTCCTTCAGCTATCAAAAAAGCCCAGACAGTGATCCCACATAATGTCATGGAAGAGCATTCGGCCGCAAATGATGGTCACACATTCTCCGTTTGCACTAAAAATTTATTAATCATTTGTTTGGTTGCTTTTATTGGACTACTCTCCCGGCCGTACTTTCCTCACACGTTTTGCATATGATTGGGCAGGAATCAACCAGAATTCTGAATCAAGTCCAGCAACTGTTAAGGATGGGGCTAAACAAAGGGGGATGATTCTCCCATTTCAACCATTATCAATGACTTTCCATAATGTCAATTACTTTGTTGACATGCCAAAGGTGTGGTTTACAAGCAGTTATTGTTTCCTTTCTGTGGCATTTTTTTTTCAAACTCAACTAGAATAATCTGCCCGAGTTTCTCAGGAAATGAGTTCGAAAGGTATACCAGAAAAGAAGTTGCAACTCCTATCAAATGTGAGTGGAGTATTTTCGCCACGTATTCTTACTGCATTAGTTGGGTCAAGTGGAGCTGGTAAGACCACTTTGATGGATGTCCTTGCTGGTAGGAAGACTGGTGGTTATATTGAAGGGGACATTAGGATCTCCGGTTACCCAAAAGAACAGCGTACTTTTGCAAGAATTTCCGGATATGTTGAACAAAATGATATACATTCCCCTCAAGTGACAGTTTTCGAGTCTCTCTTGTTCTCTTCTTGTCTCCGCCTTCCCAAGGAGGTGAACAAAGAAAAAAGACATGTTAGTTTCCGCCAAACACTTTCCCATGATATCGCACGCTTGTTCATTTGTTCTATTCCATTCCATAAAACAGTTCATTGCCATATTCTGCAGGAGTTTGTTGAAGAAGTAATGAGATTGGTGGAGCTTGACACTCTAAGGCATTCTTTGGTAGGTTTGCCTGGTAGCACTGGCTTATCCACAGAGCAAAGAAAACGTTTAACAATTGCGGTTGAGCTTGTGGCAAATCCATCCATAATTTTTATGGATGAACCTACATCTGGTCTTGATGCACGAGCTGCAGCCATTGTAATGAGAACTGTTCGTAATACTGTTGATACTGGAAGAACGGTGGTCTGCACGATACATCAACCAAGCATTGATATATTTGAAGCATTTGATGAGGTTAGTCAGACATTTTTTTTTATGATAAATAAGAAAACAGTTTAGTGCAGTGTAAAATGTTTGATTGGAAATACTGTATCATTATTGGTGCTTCATTGAACAGCTACTTCTTATGAAACGAGGGGGGCGAGTAATATACGGTGGGAAGCTTGGTGAGAAGTCACAAACTATGATAGACTATTTTCAGGTAAGCTGCTTGCATTTGCTTTTATTACCTTCATTCCGCTATTTCTAGTTCATTCTCTTGTAAAAGGAGAAAGACCATCAATAGGAACAGAATTCATACCCCTTCAGCTGAACTGCTCATAAAATTCCTGATGCTATGAGGCTAACCTTTTGTTGACATCCCTTTTATGCTGCCAATATTTAATTTTCAACAGTGAAACTTCACCTCAAAATTTAAAGATATAAGAATTAATGGAGCACCTGTAATGATGGCATAATCAGGAATGGATGCGCGCTCCCACTTTAGGACTACTGAATATTGTCTCTTGTTCGATTGGGCCTTCCTTTTTTCTTAATCAACTGGGCAGGACACTGAACTCCCTCCACAATTTTAGTGCTCACCCTTCTTTGGTTATGAAGCTGGTAGTTTGGTTAAACATCTGGGATTCCTATCTTTTATTGTCTGTTTGCCAAAATAGGAAGTCGAAGTATGAAACAATAGGTGGATTAGAAGCGGAAAATGTGATTAAAAAAACCCGAGAAACAAGAAGTAGGAAATGATCAAAAATCAAATGGGAAACCTAGGATTCTTACTAAGACATTTTTGCAAAACAGGAATGAAAACTTTAAAAAACTTAGTGGAAATCTTTATAAATACTTCAATGTAAACTTTAATAAAGTATAATGAATGCTTAATTGGAACTTACGGAAAAAGAAGAAAATAACTTATACGGCTCTCAGATAGAAAATCCATAAAATAAAAAAATTAAAAAACTTTCAGTTATAAACAAGGCAAAAATGACTAAGAGAACTCTCCGTAAAGGTCCAAATACGAGCTTCATATACATTTACTTAGAATAACTTTGAAGATTTTTCTTTAATTTACCATAAATAAATGACCAGAAATAGAATCCAATAAACTCAGAGTACTAGAGTAGGTCTTGTGAAATACAATTTAATTTGGGCCCAAACTTCTTATACCTGAGGATCTGCCAAATATTGCCCCCTCCATTTGTTGCTGATCAGTGGCTATCAGAGTAGATGGGGGTTGCCTAAGAGTTTGTGGTTGGTTTTCGCTGGAGCATCACTGGTAATTTTCCGCTGGCAATTTACGTGCCAATATGAACTATGAACTTTAATAGAGGGGGAGGAATTCCTCATTTTAAGGACTATTAGTGGGCAAACATTGGGCTCTGGATGAACCTGGGTTGGGATTTTATTTTTGGGCTGGGCTGGAGTTAGATACATTGTGACACTCCCAGCCAATTTGTTCCCTTTTGGACATTTGGTTATTCTGTTCTTTCGCTTCTCAAGAGAAATTTTGTGTCTGGCTTGTGTTATTTTCGTTGGTGACACAGTCCAAACCTTACTTGAGCACAATGTTCTTGTTAGTGGCATATGCTATTTGGGCTGGGCCTCAGTAACCGATTTGAGGAGCAGGAGTGAGTGTGCTAAATAGTTTGAGTGGGTAGTTCCTCCGTAGCGTATACATATATTTTAACATACATGTGTTTATATATGTATATAGATATAATAACTTATACATCATTTATTTGCAAGGATAATTAAATTAATTATAAAATCAAGCATATTAATAGTGTGTAACACAAAAAACAATAAAAAAAAGATATAGAGAAGTTTGGCAGAATAATGATTTAAAGTATAAAAAATGAGCTACGTAATGCAATCACCATGTGGTGTATGCTTTTGGCAGGTCCTGAGTTCGAATCAGATTGGCAGCTAACTTTTAAGGTTTTAATTTCCTTTCCATCCGTTGTAGTGTTGTACCATTGCTTAGAGTGGGCTTGCAAAACTGTGAGTTTGCGAACTCATTTCCAACCAATTCGTGAATTTGCCTCGAATTCCATCCCAATTTTTCAAGTCGTGATTGTGGAGCGGAGCGTGAGGTCTCCTAGGTGAACCCGTAGTAAGCCCTTTTGGATATTTGGCTATTCTGTTCTTTGCCTTCTCAAAAGAAACCTTGCGTCTGGCTGTGGTGTTTTCATTGGTGACACTGTCCAAACCTTGACTAAGAACAATGTTCTTGGAAGTAGACTTTATAAGAGAGAGAGAGAGAGAGAGAGAGAGAGATGTTTTAAGTGTTTTGTTGTATGTCTGTTCTTCAGAAGCGATGTGACAAAAGTTAATTTTCAAAGTAGGTAACTTCAAGAAGTATAGCATTCCTTGATTGAGACTAGTATGCCAACCTTTTCCACAACGCATCGTTTTACTTTTTTAAACATTTTTTTGCTAGCAGCAACTCTCTATAATGGAAATTTATGTTGATTGAACTACACTTATGGGTGCAAACATTTAGGTTTTCCTGATACTTGCTTTTGGCTTTGGAGTACATTTTTTGCTAGCAGCAACTCTCTATAATGGAAATTTATGTTGATTGAACTACACCTATGGGTGCAAACATTTAGGTTTTCCTGATACTTGCTTTTGGCTTTGGAGTACATTTTTTGCTAGCAGCAACTCTCTATAATGGAAATTTATGTTGATTGAACTACACTTATGGGTGCAAACCTTTAGGTTTTTCTAATACTTGATTTTGGCTTTGGAGTAGTTATTTGTTGAAGGTTCTGGAATTTTACTATTTATTATATAAACGCTTTATCACTATATTATGGTTTCTTATCGATCAATTAATTGATCTTCGTGTTTTTTTTCATCGTGTAGGGGATTCACGGAGTCCCTCCCATTCCCAGTGGTTACAATCCAGCAACTTGGATGCTTGAAATCAGTACACCTGCTGCTGAAGAGAGAATTGGCCAGGACTTTGCAGAGATATACCGAAATTCTCAACAGTTTAGGTGATCTCTATTGATATGTGTTACTATCCCAAACAAGATTGTAATCATATTTATCTTAATTGATAATTCAATTTCACGTTTATTCCTTGCTATACAATCCAGGCAGGTTGAAGCTTCCATTGAGCGTATGAGTATTCCCCCTCCTAACTCAGAGCCTGTAAAATTTGATTCCACGTATTCTCAAGATGCAATTTCCCAATTTAGATATTGCCTCTGGAAGCAAAACCTTGTATATTGGAGAAGTCCGTCTTACAATGTTGTGAGATTATTCTTCACTACATTGAGTGGACTGATACTCGGTTCAGTATTTTGGGATGTTGGTTCAAAAAGGTAATTTGTTATTTTCTTTAGTCCTTGAAAGAAATTTCACTACCCTATTTGCATGCTTTGCTTTCTTTCAGCTGTCGATCGTAAAAACAATTTCTTGCTTTTGGATTCTATTTTGAAGAATGATCTTTCACTTGTTTCTTATATGCAAACTGATATGTGATTAAATCACACGGCCTACTGACATTGAGCCAGTACTAGCTGGTTTTTGGATCTTCTAATAAAATGGGTCAATGCAGTGAGAAAAGTATTGATAGCCTATGATGCACTTGGAATGACTTTGATAGCCTTTCTTAACGACAAGGTATTTCAATATCTAGAAGCCATCTTTTCTATGATGAGTTTGTCATATCATTAGCTTTACGAATGTTAGGCACAAGCAGTCTTTTCTTTGGATAGGGGACCTTTGTTATAAATGTTCACCCATTATCCCTGGTCTTCTGTGGTAGCTACCTTGTAAGAATTGTTAGAATTCAGGGAACTGCCAAACATGAATTTTATTGATATTTCTTTCTTCTTGTTTGCTGAACTGTTAGAACTGGGTATCCAAACTGTCGCCTGGTGTAATTTAATTCTTGTGCAGGGAATCGGCTCAAAACTTAATTGTTGTTATGGGAGCTCTTTATGCTTCATGCTTGTTTATTGGGGTCAGCAATGCTTCGTCAGTGCAACCAATAGTTTCAATTGAGAGAACTGTTTTCTATAGAGAGAGAGCAGCTGGAATGTACTCCTCGTTTCCTTATGCTGCAGCCCAGGTGAGCATCTTGATACTGAAGCTTTTTTCATTTTGATCGAAAACAAGACCCTCAATAGAAATGTGTTCAAATTGTTGGGATAGGCTGCATATCACTGTCATGGTGGTACCAGTGAGCTTTATTGTTGAAGAATTCCTTGTTGAGAGCTTCCTAGAACAATTTTATCTAGCTTCTTTCTTGGAAATAGTCATACAAGTGATAAAAGGAGAATATTTTTTTATCGTACTGTACAAGATGTCAATGGCTTGGTTGGCAAAAGACTCTTAGTAGTCATACTATAGACTCTGTCAAGTCTGTTCTAGGAGCTTGAACGCCATCTGCACTAGCTAACACTAGGCCACTGACACGCCTCCAGATGTGCTTCAACTGGAGTCACTTTGTAAGGGTACGGAAGTCGCGCTTGTAGTAAAATCGGAGGATCCGGTATCGCTCTCTCCCAAGAAAATTTTGCAAATATAGCAATAAAGCTCAACTAGCACGGGTACTTATCTTAATGGATTGCAAATGAAAATTCTTATCTTTTCTCAACATAAAAGAGACCGAAAATATGTTGGTTTTGAGATGATGGTGGTTCTATGCTTCATGCAATAATTTAGTGACTAATAAAGACAACAAAAGCTAATTTTATGTAATTAAGGAGAAAAGCTTGGATATGGTTGTTTTGATCCACCAATTCACAACAAGGGTTTCCAATGAGAGGTTTATAACTCAAATCAAGAATCACACCTTGGATTCTTGATTCGGAAAATGCCGACTATAAAAATGTGGGTTTTGTTTGATTGAGCATAAAGAGGGAATTTATAATTGGTACCCTAGAATCAAACCTTAAACATGTGCAATACCTATACCAAATATTGATTTATGCATAAATATTTCCAAAGGGTTATGAATCTAAGTTTTTCTAATGAATCTCATGTTAAATCAAATGGAACCATATAATTTTGAGGATATGACTCTAAAGTTCATACAACCCATTTTCAACTCTTTGAAGATCCTTGGTGGATCTTCACAACCACATCCAAGAGGTATTTAGCTACTAGAATCCATGTCAAAGAGCATAAAATAAGCCAAATTTACCATTAAACTATAAAGACCTAGTGTTTGGTTGCTAAGAAAATGAGGGAAAGCGCCAAGAAAATGATGAAAAGTTGCTAGAAAATGTAGAAAATCATTCACTTCATATATATATCAAGCATTCACTTACAATGATCCAAAAGCAATAAATGACATTAAATACAGAGCATTAAGAGTAGATCTAACTAAAAACCTTACAAGATAACAAAAATCCACTTTTTGGAGCCTCCTTCCCGTCCAACTTCTGCAGAAAATGACCTATATATCTTTTTGTCTCTAACAAAAGCTTTTATACTCTGCAGAAAAATAGAGTCTGTACACACCGATCGATCGGTGGACAACCGATCGATCGGTTCAGGCGATCGAACGCCCGATCGATCGCAAAACCGACCCCTCTGAAGTTTGCTTCTGTGTAGTCTGTTGAGGGAATTCCGACGTCACCGATCAATCCGAAAAACGCCCTCTCTGAAATTTGCTGCAGAAGGTCGAACAGAGCATCACCGATCGATCACAGGATCACCGATCGATCGGTCATCCTCAAGATTGTCCATTTGCCTTAGTTTAAGCTCCAATTCCTGTAAAAAGTGCACAAAAGGAGTTTCAATGCATTTTGGGAGTTATAATACTAAATTAACACTGGAATTTAACTAATTAAATAACAATTTAAGTCAAAAGATTACTATTTCTAAGAGTAATCAGCCACTGCCAAAATTGAGGGGAAAATGCAATGTATTTATGATGCTGTGTCTGAAGAACAAAGCAAAGAGGATTTGCGATTACATTTCCTGAACCTGCTCTTCCCACAATCGTACAAGCTGTGAAAAATTAGGAAATTTGTATTTCCTACTAATCTTTGAACGGGTAATGAGTATCTTCCATTTTCTTATTAACAGGGCCTGGTGGAGATACCATACATTGCAGTGCAGACACTGCTATTTGGTATAATTACATACTTCATGATGGACTTTGAAAGGACTGTTGGTATGGCTCTAAATTCTTCTCTGTGGAGCTTCTTTGCTATATGCTTTTTTTTTTTAATTTTTAAATTAAAATTTTGTTTTGAGAATAATTCTCCTTTATTATCAACAGCATATTTAGACTTTAACAGCTTGCTTGAAATCTAACTTTTCCATTCCCTAGGGTATTTTGTTCCTTGTGCACAATGATGGTAACTGGGGATGTCTACATAATAATTTTGTAAAATCTTCTATTTATGATTTTAATGATATCCTCAAAACAATAATTATATAGACTATATGTTGGCATAATTGAAAACAAAACTTGTAGGAGCCATTTCCTTTGTAAAATTGGTAAGATTCACTTCGCACTGATGCTGGGGAATCGTTCTGCCAGATTCATTTAACCTGCTGGTACTTATGAATGGAAACTTTTTTGCTAAGTGCATTCTCAATGTCTCATCGTACTTCTTCTGACTTTTTGGTTTGGTTTTGACACTGGTGGAACAAACTAACAACATTATTTTTCACATATTTACCTTGATCAGTGCAGAAAGGGACTTCTTAACAAAGAACTGCAATTTTGTTAAAACTCATTGGGAAAAATGATAATTTGGTTACGATAGTCATTTAAGATATAACAATTGATGGTTGGAATACTCAAATCTTTAATACATGGTCAAATAACTTATATCTAATTAATTAATTGCACTCCACTTATCTGGTGTATAATATATTATTTGCTAGCATTAAACTTTGTGACATAACTGATTTGACTGTAAAGGCATCCAATTTCCATGATTTATCCCAATTTTTTATGGTGACTAAAAATTACCAGAGGTGAAATTAGTATTTGATCCCATTGATATGAAGTATAGTCACAATGTGCATACTAAGGCCATGTTTGTTAAGGTATGGAGCTTAGCTCACTATTTAACTGATCTGGCTTTTCAATCGTTAGGGCTTTTGTACTCTATATTCTTTCCTCACACATCTGGAAATGAAAAAAATAAAAAAGAAACCTCTTAGTTCAGCTTTGTACATAATGCCTGCAGTTTCCATTGTTGTTGGATGTATACTTTCTACATGACACTTTTGATGTGCTTTTTGAGCAAATTAAATTGAATGCAATTAGTTAAATGAATTTCTGTGTTGCAGGAAAATTTCTCCTCTATATATTGTTCATGTTTCTCACGTTCACCTACTTTACCTTCTACGGCATGATGGCTGTTGGTCTTACACCTTCTCAACACTTGGCTGCGGTCATTTCTTCGGCATGTTACTCACTATGGAACCTCCTCTCAGGTTTTCTTATTCCAAAACCAGTAAGTAATATATTTCTCGTTGTGCAAAGAATTGCTTTAAATTCCAGCCGTATTATCTTCGTGACAAGATGTTAAAACATTGTTTATTTTTAATAGAGTTTCTCAATCTCAGTGGTCAAGACCAGCATCAAACAATAGTTTTACCTGGTCTCAATTTTGAAAGCTTTTACTGGTCGCATTTAGCTCAGTTTTTTGTTAACTCTAATAGATGTCAAGTTGGAATCCCTTAAGATTTCGACAGTCCAACATCACAAGGAAGTTGAATTACACAATTTTGGAATCCCAGTCTATTGAGAATAGTGGGTCGTAGAAGTTGACAACAGATTGCTTCTGGAGAAGTGGGGAAGATCATGGGCTTGACTGTGGCTTCTTACCCACTTGAAAAAATAGAAAACATTCTTGAAGTGCAGGTGGCTAATAAGAGGATGCACATCTGCAATCCAAGCCAACATGTTTGAGGCTCAACATTAATGTCAGCACTCACGAGTGGGCAAGTTGGCCACAAGACTTACTTTTATTGGCCACCTACACCACCTGGTGGCCTAAACAACTATTCCCAAGTTTGTTCCTTGAAAATCCTGACTCATTTGCTTTATACGTAATGAACTTACCAAGTTTTTCATCTTTATATAGAATATCCCAGGATGGTGGATCTGGTTCTACTACATTAGCCCAATTGCCTGGACCTTGCGCGGTGCCATTACCTCTCAGCTCGGGGATGTGGAAACAGTGATTGTTGGACCTGGTTTTAAGGGAACTGTGAAAGAGTATTTAGAAGTTAGTTTTGGTTATGGCCCTGGGATGATTGGCGTTTCAGCAGCAGTGCTTATTGGCTTTAGTGTCTTCTTCTTTAGCGCCTTTGCTATTTCTGTCAAATTTCTCAACTTCCAGAAAAGATAAATGGAATTTTAGAAGGTCTCAGAAGCATTGCCTCAAGATTGCATTAGTTGGGATTCACACTGGAGAAAACTGATGGCAAGATCTAATGTTTTTTTTTTTCGACTGAGATGGATCTCAATTCCCCAATCTCAACCTCAAACATTTTAGCCCTAACAGATTGGTAACTGGTGGGGCTATAGGCCTCTCCAACGGTACACTTCCTTATCCTGTTCGCAAGAAATTAAGCTTTACACATTTGAATTTTCACTGTATAAATGTCTTTTCTTGGAAGAATTTGTCATACAAAGATTACTGCAATAGTAAACAACAATCAATAAAATGAGATGGCAATAACTAGTTTAGTTTGGCATGGTGAACTAAACAATTTTACAAAGTTCGATATTTGGCAGGTTGGATACACAACCAATCTGAGAATTTTATGGTGCAAACCAAATCATAGTATCCTTTATGTTGCATTTTCTTCAAGCCTCAAATAGTAGAGAAAAGAGCTTGCAATGCATCCTTAGAGAAGGGTTCATTGGGTTCATATGCCAATTAATGCGACACTCATTGGCTACCCTGTACTAGCTTTTATAGGAAGATGCTATAAAACATTTGAATTTAACTGTACAATATGGCATATTGTTAGTAACCTCCACAAGTGGCCAAGTCGCCTGAGAGGTTGGCTTGAGGTTGACTCTCTCCTGCCTCAGCCAATGCATATGGGTTGAGGATGATTCCATTCATCAATCGGGATGATATAATTACTGACAAATCTTTCATTTGTTTCTTCGGCTTTCCCCCCTCGTTACTCAAGACTATTTTTTCCCTCTCCTTATGAGTAGGAAATGCAATGATTAGGGATTACAGCTCATCGATGCTAAACTTCCCTTTAAAAATAAAAAGGAGAGAGAAAGGGAGAGTGTTTTAATAATACTTCTTAGGAGTGGTCATAGATTTAAGAGCCCAATATGCTCGCTTATAAATTACGAACTTGAAAATTTTTTTTAAGCTTGATTAGTTTAATGGGTGGACTTGAGTATTATTTTTGAAGCTCGACTTGCCCCTAAATATATATAAAATAATATATTATTATATTTTAATATTATATGTATGTATATATAATTAAATTTTATGTTATTTAATATTATTTATAGCAAAAAATTATATACTAAACAAATTTTATGTTAAATGGACGGTTTAGATAGGGTCAAGAATACAATTTTTTTAATTGGACAGGCTTGAACTTTGATTTTGAGCCTGATGAAAAATTTTTTGTGTAAGCTCAGCCTGACCTACCCAATATCTGCCTTAATACTTCCCCATTACCAAGGCTCTGCAAGCCAAAATTATTCAGGGCACCTCCATAACTGGGATGTGGCTATTTGTAATACAATTTCAACTGTCAATTTAAATATTTATATTATCTTTGCAACAAGGGTACAGTTGGATTGTTCACTGAAACGGAGGCAGCATCTAGAAATTGCTGTCATAGAGGAGACCATTCAAATAACAGGAAAATTTTACAAGTCTAAAAGCAATGCAAAGTTAAAGAGAAGTCAAAGCAGCTCCCCTTCTTCACCATAAAAAAGGGCAGAATTGGAGAATGAAGGGAAAAATAACTCCCTAGTTTTATACTAGTTGTAGACAAGATCAGTAAAATGAGGGGACACTAATGTAGAAAACAAGGCATCCACAATAATTAAATGAGCTAAACTCACATGTATGTCAATTAAAAAACAAAAAAAAAAAAGAAAGAAAGAAAGAAAAGAAACAGTACAGAGCATTCAAAGAACTATGGAATCAGTTTCTCATCTCTCATGTAATCAATCCAGAACAGTACAGAATCCAACGCATCACACCTCATCCCGAAACCCATCCGATCGGCTTTGTCTCGGGTCCCCAGCATTTTCACCGGGCACCGAAACAACACATCCAGGAATTCCCAGTTAGCCAAATCCTCCATTGCTGTCTGAAGCAACCCCTTCTTCTCTACAATCCTTTTCCAAACCTCCCCCTTGTCAGCCATTGCCGTCAAAAACAGAAAGTCCGGCGAGAACATGTCGTCGGGCACTTCCGCTCCAAACTTCAACCCAATTGCTGGCCAAATATCCTTCCAAGCGAAACTCGGCCCATTGATTGCATTGAATGCTTGGCCATCACTCGAGAATATTCTATCATCGGTAGCAGCCCAAATGTGCTGTTCAGCCACCAGCCGAGCATCCGATCCGTCTATGTGCATCTCTTCCCAGCACTCCTTCGTCCCTCCAAACACAAAAGGGAGATTTAGATGTTTGCAAATGGTTCCATAAACGCATAAACTCCCCATGAAGTTGAATAATGTCCTGTGAGAGCTGCCCATAATCAGGCCAGGCCGGTGGATCGACCAAGCCACCTTGCCGCCTAACCTCTCCTTGAGCAAGTCCTCCAAGGCATAGTAAAAATTGTAGCCTGCCATAATTCTTGGGCTGTCTTCATCGTAGCAATGATCTTGCTTGACATCGAAAGGGCCTTGCAGAGATATATAATGCTTAGTCCCCGTTTGGAGAGAGAAATGGTGTAATGACTTGATTCTTGGGAGGATAGCATTCAAGGCATTAGACATCATGGCCTTGTTCTCCTCATAACACTCTTGGCTATCTAAAGGGAACTGGCTTGCCCAGGTGACCCAGAACATGTGGGTGACTTCTTGCAGAGAAGAGAGGTTTTGTTGGGTTTCTGAAGGGTTGAGAAGGTCACATGAAATGAAATGGTAATTGGGATTTTTGATGGGTATGATCTCAGGATTCCGGGCTATACCGTAAACCTTCCACCTAGATTTTGATAGTAGCTTCTTCACAAGTTCCTTTCCCACAAGCCCGGTTGCACCGAAGATAACTGCAACATTTGCATTTTGAGCTTCTTCTCCATTACATTTTTCCATTGCCATGGTGACAGGCTTGGATTCTTTTGGCTTTCTGGCTCTCAGTGGTGATCAGATATATATATATATATATATGTATGTAATGTGCCTGTACATGTGTATTAGTGCAACCTAACAGCCTTTGTATCACCTAATCCAAATCAACTACTAATACCCCATATTTCAAGGGAGGAATTCAAGGATGGGTTTCAAGTTTTATGTTCATTGTTTAATTGTCACCAGATATGTTTTTTTTTTTTTTAATTGCTTAATATAAGCTAGACCCACTTGATAAGTGGCAATTTATTGCAGCTTCAAAGCCTACTGAATCGGTTGCAGGCCGGCATGTTGCGACATCCAGCCGCAACATTGTTGGCATCGCAGTTAGAAGGAATTATAAAAGATTATATTCGTGCCCTAATATATATTTGCTAAGAATATAATATTATAATGTGATATTGAGGTAATACTCTATTATTATAGATATACATTACATATATGGCTACATGCAGGGCATACTGATAGAGACAGATTTACACCTTAAGCAAGGAATAAACCTGTAATTAACTTTCAACACAGAGTCGTCTATACTCCAAAAGAATGGGGGATTCAATGGTTGCTTGTTTAGCAAAGCCATGTTCCAAGCACCACGAGGATGCACGATTTTAAGCGATCGATCGTTTTGTCCATTGTATATTGGCAAGTAACTTATATTATACAACAAGTTGGATACTCCAAATAAAAGTTCCATGTGTGATGAGGTATAAAACAAGGAAAATTAGTCGTTAATTCAGGCGGACACCAGCAGCCTAGCTTGCAATGTAAAAAAATGTCAGTGGTAGTATCCATATAGGACCTATATATATATATATATATATATGTATACGTATGCATGTAACTTGTATATAATATACAACAACTTGGAACTGAAAATCAAAGGTCCATGTAACCAGCAGCCTTCCAATGCAAAAAAAAAAATTGTCAGGTGGTAGTAGTACTACCCATGAATGAGATGGGGACTTTCTGTTTCCCTAATGCAGGAAGCCAACTCAGAAGGTTCCATATATATATATATATATATGTAAGCACCCACATGTATGCAGATTCTATTACTTTTGTTAATATTGCTTTCATCTACTTCGTTCTTCCTCTTCGATACTAATCAGGTAGGCCAAATCAACATTGGAAATCTGATAACTTGTTTGATGATAGACCTTACTGTTAGTGTTACATGCTATTCCCCGAAATATGTTTCCATTCAAGCAATAGTTGAGAATCTTTAGATGCTGGCAGGACTTCTAATGATGATTGATTTACCAAAAAAGGAAATTAATAGAAATAGAAAATGTTTGTTAGAGGGCCAATATCATCCAACCAAATTGGTGTTTGGCCATACAATAAACTGGTGCTGGTATGGTTGGAAAGGGAGCTACAGGCCGCATGAGTGCAACCTCCGTTGTGTCTTTTACTTGGAAATCTTATTATACTATTATGTCACTACAAATATATATATATATATATATAATGACGAGTAACCAGGCAAGGCCACATTGTACTCACTCAATAGTGTAAATTCTAAATATCTGCAATCACTAGCAAACCACAAGTATTAGTTAAGTCCGAGAGTCTTCACCACAAGTATCAGCTAAGTCCAAGTGTCTTCAGTAAGAGTCGAACAAACTGTCACGAAATGCATCTAAATTAACAAATCATCATGATTGGAAGGTTTTGAATCAACTAATTTGATAAAAAAAAAAAAAGAAAAGAAAAAATAACAAACACAAATTAAAAATTACAACTAGCCCAAAAGTTAAAAGAGTTTTCAGAATAAAGATCCAAATTCAGACAGTTGAGAGGTTTCATTTTATTGATATTACCATTACAACAACACATGAAGTAAAGGCATTATTTTTTCACCACCTGCAGAACATCAGTGCATATATTTGCATGCCCCATGCCACCCCTTCACTATATGCCAAATTCATAAACCAAAACCCAAGTGCAATATTAAACACAAGCTTAGGAAATATGTGTACAATCGTCAAGGGGACGAAGCAGTCATGATCTTATCTAGCTAGCTTTTGAAATTTACCACAAGGCTGGCCTCTAGAGTACTCAACATACAAATTAATGAATAGTTCTCATTGCTTCACGAATCGAGACGCGTAATTGAATGAACAAATGATAACTGCACGGATAAATTTTTGTCTGTGGAATGAGGATGAAGCCAATTAATTAAGCAGCCAAGATTCCGGAGGATGGTATGTTTTCCAAGTTGATGAAAGCTTTTGGATCTGCCATGAAGATACAACAAACCCGATTAATTTTTTTAACAGCTTGGAAACTTTTGAATTATGCAGCTTGAAACTTTGTGTTAGGCACTTACCAAGTACAATTTTGTGAACAAAGAAGCATGCGGCAATAACAGTGTAACAAAGACAAAGAACAACTCCTTTCATGTAGTGTGAAGTTCCATCCTGCAGAGATAACCAGAAAATACATGTTTTAATGAGTCATTTCAGATATATATATATATATATATGGATATACATATATATATATATATATAGGAGAGCATATATAGAGAAAAAAAACCTGCAGAGTGAAGGCTGTGACTATAATTGAGAGAGCCAGAGAACCAGTTTCTAGGAGATTGAAGTCAAGATCCATATGGACTCCCATTATCCATGCAACAACCACAGATAAAGGAACCTAAAATGAACAATAGGTTTAGGATTTTATGGGTAGAAAATATTTTTGAAGAGCTATAGACGTTTCTCTCTTGGAATTTGATTTATTTATTTATTTCATGTCTCACCACAAACATTGAAATTTGAGCTGCGGAACCCAAAGCGACACCCAATGATATATCCTGCATGGTACAGAAAAATCAATTCTCAGATATTCAGAAGGACAAAACTATGAAGGTAACGTTTTTTGGATATATTACATATATATATATGTATATATATATTTGTGCCATACCAACTTGTTCTTAAAAGCAAATATGATAGATCCAGCATGTTCTGCTGCATTCCCCACAATCGGTAGCAATATCACGCTGATAAAGCTAACCGAGATTCCCCAAGAATCTGAAGCAGCCTATTTCAGAAGAAATAATATTCATTAAAAATGCTTATGGCCAGCCAGTTCTCAATAATAGGACTATAGAAGGAAGATTTGAGAATTGTTTACATATATACATATATACCTCTATTGTACCCACAAGATACTCAGATAACAAAGCGATGATGACCGTCATGCCGACCAACCAAATAAATGCACTCCAAAATCCTATTACAGCCTTCTCTTCCGAAAGCACTTCATCACTATCATCATCCACCTCCTGGCCATTCCCACATATTGGCACTTATTTTTATTAATCATATAATATTTTTAATTTTTCTATAACTATTTTTTGTTCATTTGTTTGCTTTCTAAGCTATAGTTGCTTAGCATATATAATAATAATCACCTCTTGGGAATCAAACAATTGCCTGTGGGTTTTTAACTGAAAGAAGAGATATGCAACATATGCCACAAGCATCATTATGCTGCTTGCTCTTGACAACTGAAGAATTGACTCGGCTGCGAGAGTGTCCGGCTGAGCAGCATATCTGAACATCAATGGCAGCAGGAGACAAAGCAACCCAAGCAGTAGAAGGAGCATGTTCACATCACTTTGCTTCTGTTGAAGTAGAAAATAAACAGCCATGAAATGATCAGAGAAGGCAAACCCTAGTTTCTGAAGTGGCTGAAGTTCATTAGTTTTTTGTTTTTTAGTGTCTTACTTTGTCAAATCGTTGTTGCTTTTTCAGGTTTGCCAATCCTCCACAGAATAGAGAGCTCCCAAGAACAAGAAGAAGGTTTGAAAGAATAGAACCGAAGAGAGAGTACTTCACCACATGTATTTTCCTTTGGTGAAGAGCAAATAATGCTATTATCAGCTCTGTAGCATTACCACATGTTGCATTGAGCAGCCCTCCAACTGCAAATTCCAAGCTTAATTGTCATAAACATGTATTAAAAAATATGATATTAATATAAGATCACTATATAAATAAATAAATATATATATAAAAGATAACTGTTGCTCTGATTATAATTTTTCAATGGTGAGAAAGTGATAGAGAAATACCTGTTGGACCAGTGAAGTAGGCAATTTGTCTTGAGTTTTTGTTGATGGGAAAAAAAAAATTGTTAGAAACTTCATGGATTGATGGCAAACATCTAAAGCTGATTTTATATTTATTGAAAGATTAAATTTAATGCTATGTTTAGATCTTGAAACTGTGGATAGAAAGAGAAAGAAAATGAAGTAAAATAAATTTAAATATTTTTTTTGTTAGGTTAGGAAAATAGAAGAAAATGTACAAATATTTATCAAAACAATTTGTTTATCTTATAAAAATAATATTATTATAAGTTTCTTCATTTCCTTTTTATTTTTATTTTTGTTTCTCTTAACAAGTTCAAGATCTAAACATGGCATAAATATTCACAATCCAATAGACAGAATCACATCTTACTCTGTTAAAAAGCTGACACGTTCAGCGAGTGGAGTGAGCCCCAGTAAACTCAGAGCAAAAATCCAAGGCTGGTTAACGCCAAATTGGAAAACAATAAAGAGAATATCATCAGGAGAAAAACATTGATGTATTTCTTCTTATATTATCAAAATCAACATTGAAACCTAAATTTTGTGGGATTATATCACAAAACCTAAGGCACCAAACACTCACCCTTCCAAAACTGTAACACTTAGCTAGGATTGCCAAAGGAATGGCAGGGAAGAGCAAACAAAGCTTGGTTCCAAGGATCACTTCTTGAAGATTGGCCAGAAACTCTCTAACCATTCGGAACCGAACCTTTGATACAAGCATTGGATCCGATTTCTTTCTTACCAATGAAGAAGAAAGGTTCTGCGCCGTTCGGCCAACCAAGTTCTCCTTCCCCAAGTCCCTTGAGTTCCCATTCTCCAAATTCCCGTTTTCTAATGAACCCATGATAGCACCTTCCTTCAACTTCTCTAAGGTGATTAAGGTACTATAAGGGAAAGAACACAGAGACACCAACACTATACCTCTCTCTCTCTCTCTCTCTCTCTCTCTCTCTCTCTCTAGATCTCTGGGTATTGTTAGCATTAAGGGTATGTATATATAGGACAATATCTGTCTAGTTAGGTGGTTGAACTTTCCTGGAATTTTCCAAGAGTTTGTTTTTCCTTATTTGCATGGACTACACGTACCTAACCACAGAACACACAGGTGCCTCGACCTAATATATACACCCCATTCACAAATAAATGAGTCAGGGTGTGGCAATTTGAGGGCTAAAGCGATAATTTTAAATAAAATTTTTTATATTTTTTATTTAATAGAAAAAATTTTGTATTAAAATTTTTGTTTAAATTGGTGCTTTTTTTTTCTTTTAAAATTAACTAATGTGTTGATTTTGGGTCTTCCTTTTTTAACTTTTTTTTTTAAATTTGGACCATTTCCTTTCTTTAAAAAAATAGTTTTAATTATAGCATATAAGGTTTTAAAAGATTTAAGGCTTTCAAAAATCTTTTGTACACTTTATTTTTTTGAGTTAAACCTATTTTTTAAAGTTAATTAGTGTAGGTGATTATGGGCGTGAAAAAAGAAAAAAAAAAATTCTTGTAGTAAGGTAGTATTCATGCTTTTAAGTATTACTTTTGTTATGATATTTTAATCACAATGTAGTAATAGATCTCACACTATAATGCTTAGATATTAGAAGCACTAGTTAGTATTAACTTATCACTAAAAGTTTATGACTTCATAGGCCTTTTCTTATTTGGGCCTTTTTTTCAAAAAAATAGAAAAAAAGAAAAGCCATTGTAGAAGCTATAGAGGTGCTTAAGTATAGTATATAAAAATTTTAAATTTTTGAGCTTTCAAAAACTTGTTTACTTGTGCAATTTATTTGTTAATTAAACTGCTATTTACTTCTTGAAATTTACTAGTATAGTTGATTTGGGGGCTTTTTTTTTTCAGCGAGCCATATTTTCCCTCACCAAGATCAGGGCCTTATTTCAGAAAAAAAATGTAAAAATTATTTCGAGTTTTACTATAGCATGTAAAATTTTAAAAATTTAGGACTTTAGAAAATCAGGGTCTAAGACGATTATCTTATTTGACTAGTGCTAAGGCCGGCCCTGAAATGAGTATAGATATAGGTGGTGATATAGGTGGTGTTATTGTGAATATCTACCGCCAAATCTGAGACCGCATTGTATAGAAAGTTCACACAAATAGTTCAATGTTTAGAAGTGCTTGTAATCCACTCTTCTGATTCGACTACTAGTAATTTGTTACATGAGAAAGCGTATAACATACAGATATTTTCTTACGTACTAAATACATACAAGCAAATAGGTTTATAATTAATCCCACCACTTAATGTATGAGTAATAGATATGAGAATAAGTGATAAAAGGAAGATACGTGTTGTTACAAAGGAAAATGTTAAATGTGATATTTTTTCTCAATCTCTTTTCTCACTCCAAAAGATAAATGAATGGGTCTCACAGAAATTTATTAATATGGGTCCTACACTCTTGTGTCTAGAAATAAGAAATGAAATTATATATAGTATTATTCTATTACAAATGCCACCAATGTTACCATGCTATGCAAAGAAAATAAATGAACATGCCATGAAAATCAATGTTAGAGAAAACAGACAAGGTAGGGACATTACTCACCCCAATCAATAATAAAAGAAAATTGTTAAATGTATGATTTCAATGGCTGTTCCCACAATCTCATCTCACATATGATCATACATTTGCCATCGCATAGAGATTGATTCAGAAATACAATGAATGGGCTAAGAAAATATTTCCTTTTTTTTGTCTATTAGGATAGTATTTTTCGAAATGGGATTCTGAATTATCATAAAAACTTAAAGCACCCTGTTGTTCAAAATCACCTCTTTTTTTTTTTTCCTTCAAATAGAAAAAAACAGGAGTTGAAATTGCTTTCATTTTGAAGTTAATTTCCATATAGCTGCTAGCTAGATTAATTGTTACTCATTTTCTTTCAGAATCTCTACGAAAGTCATCTCAATTTCTTAGCATCAAATTTCACATTCAGTTAACCCAAAAAGAAATTGAAAATTCTGAATTCACCTCATGAGAACGAATATATATATATATATATAAACATGTAAAGTGATAAACTGATGTGGAAATCTTGCCGTGTGATTCAATGTGAGTTTGCTGCATATCGTACTCCCATATAAGAAGCTTCCTTGAATTTTCAATACCTCCACGGAAGGAGAATCAGATGGTTGTCATCTTTTTCCTTCCTATATATATTGATCAGTTCAGAAAGGACAATAAGAACAATGTCACAAACATTACACCATCTGATCGGTCTGATCATGATGAAGTGTTGGACGAAGTTTCCTACTTCAATTGTTATCCAACCTTCCAAAAATGGGTGTCCCGTGAATGCTGTTTACGTATCCGGCGATCCGAATGGAATATATACACATTACATATACTGCCATGTTATAACACTTGCTAGGAAGTTCACGTGTCCTACTTCATCGGATACCATAATGTAGTATGTTTTACACCGCAGCTATCAGGAAACTCTCTTTTAAATACAAAACTTAATTTCTGAAACGCGATTTCAAGAACTGAGACCAAACTCATAAAATTTTTAAAGAAAACTTTTAAAAAAATATTTTCGAGATGTTTTAGAAATTGTACCATACTTTAATGATACTTGTTAGAAACACTTCTAAAAAAAAAAATAAGGTGAAAACTTCTTAGATTGCGCTTTTCATAATTTCTATATTTTTGTGCTCTCAAATCTTATACTTTAAAAATAATATATGCGCTTCTTATAATTTCTATATCTTTCTGCTCTCAAAAGTCAAATCATCTCAACTTTCTAAACTGTTAAAAGGCATGAAACTTGGGATTCAATTGTAATACTGTTATAAAACTACTAACTCAATTAAAAATTTCAAAAGTTAAGAACTTGGGATTTAAAAACTTGGGATTTATGCTCATTTGGCAGAAGTATTATAATACGGTAGAAAGTTAAATTACCGTGAATTAGGGTTTCCTTTTTTTTTTTTTAAATTTGATAAATGGTAAGAACTTCCTTTAGAAATAGCAAGGTAGATACTACGTAACTCTGGAGTTAGTTCAGTTGGTCTCTGAGGATGCTCCCCACTTGGCTAGCTGGCTATGGATTCAACTCCTGGGTCAGCCTTCCAGACGTTACTATAGTTGTCGACGAGTCGTATCTAGACTTTGGATGTGAGTTCGACTACCTGCCATTGACTCTCTGTTGTTGTGCAAGTTCAAGACTTACTGTTGCACATGTTGAGAGGTCAGTGTGTGCAACACCAACAAAGGAGGATTTCCTTTGGGGTTGATTGTTGGAGAAAATTCTTCTGTTAAGCAACCTTTTTTTTTTTATAAAAAAAAAGTAGATACAACGTACATCATAAATAATAAAAAAATGTTAAACACAATTGCGACTATGAATAGAGGTGTTCTAAACAATATTATGGTACGAACTTCATTTACAAGAAGCAAGGTAATTGATAAAACGTAATACCTTCAAACATAGCCAAAGCAACCATAGCAGAAAAATAGTGGGGGGAAAAATAAACCAGCACTACCAAAACGAGCCCTAAGCAAAAATTAATGCAAAAAAAATTAACAAGTAGGGCTTTCATACTAATCAATACAAAAATTAATCAAATTCATCATATAAGCTGTTCAGGTCAGGTGTTTTCATGTTTTAAAGGAGCTACACCTGTATTTCAGATTTCAACACGTGGCCATTGATTTCTCTGATGCTGCCAGGTGTTTTGGTGCATGGCAATTGTTTAGCATGCCACCCAGAGACAATATATAATTCTTAATAATATTATTAAAATTTTAAAATTAATATATTTATAGTCGGGTCAAACAGGACTACAAATTTTCATCCGAGCCCAACCCAAAAAGTAATCGGGCTAAGAATTCTTCCCAGCCCGGCAGCTTATAGACTTGCATAGTTATATGTTTATCCAAAGCCCTAGACGGCTAGAATAACTAGGCTGGGTTAGCGGGCTTTACGGGTCAAGCCACCCTGCAATTTTCGAAATTACCAAACAAAAAACAAGAAAAGAAAAGAAAAACTAACCTAAACCTAATGGCGTTCTGGCTCCAGAAAAACACCACAGCTTCGTCTCTCTCTCTCTCTAGAATTAATTGTAAGGTCCAAAGGCAAATGTAATCGATTTGCTTCCCAGTATTGTCGTTCATGCTTTAATCAGCAGAGAATGGGTTCGAGTGGGATCAACGCCCGAACAGCTGAACAAATACGTTACTCTTCCGCTGTAATGTTCCTTTGAAGCAATTCAAATTATTTTGAAAATTCACTGGCTAGTTGTGAGGTAGTCAAATCCTAGGTTCCGGAGATTGAACTGCAGTGGCATTTGGTTTAATTCATTGTTAACTTTGTTGAACTTTTGGGTAACAGGTCAGGTTGAATTATTGAGGATATTCTGAATGATAAGGATCTTTAAAACTTAAAAGTTGTCGTAACTCTAAAATCAGCTCAAAATTTGGGGAATTGGATTGAATCAGTTGCAAACTCTTATACATGTCATATGTGCTAAAATTAAGATTGATGTATGGCAGGGGATGATACAAAGCATAGAACCTTGCAGAAGAGGATAAAGGTCGGACTTGGTCATCTCCTATTGTGAATCGAAGGTCAGTTGGATCCTTCCTCGGAGGATCTTGAACTCGAAGTACCTCATGCTTCATAAATTTCAACTGGAGGTAACCCAGACGTATTCTTTTTATCCAATGTGATAAACACTAAACTTTGATCTATTGCTTACAACTATTCCATCATGTCCACTTGCTTGATGTTTCCTTGTTCATTATTGAGGTCCACGGGTTCACATTCTACAATTGCCAATGTTTCTTATCCTGATGTTACCCGAATAATTCAAGAATTAGTTGTGTAAAACCTTTATCAGATGGCCTGGTACTAATCATGAGTTTCCCACAAAAAGTTTTGGCTGTTAAATTGAGAATTTCATTTTTGTTGCTCCTCTATGATGAAAGAACTTGTGAGGACCAGTTAGATTTTTTACTTTAAGAAATATTTGGCATTGGTCCCTTATATTTTTAAAACCCGTAATAATTTTAGAAAGGATGGCATTATCACTGGAGCTGATTATGTTGCAGTAGCCATTTGAAGCACCTGCATTTTACTCGGGTCTCTTTGGAAGCATCAGAAGTTCTCAATTTACCGAAATATCATATTTAAGGTATCATCTGGTTGGGATTTGAAAGTGAATTTGCGTTGTTAGTAGGTAGGGACAACAGTCTACCTTTCAGGGTCTGTTAGTTGCACTAGCAGTTTAGGCCCAGTGAATAAATATTCTGGGCTTTTTGTAGACTTAGTGGCACTATGCGATTACTCCAAGGTTGGTGAGGTGATCAACCCTCTTCTTTTTCTTTTTATTTTGGTGCATAGAAATGGGTGCAACTAAGGGATGCTGACACCCCGCCAGGGCAACAGCGCCATCCCCTTCCCCTTTCCTCCCAAAAGTCATATGATCCCATTGGGTTTGGTACATCAAAGGTCCTCCGTCCCAAAGCCGAAGTTGGAGGCGACGAACAGCTACGAGATGACCCCAACACAAGGCTGCGGAGTTTCAAACCCAAGACCAAAGGCCTTGAATGCCGAACCTTAACCGCTGAACCAACCTCTTGTTGGTGGTGATCAACCCTCTTCATTGCCACCCCTTGTCAATCATTATTTTTATTGTATCAATGATTAAAGAATCCTTTCACTACAATGTGTTCATTCAAAAGAGTTATGATGGCATCTCCCAGCTCCAAAGGATACCCTTTGGGCTTACCTGTTACCTTACTTCAATCTCAGATGATTCCTTAATGATATCTTGCACCCTAGTTTCAGTTTAGAATTGGACAAGTAAAAACTTTTGAGGTTTCAAGTTGAACTTTAGGTATATGTCGATATGGTAAAATTACGTATCCAAAAAAAAAGGACATGGTAAAATTGTTGAGAGACATTGTCTCCAGGAGAGTGAGTTTCAAAATTTTTATTGCCAACAAAAAATATTTTAAAATTTTCTTGTGGTAAATATTTCTTTCGGAAGGTTGATATTCTTTAGTAACAATAACATCTGGCAACTGGAAGGCTGACAAGGATTGCCAAATTTATGGCAGGTCCTGTAGGTCTTGACTACTCTAAGCACCATATATTGAGTTGGGCAACCATAGTAAGAATTTGTTGGAACTCAGGGAAGCAACATTCTGAGTTTATAGGGAGCTGGAGATGCAAAATATGGTGTATGAATGTTCGATTTTTATGTATATAGGTTGACTTTTCCAAGTATAGTTTCTTTTTCTCCTTCCCCCCAGCAAAAGCTTCATTATCTGTCTCCTGTTTGGAATTGCTTGATACGAGATGATATTCAGTGTTTGCTACTTGATTTAGGCAATCTTCAGTCACTTCAATGGTTTGTTAGTAATCATAATAACTTTTGTTTAATTGGTAGATATGAAGTTAATTGATTTGTAAAGTTGTCCTCTAAGTTGTCTCTTTGGAGGAAAATGTTGTTCAAAATCCACCTGCAACTAAAGTTAGATTTACATTTTCATTGGCAATCATACACTTACTCTATACTGCTATTTGTCCTAATGGTAAATTTTGTCATAGCAACTTGCGGCAGGTCTTGGGTTTAAAGCAGGAAGTTGTGGAACTGTGGATGCTTTCCAACTTCCATGTCGAGCGTTGTAAAGAAAGTTACATCTCAACGACAGGTAGTGAAACTATAGTACATATTTCTTCTTTGCAGCTATGCCAGAAGTTATGTATTAAATGCCTTCTATTGCATAATTTGCATGAGAGATCGGCAAAGGAATACCAAGTAGTGCAGGGTTTTGCATCTCTAATTGGAGGAATTGATATTTAGTTTAAGTGGTTTAAATTATTAATATATGCAAGTGCCCAAAATAGGTTGCCAGAATCTCTTCTTGTCATTAGGACCATCTTTGGCTTTCTCCACTACAATAAAGGTTAACTCTGGGAAGACGTTTTGTGTTCTAGACATGCAGGTCTTATTATTTTGCTTTCTAAATTGGGAGACCAAATTTAAATAATTCACCTGAGTATTATATTTTTACCAATTTGTCTGGAAGAATATTAGCTGAAACTTAAGTTGAAAAACTTATATGAAGTTCAAGAACCTTTTTTTGGCCAAAAAAAAAAAAGAAGAAGAAGAATATTTAGCTGAAACTTAAGTTGGAAAACTTAGGGGGGAGAGAGAGAGAGAGCAATTTGCTGTTCCAAGTGCAAATTTGAGAGAGAGGAAGAAGAATAAGAAGAAGAAGAAGAATAATTATAATATAGCATCGATTTGAATCTGCCTATGCATTTTAATATAGGGGATGTTTGGATGCCTTGCTTATAAGCCATAAGGTGTAAGATATTTTTAATAAGCTAATAAATAATTACATCCAAACACTCCTATAATGTTGCTTTATTATAAATTTTCCTCCACTTGAAAGAGAAAAGGACAAGTATTTAGATTCCTCATGTCCCGCAAAGCACACCTAAGTTGTCACGTATTTAAAAAATGATTTTAATATATTTATATTTTTTTTAATTTTAGCAACCATTGATGGAAGCATTATACTTGTAAAAGATATTCAAATAAAAAATAAATATATAAATACAAATTTAAATAGTATGTTTTCACATACACAAGGCAGTATTAGTTTTTATTAACCAAGTTGAAAGAAATCCATATACAAGAAAAAGAGGGAAATAACGTGTTTGTCACCATCTATCTATATTATATATTATACCAGAATATTGTGAGGTCTTTGCTCTTTAAAGTCCCAATTCAATTTTTATAAAATTTTTATTTATATAGTATTAAAATATCACATTTTACAATTTGATTGGTTAGTTAAAATCTCTCACTAATAAAATTATATATAGTATATAGATGGGTCTTTAATTCTTATTATATATTTCCTAATTAAGTTAGTGTCTTAAAATTTCTAGAAATTAAATTTTTGGTAATATTAGAATAACAGTATTACAATTTGTTTGGTTAACAAAAATATCTTTATTACTTTTCAAAAATCTTACATTTATTTCAAAATTCAAACTATTAGATATTTTCTAGAGTCACTCTCTTTAATTTATAAAAATTCAAATATTTGGTAATATTGACATGACACTTATTACTTTAATAATAAGTTTTGACATATTATAACTATCTATTTATAGCAATATGTTATTAGGCCTTTAATGTTGAAGATCTAAAATAATTTTCTTAGTTTTTAAAATTTTAAATTACTAATACTAAATTTTTTATAATAGTGTAGGTTTAACCATAAAGTATAGAAAATTTTAATTTTTTCATGATTTACAAATATTTACATAAAATTCAAAATATTACCATTCTCATTTTTAAATTGGTTGTTGGGTGAACTTTTTAAAATTTTTGAATAATCATTTTATATATCTCATAATAGTATTGATTTTCATAAAATACTACATGTTGTAATTTGATTGGTTAGTTAAAACCTCTCACTAATAAAATTATATATAATATAAATATGGACCTTGAATTTCTATTATATATTTTCTTGAGTCACTCTCTTAAAATGTCTAGAAATTAAATTTTTGGTAATATGAGAATAACATTGTTATAATTTGATTGGTTAACAAATATAATTTTATTACTTTTCTTAAATCGTACATTTATTTTAAAATTCAAACTACTAGATATTTTCTAAAGTTACCTCCTTAAATATATGAAAATTCAAATATTTGTAATATTGACATGACATATATTATTTTAATAATAAATTTTGATATATTATTATGTTATGCAAACTAACATAAGGTGCATTTATAGATATCTATTTATCGCAATACATTGTTGTGTTTTTAATGTTGAAAAACTTAAAATGATTTTTTTACTTTTTTAAAATTTTAAATTACTAATACTAAATTTGTTATAATAGTGTAGGTTTAACCATAAAATATAAAAAAAAAAAAAATTATTTTTTCGTGGTTAATAAATCTTCACTGAAATCTCATCTTGTTTTGGAAAGTTTTAAATAAAATTTAAAATATTAGTATTCTTATTTTTAGATTTTTGTATGTTCTTCCTTGATAATTTAAGAAGTCCTTCATTTAATTTAAAACTGTAAAATTTTCTTTTCAAATCCTAACAAATCTATCTATATTATATATTATAGCAATTAGTTGTTGAGTGAACTTTTTAAAATTTTAAAATTATCATATTATATATCTCATCATAGTATTGATTTAAGCATAAAATATATATATAAAAAAAATTACCTTCTATTAATAAATAGAAAATATTTAATGAAATTGAAATAATCTAGGTAAATCAAATAATCCTAACTTAAAATTTTAAATATGTTTTCAGATAATTTTTATTTTTAATATATGCATTATAAATGTATTTATTAAATAAAATTATCTAACATGTGTAACGTATACTAAGCCGTTAACAAGATTTTAAGGTAAAAAAAATTAACACTTTAGAATATTCGCTATAAAGCTTTGTTTCTTATTTTAAATTCAAGTTTTTTTATTTACTACAATCAACTTTTGATTTATTATTTTAAGTCTATATTATATTATTATAATTTAATTTAATCATATTATTATTGTATAAATTAATAATTTATTTTTAAAATTTTTTATATTTAATACATATTATTTTCATTCCGTACCTAGCACGTTTTACCGCTGCCGCTAGTTTACTTCAATGGAGAACAGCCTACAAGAATATATTCCTTAAAAATAACAACAAAAAAAAAAAAACAGAATTTAATTTAAGAAGTCTTTCCTCAGATGGGGAATTACGTGGTCCCTGGAACCTCAGAAAGATGTGTATGGAAGCCCGAATCAATCACTTTCTAAGGTCCGCAGTTCAATGCGATAACGTCCGTCACTCGACCTCCCTCAGGAATACATATCTAAGCTAATGCAGCCCGCATTTCCATCAGGAATACAAATCGACAATAACGGTCATTAAATAAATCAAGAAAAGACCACACATGAAATTTGCACGGTCAGATCCAAAGATGGCAACATTACTCTTACCTTTCTTCCCTTCAGACGGTATCAACGTTCCAAAGATCACTTTCTTGGTTTTTTATTTTCTACAGGGGGTGCCAAATACATGCATAGAAAAAAAAAATGAGAAGGGAGTCGAACTTGAGGTCTACGAGGGTTGGCCGAACCAGCCATCTCGCAGCAAGGTTCACTTTACACCTTATTTTAAATTGAAAAATATTATTTTTCAGAAAAATTTATACAAAAAATCTTATTAAATAATATAATAAGGATATTATTATATTTAAGAATTATCAATGTGGGTGTTCTGTTTTAAAGTTAATGATTTTTATTTAACTACATCGTTCTAGTAATAAATTCTGTATAAATTTATTTAATTGTATAAAAAGAGAGGAAAAAAATTAAAATATTTTTTTATTTAATTTTGTAAAAAAATATAAAAATATAAAAGAGAGAGTTTACGATTCCTCCACTTCCCATTTCTGTTTTCCGAAGGTAGAATGGGGAAAGGGCTATTAATTTCTTCGCTAGTTTCTCTACATTCTCCGCGTTGCCGCGCGTCAGCTCCCCCTTGACACCAGTGTGTACTGATACGATTTGTTGTCCTTGCAGTGTCCCTTCTCTCTCTCTCTCCCTCTGCTTTTCATGGCGCCTCACGAGTCACGAACACAACTTCGGCCCGCGTGAATGATCGCAGAATACAAAAACGAACACCACCACCGCCAACAGATTCTTAATCTCTAGAGCCGACGAACTTACACATGGTGAGAGAAAATCAGGAAGACCGGCCGGCACTCTCGCACCGTGGCCTAATCGTCGGGAACTACTGCCACGATGTTCTCATCAAAGACGACGTTGTCATTGCGGAGAGCCTCGGCGGCGCGGCCTCCTTCATCTCCGCCGTGCTCGACGGCCTCTCGATTCCCTCCGCCTACGTCTCCAAGGTTGGACCGGACTTCGCCTTCCCAGTCAATCATGACCCTATTGTGTCGTCCTCGTCGATGACGACTCTCTTCCACGCCCATTTCTCGTCCGAGCCCACCGAATCTAGGCGCCAGGATCGGGTCCTCAAACGTGTCCGCTCCTGCGATCCGATTGTTTCGTCGGATCTTCCCGACTCGCGGTTCGATTTCGGTATGGCGGTGGGGGTCGCCGGAGAGATACTGCCGGAAACCCTGGAGCGAATGCTCGATTTATGTAGCTTAATGTTCGTTGACATTCAAGCGCTAATTCGAGTCTTCGATTCGGTGGATGGAACAGTGAAGCTTGTTCGGTTGAAGGACAGTGGTTTCTTCCATCTATTGCCCCGAATTGGGTTTCTCAAGGCTTCGGCGGAGGAAGCCCCGTTCATTGACGTAGAGGAGGCGAGGAAGTGGTGCTGTGTTGTTGTGACAAACGGGAAGGATGGTTGTACTGTGTATTGGAAGGACGGGGAGTCTCAGATTGCGCCCTTCCCGACGGTTCAGGTTGATCCAACTGGCGCCGGTGATAGCTTTTTGGGGGGTCTTGTTGCAGGGCTTGTTCAAGGGTTGGCCGTGCCGGACGCTGCATTGTTGGGCAACTTCTTTGGTTCTGTGACTGTCGGGCATGTTGGATTTCCCAAGTTCGACTCGAGGTTGTTGCAGGTTTGTTGGGCTATTCTTAATCAACTTGAATTTCATTTGCCAACTGGTGGAACTTATTACCATTGGGTTTGCTTCTTGATTTTTATAAGTTTTAGGAGGAGAAGATTAATGGAGAATTTATTAGTTGAACAACTCGTTTGAGTAAACTGTGTGCTGCTTCCTAGGAAAACGTAGATTATGATAAACAAATTGGAATGGAATGATTTCTTTTGCGGCCTCAAAAAAACTTCTCAATGAATTCTATCACGACTTCTCATGATTATTAACCGTTGAATTGCTGTTATTTCTATTATCCAGGTTGTAATAGCATTCTATTAACTGTTGCATCGTGCTTGTGTTCTTGCTTATGATTCTTAGTTGTTTCTATAATTCCAGTCTTTGAAGACATATGTAGATTGGGATCCCAGAATCAGATCCACATTGTTCTAATTGTTCTCATTTTGGGCCCCTGGCTTGCCTAGAAACTCACAGTAAAACTGATCCCTCTATTTACCACAATATACTAAAAGACCCAAGTGTTGTAACAAAAACTTATCTGGGTAAGTGTTTTGGGTAGAATGACAGGGATGGGGGTGCCAGACATGTAAATTTTGCTGGGGTGGAAAATTTCCTTTAAGAGTGCTACTGCAAATCTGCAGGAGAACCAAGGCCTGAACCAGAAGAGGGTATATGTTATGACTCTTAAAGGGGAAAATAAGGGAGGCAAAGAAAGGAGAGGGATACTAGTCAAAAGAAAGAAAGGGTGGGGGGGAAAGAAGAACAAATTTCAGCTGTTTTACGAATCAAACATGCTGATTATGGAGTTGTTCCCAAAATTATGTCCTAGTTTACCTATCCCCATTTTTCGTATCTGCAAGATTTAAATTCCTTGCTACAGTTTGAGATTGTTTCTTTTGATATCTGATAATTTTCTCATAACCCTTTTCTCCTTACAGAGAGTTAAGGATGAGGTGCATAGTAGAAAGGCACAGTGCAGTTGCTGCCTTGACGGGCAAGATGATGGATTGAAGTTCGTGAAGCCATTAGATCATAATCAGTTCCATGCATCCCTTGCTGCAGCCAAATTAACATCCTGTTGCAGCATCCAAGAATGCCAACAGGACCTGCGGAGTTCTCCTCTAGCCTTAGACCAGAACATCCACCAAAGGCAGCAGAAAGTAGTTCTTAATTCTGTCTTTGAAGAGCCAATTTAATCGGTTAATAATACAACTTGACGCAAGGGAACCCCTCCCACTTTTCCCTTCCCCTGCCCTTTTTTCCATTCTGCTTAGATTTTGTCTCAAGTAAATAAAGATTTGCAAGCATGAAGCTTTGTGGTGTTGTATGATTCAATTGTGAAAGCATTCAATTGGCAGATGAACGCAGCAGAGTCTCTGTAAAAAGCAGCTAAGTTTGCTATCAGCAGGTGTTTCTGCTTTCATGATCATTTGATTTTATATTTTCTTAAAATATCACTGAATTATGAGATCAACCCTTGGCGTGATAATTACTATAGTCGCAAATACGCATATACAGTCAAAAGAATATCCAGATTATAACGACGATAATAAAATATAAGCATGCATGCATACCCGTATATCGTAATTTTTTTTTTTGAAAAGTGGTGGCGATAAGGTGTAGTATAGTTTATAAATATTATTAATGGGGAAAATGCCATTTTGATTGCAGTATTGAGGATATTGATCTCAATTGATTATATATTTGACTTATTTTATTTATCATATGTAATTACTGATTGACTTAGTATATACTGTTTTACTCGTATTTAAACTGCTTATAGTGAACCTTACTCGGTAGCCTGTATCAATATTTAATATGGGCCGTGCTTGGTTTAGTCTATGATGTCATTAAGTTAACATTTTTATAAATTTTCAAAATTGTTGAGCATTTTACTGCCCAATGTTCCAACGCAGGCCCTTAAAACTTAGTTATCTTTGAGTTGCCGCATCAACTATTGTTAGTTGTTACTGCAACATTAAACCATGGTTTACAATCTCTAAAAAATTATTTTTATGTTGTTTGTGGTTTTTGGATTTGCGAAGGTAAAAGGAAACTGAAAGGAAAAATAGAACAAGCCAAGAGAAATCATTTATTGTATTGTTGATTAGGCTGAGGAAATAGAAAGAAAATGAATAAGTAATTCTTAAAAAAAAATTGTTTGGGAAATTGATTGATTTCCCGAACTTAATATTTCACAGCGACTCTCCAACCTATACGGTGCCTATAATCCAGGTTTAAGATGTTTTAAATGTGTCTAATTGTTTGCGCGCGAGCCTGGTGCAGGTCGTTTAAGATATAGGTCGTTCTAACCCTCCTGAGACCCTGGGCTGCTCTTTTCTCTTTGGACTGAACTTAGCTAAGAGAGAGGCCGCACCATGAGATCGTTCTCTGCAAGTCAGACACCAACAAAAGGTGATAGGAACCTCAACAATCCACAGAGGCTGGAATCCTCTACAAAACAATTCACTGTAACAACCATGTAACAGGAACTCTAAATGGAAACACGATCTGCTATTTTTCAAGGGCTGATCATATGGGCTCTGATCCATCCAGAGCTTTCAATAAGGATCCAGGTCGGAGAGAGAGAGAGAGAGTTGAACCTCCAAAACCACAAGGGGGGTTTTTGAGGGGACTGATACTTACAGTGAGTGCACTGGGGGGCAATACTCCTGATTGGAATAAGGTATTTCTTAATAATCAAGATTGAGGTACAAAAATGTCACTTTAATCGAAGGGGTTTAGTGGTGAACAACCAACATAATCTTAAAGAGATTGTTCTTGGAACAGAGGAAAAGCAAAACAGTTAACGTTAATAATAAGCTTGAGGAGACAAATCGAAAGAGAAAATTACAAAGGAAGTTCGCCACTATCAGCAATTACAACTTTGCTCTTGGGTGTGCCATTCTGCCTGCCTTCAGCTTCAACCTTGTAAACCACATCCATGCCAGAGAGCACCTTTCCAAACACAACATGTCGGCCATCCAACCTGTACATAAATTCCCAAAACAAGACGGGAAGAAATTTGAGTAATGTGTAAATTTATAACGGCAAGTGTCATGGGGTGGCATACTCCAATGTCTAGGGCTAGGTTTTGCAAACCACTAGAGATAGATATGCTCAAATAGGTTGAAAGATATGTTTGGAAGAGCAAATGATCAGTTGCCAATTGTCAAATAATAGATAGATGAAATTCTTTTATAATAAACTAAAATTTTGCCCTTTTCTCTTATCTTCCATGAATGCATCTGTACCAGCTAGTCGTGACGGTTGTAATGAAGAACTGTGAGCCATTTGTGTCTTGGCCAGCATTTGCCATTGAAAGAAGCCCTGCACAAAAGAAACAAAAAGCAATATCTGTTCAGCCAGCAATATAGGTATAGATTTCTTGAAGTATGTCATTAATACTATATGTGCAGTGTGGTTGGATCTTTGTTGAAGCTACTAAGTAAGTCTCCGGTCCAAAAGAATAATCCTACCTGGGCCAGTATGCTTCAACTTGAAATTCTCATCAGCAAACTTCTCTCCATAAATGGATTCCCCACCTCTGCCATCACCCAGTGTAAAATCACCTCCCTGCAGCATAAAGCTGGGAATAATTCTATGGAATGCACTTCCCTTGTAATGAAGGGGTTTCCCACTCTTTCCAATACCCTTCTCCCCTGAAACAATGGAAGTGTAAACTTCATGTAAAAATAACTTCAAGAATGGTGGTTGGATTGATGGCAACATGATCAATTAAGGGACCATTTCAACCCAACACCAACCACCCACCCCACCCCCAAACACCCCCCCCCCCCCAAAAAAAAAAAAAAACCAAAAATTAAAAAATAAAAAATAATTTGGGGTAATTATGCTTTTTATTTCTTTGTGGTTTGAGCCAAATCAAATAATCCCCTGTAATTTAAAAGTGAATACATGATCCCCTTATAGTTTAGACTTATCTGCAAAATGAATGAACGAAAATAGAAGTATTTGTGTCATAGAGATAAAACGACGAAAATACCTCTATGACAGAAGTATTGTTAAATTTAATGGTTTCCATGCATTTGGCAGATAAGGCCAAACCACAAAGGAGTCACGTGTTTACTTTTAAACTATAAGGGGGTCATCTAATTGTGGCTCAATCCACAATGAGGTAAAATGTAATTGCCCCATGAAAGTTCTTAGAGACATGAATGATATAACTAATTCTGTACATCTAGAATGTTGAACCCTAAAGAAAATGTCGATTAGTAAATATCATGGTCTTACGTGAAGACAAACATAAAAGGTTCATATTTGATTTGATCATCATCTTAAAGAAATAAGATGTTTTGTGCTGAAGTACAAGATGTGTAACGGCAATCAAACTGACTTCACTAAAGTACCTGTGCACAATGCTCGAAAATTCTCTGCAAAAGGGAAAAAATATTTAAGTTAACTACCACATGGTTAAAAATTATACAAGAGAATTTGTTAACATCTACTTAAAATAAAAATAAGAATGCAAAATACAAGCAAATAAATAATGCAGAGTCTGTTGTCTATAATAAGTGGTGAACTTTTCTTTTCTGTGTTGGTGGGGGGTAATCAAGAGCTAGTACTAATATCTCCTAGTTATAATTGTCAAATTGAAAGCAAGAATAACAAATTCGCTAAGTCATTTCTTGAACAGTACTCTGGTGCCCATAAACCAAAAAAAAAGTTACTGTAGAATAGTTTTGAAATAATCTCTCTCGATAGGATCCAATTTTATATTTTTTTTCCTATTTGAATTGAACTTTCCCTTTATTTCTTTTTTTTTTTTTTTTTGAAAATCCATGTTCTAGAACTAACAGGTTAAATATCAAGAGAAAGCATACAATAATCATCAAAATCTAAAATACTTAATTTGATCACAGTTATCGGGGAAAGATTGTACAAATAATTTTAAAAGAAAAAATTTAAATCAATTCCAATCCTGGACACTTTATATTATGAATAGGGTTCATAAATATGGACTAAAATTAAGGAGATCGTACCTAAGCACTCTTTTACAATCCCTTGACATGTTAGATATGGACCATTCAATTTCTACTGTAGGATACTGAGACACCTAGGCACCTTGACACCTTTCCATCGCTCTTTTGTTTTTTATTTTATATTTCTACTATTTAATAGCCTTGATCAATTAAGCATAGTTTTATTTTTCTTTCTTCTGGTTCCTCCCCTTTTTCTTGTGTATCTTTTAATTTTTGTTTTTTCATTTTATGGTGATCTTCTAAGAGATGTAGATTTGAAATACTTCACGTGGAATGATTTAAGAATTTGACTTGAAAGTTGAAACCCAAAACTAACGATTTTTAATGTAGGAGAAACATGTTTTCTCCCTTATTTTTTTAGAGCTATTAGACCACATTAAATACTTTTACTTAACCTCCAAATGAAAAGGAACCTATTTTTTAGCCCAAATTATATATACATAAATAGATATATTTTTTAAGTTTAAGAGTGAGAGGGGCTTTATCAAACCTGCTGTTTTAGGAACTGTCTTCCCAAAGAGACCCATGATGATACGACCTGAAAAAAGATGGTGATGATTAGAAACAGTTAGCATCCATAGTATATTGATGAGCACATGGAAAGATATATATGGTTTGTACTTGGGGAGGAGACGTTAAGAAATTATTATATATAAAGCCAACAGTATCTCCACGAAAAATAAACTTTAGAGGAAATGCCAAACAGAAAACATGGACGCACAGAACATGAATTATAGATATCATTCTGTTTACGAAATGCTAGTGAGCAATATTGTTGAAAAATCACTTTGCTTTCACATTTCGGCGTGTGATGTGCTAACAACTATTTCCACACAATACTAATTTAAAAAAGTGAAAGTGAGATACATTTGCAGCCAAGTCTGCCAGTTTGTCTCGATTAACACATCAATCAACATATACAAGTAACACATCAACAACTACAAATTGAAGCCATAGCCTTCAACAAAACAAGATTGTATTATGAATAATTCCACGACGAGGTCATTTGGCATATCACAACATAATATAACTTGGAAACACAACAAACATCACTAGCAGATTACAAATCCATGTTTCAAGAACATACCGGCAGGTTTTCCGGCGATCTCGACATCAAAGAAAACTTTGTGAGTCACTTCCTTTAAATCCTCCTTGGACTTCTTCGCCTGAAAAGCAAATCATATCAATTTTTCCATTTTTGCTCTTGCCATTACTCAATTCAATCAATAAACCACATGCAATAGAACCTTTTTTACTCTTATATTTCTACAAATTAACACAACTAGTGATGCATACGAACATTACAATCAATTTTCGTTGGAAAACTGACGAGAGTAAAAATCGAAAGCAATACAATGATGATCCATTAATCAATTGCACTAAGAAATATGATTCTGTAAGCAAGAAAATTCAGATCCGAGGTGATTTGTGAGGATTCTATGGCTGGATCAAATCTCAAGGTGAGAGCAGAGTCAATCATCATTGTTATAGATAGAGTACCTGAGCGAGAGATAGGGTTGCGAAGAGGACTATCGTCCAGACTAGTGCGGCTGAGAACGCCCGAGTTCTGGCCATTGCCTCTGCTGTTCAACTGACTCGATGGTTTCGCCGCCTTTGATACGAAGAGAGGACTGAGGAGAGATCAATCAAAGAGCGGTAGATGAAGAAGAAGAGAACTTCATATATACATCGAAAGCCTGTGGGCTGTGAAAAGTAGCCAATGGAAGTTCGACACCTCACCTGCTGACGTAGTTTCTTCCACGCCATTGGGTGTAGGGTCGTGGGCTCATACGACAGTCTTGTGCCTTTTTTTTTGATTTGGAGAAAGCTCGTCTTGGACAGCCCATCTGTTGGCGCATGGAAGTCCAAGCCAGTCAGCCCAATTAATTGAGGCCTACTAGCCCACACATTGGCCTAAAACCTTAAACCCATAGCACATTTTCCCTCATTATCTATTCATTCTATTATTAAAAAAATTAAAAATTGAAAAACGAAGATTATTTTGTTAAGTGTTAAGCTTTTTGGTATGGAAGCCCTAGTGGTATAGATAAAATGAGGGAGGGAAAAGTTATTGTAAGGGAATAGCTAAATTGAAAAACAATTCCCTCCTATTATGCATGGAAGTCCTCTCATGTACACTATCTATTTTTTACAAGAATGTATAAAAATCATTTAAGTATCAATCACGACTTATGTTAGACTTTTTCTTTTTCTATATAAATCAATTGTGAAGATGTATGAGAGCAATTATGGTTTCTTAAACAAAAGCATACATACATATATTATATAATGCTGCTTGGTATAATCATAACAATAAGGAGCTCATAGAGACTTTGTTTGCCCAACTCATGATCACAGGTTCAAGTCTCAGCACTTTTCATTTCTCCTATCCCCTAGATTTTCACCTAGAAATACTTATTCCTTTTTCTATGTTAGAAAGCTGGTGTAATTCAACAAAGCCTTGAAATGGTTATGGAGGTTCGCATTGGATAGTAATGATTTGTGGAAAGAGATCATTCTTAAGAAATATGGGAGTGCCCAGCAAGGCTGGGCGTCAGGAAGTGGTAACATGCCCTATGGAGTGGGGGTTTGGAGAGGGATTATGGGGTGTGGGAGGAGTTGCTTAAAGTCTACTCTTTTAAAGTAGGCAATAGCAGGAGGGTGAGAATTTGGATAGACACCTGGTGTGGGCATAGGCCCTTGAGGGATCTTTTTCCCGACCTTTTTGAGATGGCAAGGGTTAAAGAGTCTTCGGTGGAAGAGAACCTTGTAGTGGCTTCGAGGGAGGTGGTGTGGAATCCACAATTCAGTCGTAATCCTCAAGATTGGAAGGTAGATTCCATGGTGACATTGTTTGGAATGCTTCACGCTAGCTCTGTTAGAGGTACGAGGGAGGATGGCATGCTATGGAGGGAATGTTCTTGGTTAGAACTTTTTACGAGTCTTTGTGCGGCCAGGGAGGGATCCCCTTTCTGTGTAAGGCGGTTTGGAAGACAGTTGCGCCCCGCCCCCCCCCCCCCCCCGCGGCTGTTTGGTGGGCAGCCCTAGGTGTCATTCTAAAGACGAACAACATGAGGAAAAGGAGAGAATGCATTCTGGATTGGTGCTACATGCGCAAATCTTGTGGCAAGTCAGTAAACCATCTTCTTCATTGCCCCATGGCCATATACATCTAGAGTTGTATTTTTTTCTTTTTGGGGTGGAGTGGGTTATGCCATCTTCGGTCATGGAGCTCTTATTCAGCTGGAGTCAAGGCCGTCCCAAGAACAGTGCTAGAAAGGCTTGGCTGGTTGCTCCTCTGTGTGTTACGTGGAACATATGGCATGGGAGAAATTAACGAGCGTTCGAAGGAGTCGAAACTCCCCTACATGCCCTTAAAGGATCCTTGCTTATATCGTTATTTTATCTCAGGAGGATGCGACTTTTCGTTTCACTTCATATGTTGATTTTCTCGATCACTTGCATATGCCTGTAGATATATGTAGGCATTTCTTTTGTACATGACTGGAAGTCTCTTTTCATATAGACCTTACTTAACAAAAAAAAAATTTTATTGAGGTCGACGTATTTATATTTCGAGAGTATCTTAGTTTTTGTGCGGATGGGCTGGCCTGTCTTTGGTCCAATCAGAAAAGAAATTAATCCAGATGGATGTAGCCTGACCAGACACTTTGACCGCAACACCAAGAGAAAGAAAAAAAAAAATCTAACACTAATAAATAACTTTCTGCACATTTGGAATCTCAACAAACCGTCGCCCATGAGCTAGCCAACTACCTCTCCAAGCAAAGGAGCGAAGTGAGAGAGAGAGAGAGAGAGAGAGAGAGAGAGAGAGAGAGGACTGCTAGTTGAACCCAGCCGGTCCCGCAGCTTCTTCCATCACTGCCTTTGCATTGCATCAATGGCTGGTTCAAACCACAATCTCTCCCAACTCCAAGGTGAGTCTGAGACACTCCCATCATCAGCCTATTGACTCCGTTTCAAATTTTCAACGACTGATCAGTCACTTCAGTTCATCGAATTTCTCCATTCTCATTCAGGATGGAAGACGAACGAGCGCACAATGCCCCCGTGTCTGTTCCTTCTTCTTCTTCGGATGCAATTGAGGATCCATCGTCCTCTTCTCATGTCCATGAAGAACCAGAAGAGAGCAGTCAATTACAACAAGTTGACGAGAACCACGACCGTGACAACAACCGCCGGCCACCGGGAGTGTCTTATCGGCTAAACATATCGATATCTGACGTGGCCTCGACCCAGATGAGAGACGATGCCTGGTCTTGCCTCATCGTGCTCGTCACATTTTGGTTCTTCGGTCTGTCCCAATTATCTTCTGTATTTCTTATTTCCCTTCGGTTGCTAAGAAACCTCGCAAAGACGAGAAGTATATGTGATTTCTTGTTTAGGTTTGCGGAGTTCCAAAAAAATTGGATTCAACTAAGTCATATCTAGGTTTACTAGCTAATTACCGGAGATTTTACTAACCTCTGGTCACAAATGATGAAGCATACAAGATTCTATGTTACAAATTTTTTTTCATTCCTGACATTTTCTCAGCTACCAAACGGAGGTCCCCCCAAAATTTTGGTGGGTTTTCTTTAGTGGATGGAGACATTAATTGATGAATTGATTTTTCCTGATGTACATTTCTGAAATTTCTGGCCAGCAGCATCCGCGACTGTGATACTAGGATTTTATGGATCTGTGAACTTGCCGTTGGGCCCAAATTGCTCGCGGCTGATTCAAGCTAACCCTTTCTTTGTGCAGTCAATTAAGGTTATTTGCTGCTTGTAAATTTATTTTGAATTGAGATTCTTTATGCTTCTGTTGTAATTATATTTGGCTTTTAACCAGGCACAGGAAATAGATGAGTCAAAACATGGGCCAATGCTATATGGATTTTATGAGACCCCTCCTCTGGAAATCGAAATCACCTGGGCTGAAACACATATTGCATTTATACAATCGAACTATTACAAGGCAAAGATTCTCGAAAACCCTCTTTTTTCTCTTTTCATTTTGTTTTCCTCTTCGTAGTTTTACTTAAGCAGCAAGTTTTCAATGAATTACTATATAGATTTTTTGAATAATAGTTAGAGTTAATTTTATTCTTGCATTACAGGAGTGGGAGTACTTTCTTAACGAAGGATCTACAGTGGATATTTCATATAGTGTCAAGTCTCCAAGTTCTACCCCTCTGTCCCTGATAATAGCCCAAGGTAAATTCAAACTTATCAATCAAGAAATTATGGCAGGACTGATAGTACTTTCGTTTTATGGATGAAACTGTACTTACTAAATTTCAAGGCTGTAAACTATTTGATAATATGTCTAGGATTTAATTAAAAATATGTAGTTGTTGGTGAACCTTTCACTTATGTTTGAAAATGGTTTACGATATTTTTAGGTCCCCTGAGGAGCACTTGGAATCATCCTGCTCAGCATATGTATAATCTGATACGTATGGAATTTTATGGTTGGATAATATGTGTTTAATGATATCAAAGGATGACACCAGCATAAAAGTAGAAGAAGCAACTTTATCTTCTGTATTTATCATATCATACAAGTACACACATTTTGGTTCCCAGAAAGTTTTTGACTTTTTATCGTTTTCCCAGGAATTCTAAACCTGTTACTTATGTCTATTGCTTGGCAGTTACAGCTTTGATATAACAAATATTACAAAAGACTCTATCATTTACAAGAACTATGTACCCTCTTAGATCTTAGTTTGTCGATACGAACATGTAAACATTTCCAACTTCAACATCTCTAGAAATGTTTTTGTGTTTCTTCACACTTCTTTATGACAATCCTGCAGGTAGAGAAAGCCTTCTTGAGTGGATAGAGGACCCTTCATATCCTAATACAACTTTGTCTTGGAACATTATTCACGGTAATAAGGGGGATACTCTTATATATTATATAATTAAAAGTTGTGATGGATTAGGTTGTTAATCTTTATGTCCTTTCCTTCATAGGAAATGGTGTCATCCACCAAAAAATTTTGAGGTCTAAAACGCATTATATTGCAGTGGGCAACTTGAACTCTGAGGACGTGGAGGTAATTGTGGAAATGTTCAAAGTTTCCTGTTTTTAGTAGAAAATAAAATTGTGCTTTGCTGAGCTTGTGAAGTTACTTCAAATGAGACCAGAATTATGAGAGTCCTCAGGATGGATGCCTGTAGTGCTTGTTGCTTGTGTGCTCACTGCCCGCTGTTGGAACAATGCAAGCTGGTGCACTAATCTCTACAGACGACCTAGTAGACCAGCTAACCTTTTTAAACCAATCATCATATTGGTCCCTAGGCCCCATTGCTGAAAAGGCTCGGCTTCAAAACCATATGTGGCCTCCTATGGGAGGAGAAAAGGAAGGTGATCCTAACCTCATCTCATGAAGTTGCTACTTAGAGTCCATAGTCTAGGCAGCTTTAGATGTAATATGGGCATAATAAAGCTTATTTTCCATGGTGTTCAGTGCTGCTAACAGAATCCCTTTTCTGCCAGAATAGGAGAAACATAAACAAGAATCCTTTTTTTCTGGCGCATTAGTGAATCTTTGATTGTACTCATAATCTCCAAGGAATTGGTTACATAAGTCATCTATAATATTGATAGTTTGATGAATTGTTGAACTTGTTTAGTTGAGGATAATTGTCTGCAGTGAGTTCTTGCTGTTTGCTTCTCATATGCCAACATTGAATTGGTTTGTCCGAGAATATTTTCATTTCTAGCCGAAAATTATTTAATTCATTCTGAGCAAAAAAATCTGCAAGGATTGGTTGCTGCAAGTTTGTGGGATGGTAATAGCAGTACTCTCTCTTTGGTTACTCTTTCTTAATCAGTTCCAAAAGATTTTAACCAAGCAACAAAGTGAACCAACAATATTTTCTATTGAAGTGCACATTTGATACTTTTCATTGTCCATTATGCAGAAGATAATGTTGTCATGGCCCAAACATAAGTTAATATACTAGTCTACCATAGGGTCATTAGTGCTGTATTGGGACATTTATGTGACATGCTGTTACTGGTGGTTGAAATGGCATGATTGAGTTCATACAAATTTTATGCAAAGCTTTTTAGTCAATATATTACTCATCTGAGTCTATTTCAGCTCTTCAAATGAACAGAGTTGGCTGAATTCATAATCCCTATTGTTAAGCTCATTAGGATGTCCGATTAACAATCTTGTTTCTACGTTGATGTGGTCAGAGTTAGGTGATTTGATTGTTGATACTTTGTAAACCATTAGATTGACAACTTTCTAACTGCATGGATCAAGCATTCTGATATTTGTGTAAGATTGATATATCATTTGCATGCTCTTTTACTGTTGAACAGACACCTTTCAGTTGCATCATAACCAACTGATTGGTCAACCTCAATTGTCTTAGTAGTTAATTTTGTGAAAGATGTTGACTATGAAGATTCAGATGTAGCTATGTATTGGACAGTTTGACTCCCTTAATTATTTGCGTTTGTACTTCTGAGAGGAAGGCCTTCTATTTTGGCGTGGCCAACATGGATCACACACACAATTGGTGGTTTGTCAGCTAGCTGCTGATGAATTAGTAGGCTGCTGACCTTAAGTTCGTTACGCTTTTGCACTATACAGTCACAAAGCAAAATAAACCACGTTGTTCAAATAGATGTATTTTCTGCTCAAAGGTATAGTTGAATTGTTATTAATGTTTGCAATGCTATATCCTTTACTTATTTCACCCAATTCTGCATTGACTAGGTTCAACTGAACTTCACAATAAAGGGTTTTCTCTATAATACAACCCAGGCGTATTATAAGTGCTCTCTGAATCACCATTTATGTAGTTTGAAGATTTTCCTTCTAAGGGCTAATGCTGCAGTGCTTACATCTCCAGGTATAGAACAGGTAAAAATCTGTCACATGTCAAGCTTTAAAGTTACAATTTATTTTTGAAAGAGTTGCCCTTGAAATCATTTAGTTGATGGACATTACACAGCATGCCTCTCGTTGCTTTATCAATATGTGTTTGTGAATATTATGTATGATGTAAGTGATAACCAGAAAACTCTTAGGCCTGGCAAGAATATAATAACTAATTGACTTTGGTGGGTCCAAAATCCATTCAGTGTGGGGTCTTCTCTGTTGTTAGCTATATGCTTTGAAGACAGATTTGATAATTAATATCAATGGATCAGTTGATTGTAGATGATGAAACAACTCTTTATGGCCCCATCAGTTGTAATGTTTCATCTTGAACCCCCATGAGATTCAAGCAGCAAGAAGGATTAACTTATCCTTCTCGCTTCCTAAATATTATTCAACTCTCATTCATGATGCCTTCAATTTTCATTTGTGAATATTAACTCATTTTACTTCTCTCAGGGTGTACCTTACAAAGACTGGGATGTCAAACTGTCTTATGGACCGCGTTGGATTACATATTTTGCTGGATCAGGTTATTATCATTTGCCTTTATATGTCTCAAGACACTCCCAGCATAACAAATTAAAAATGAAAAACTAAATTCCCCTCTTTACATTTGTGACTTTCCTTGGATGTAGGGATGATGACTGCAATCATGTTATTGGCCTTCAGGATCTGTAACATGTCCCAAATAACCAGGGAAGGTGGAGGAGGATTTCAAGCAGGCGATATGGGATCTGAAAGAGCTCCATTGCTTTCACGTAAAGATGATGATCTCTTAAGTAGGGGTTCATCTTATGATTCAATCACCCATGATGAGGAGGAACTGGATGAGTCGCTTGCAGTGGCTTCCCTTGATGGAAAGCCACTAAAGGAGGGGGAATGCAATGGCAATCTCCGCCGTCTTTGTGGTATATGCTTTGATGCCCCAAGGGACTGCTTTTTTCTTCCATGTGGGCACTGCACTGCCTGTTTTACCTGCGGAACAAGGTTTGTGGAATTCATTTGCTATTTTTATTTTTGTATATGAGTTTCAAAACCGATACAATCCATCACTTTGGCTTGAGATTATTGAGACTATTTACTAGTCATCAAATTTCCCCATCCTTTTTTCTTCATTTATTTTCTTTTGCAGCTATCCAATTTGAATCAATACCAAGTGTGTGGTATGAGATTCATCATAATCCTGAGTTTATTAACCATGCAGGATTGTGGAAGAGGCTGGTACTTGTCCCATTTGTAGACGGATAATGAAGAAGGTGAGGAAGATATTTACAGTTTGAGCGGCAGATTTGAGATCTTCTTTGTTCAAACTCCTGGGTTAAGCAACTCTCAGTTGTCCGCTGGAGTAAAATTTCAGTAATCCAACCGCATGTAGAGGATTTGGTTTCATTCCATGTGATGATTGGTCGAGGTTTTAAGCTGGTTGTCAACCTAATGCAATCCTCATCTTTGTTGTGTGATATGCTGCTACTTTGGGCTACCGCAATATATTACTGTACCATGATTTTTGGAGTGTGATTACAATGTATTTTTGAGTGTACATAATAACCAGTAATTTGATCAAAGTTTTCATGTGGGCCCTCTGTTGTTGTTTTAGCAATGATCTAATTGTTTTCCAATGGTGATGGTGGAGCTGATGACAAGGAACTTGCCTTTTAATTCAACTAATTTTACTGTTCATTTGATGTTGGTTTCATGCTGATTCACTTTCTTTGGTTGATATGCTGCTACTTTGGGCTACCGCAATATATTACTGTACCATGATTCTTCAAGTGTGATTACAATGTATTTTGAATGTACATAATAACCTGTAATTTGATCAACGTTTTCACGTGGGCCCTCTGTTGTTGTTTTAACAATGATCTGATTGTTTTCCAATGATGATGGTGGAGCTGGTGACAATGAATTTGCCTTTTAATTCAACTAACTTACTTTACTGTTTATTTGATGTTGGTTTCATGCTGATTCACTTTCTTTGGTTGCAGTGTGTCCAGAGAACAAAACTATTCTGTTTGATCATCAACTCAAAGGAATGGGAGCTATTGAACTATTCTATTGTTCAGTCTTTTATTTTGTTTTTTTTCATTTAGGCTGTTTGATACCAGCTTTTTAGCTAGTTTTTTTTAAACTTATAAGCAAAAAAGCTAAAAAAAATATGGCTTTTTTGCTTTTCTAGTTTTGCTTTTTTGCTTATATTTAGCAAAAGTAAAGCCAAAAAAATAAAAAATAAAAAACTAGAAAAACTTGACTTTTTTACTTGTAAACTTAAAAATAACTTGACAAAAAAACTGTACCAAACGGAATCTTAATCTTTTTTGGTAAGGTAACCCAAAAAGCAGGAGGGTTTGAAAGTGACCATCTATACACGTGATAGATAGACCATTGAAAAGCATGTCAACGTAGCGAATGAATTTCCTTAGCTGGTCTGGTACTTTTTCTTATTTTCTTTTATTTTTTGGTTATTCAGTCAAGGATGTTCGGTTCAATTTATGCATACCTCGACTATATTCCTTTTTGATTTGGTAAAAAACAAGATATTCACGATAAAATTAGAAGATTCACGATAAATAAATTTTTTACATGCCTAGCACTAAATGGTTGCATGTTTCAAACTATGATATTCGAGTGTACATCTCATCTATATTTGCACTAGGTTATCCATAGGGTTTTTTGTTTTTGTAATTTTTTTTTGGGCTAGAGGTATGGTAGTCATTGCTTGCTGGTAATTGACCGTTAACACCATTAATTACCTAGTTGGGCTTAGAAGGGTTTGATCTTAATTTGGTGACCCAAACCCAAATTGTTATGAGTGAAACTCCTAAATTTTATGAGTCCAGATAACATGTGTTTTTATAATATATTTTAAGCAATTTAACTTAATTTTTAATACTAAAAATTTATTTTTAATTTTTTTATAATTAAAAAAACATTTTTGAAATGTAAAGAATTTCAAAGAATCAATCTTTCTTTTAATTGTCGAATCTCTCTTTGATTAATTAATATGTGATATTCTGTATCAATTTAAACAAGAGTTAATAAATAAAATTGATGCTCTAGACAAAACATCTCTTTCTATTAATATATTGTTTCAGTGCAAACTACGAAAGTGATAAATAAACTCTCACGACTTAGTATTTTTTCATTCATTTTCATCCAATCAAAAAAAGACCATTCTTCCATCTTGCAAATAAGGCATTTCTTGTTTAGGCAAAAATTTTGAGATGATACCTGTCCATTTGTCAAATGTTACAAGGTAAATGAAATTTGTAATTAATGATCAAATCCGGGATCCATTTTCCATGTTTAGCAAAATCCGAGGTTGATTTTGTATTTAATACAGCGGATCCCCTCCCGTAAAGACGTGTGTCCAAGGAGAGAGAGAGAAAGAGAGAGAGAGAGAGAGAGAGAGAGAGAGAGAGAGAGAGAGAGAATTGATGTCTTGTCAACTTCTCCAAAATTTGGACAACGTCTCGAACGAATAGGAGACGGAATAGGTTACACCACGTGGTGGGTGACATTTAATGGGTGTTCTCGGCCTCCAACCAAGGGGACACTTTTCTTAGAAAGTGAACGGCGAAACGGGAGAAATAGATAGCCATCCAACCGGCGACAACACCCCCACAATGCTAATGCTGCTGCCCATCACCATCTCCTCCTCCACCACCACTCCCCTGAAATCATGGGTGTGCCGTCGAGGGCCTACCCTCGCTCCCCCTTATTCGTCACTCGCTCCGTCCCTCTCCTGGCTTTCTTCTGCCTCGCCGCCCTCGTCTTCTTTGAGGTCTCACGCTCTCTATATATATTTGTATATATGTCCATGTATATATCTCTGTACCTGTATGGTGGTTTATTTTCTGGTTGTTCTATTTCATTGAGTTAATTGGTTGGGGCATTTCATTGAACAGGTGGACAACTTTGTGTCTCAGACGAAAACCATTGTAGGCCACAACCTAGAACCCACGCCATGGCATCTGTTCCCTCACAGGAGCTTCAACGAAGAGAATCGATACTCTCGGGCTTCCAAAATTATACAGTGTTCTTACCTCACGTGTCGAGGCAGCGCCAGCAATGATGTGCCGAAACAAAACCAATCTCAATTGAGCCATCAAGCCGGGAAATGCCCCGAGCTCTTTAGATGGATACATCAGGATCTGCAGCCATGGGTTCAGTCTCGGATATCCTCAACCCATGTGATGGAAGCCAAGAAATATGCTGCCTTTCGTGTTGTGATTATTGGGGGGAAATTGTATGTGGATTTTTATTATGCTTGCGTGCAAAGTCGGGCAATGTTCACAGTTTGGGGACTGTTGCAGCTACTTAGGAGGTATCCTGGGAGGGTCCCGGACGTTGATTTGATGTTTGATTGCATGGACAAGCCCATCATTAATCGGGAGGAGCATCAATCGATGCCTTTGCCGCTGTTTCGCTATTGCACCACGCCTAATCACTTTGACATCCCATTTCCAGATTGGTCTTTCTGGGGTTGGTAAGAACTGGAAATCCTTATTCTGAGTGCAATTAATTTTGTTTAATGTCTAAACTCTCTGTAGAGGATCTTAGTAGTGGTTCTAACTTTAATGGTTGATGATTCTACTTTTGATATTTTGTCATGTTCATAGCCTTGGCATAAGCACAATTAGTACCTTTTACATTCAGAAACTGAATACTTCACAATTTGTCTCTATTAAATACAATCTTTCCGTTAATTAGGTACCAAAACTGGGAAAAAAAAGGACAAACAAAAATATTGCTGTTAATCAGATTGAACAAGACAAGTATCTCCTATGCTAATCATAAAATGGCATTGAATATGTCAATTAAAGGTTTGTCAGCATGGGAGGTTGGCACCATTTCCCTTTTTCAATATTTTCTCTATCTCCAGATGGAGGTAATAAGAAGAAGATTGGAATGGCGGATCTAAGCTTCTGTTTCTCAATGTTGGTGACCAAATAAGTACCCGGTCTCATTTTCAAAGGGATTGGGGGGCTTATACTAGAAACGATCATATCATGCATTTGAAATGTCTAGACATTCTGAGTTATGATGCTCTCTCTAATGGGTAAGGGACTCAAGATCAAATCCTCAAGGTGTAATTTAGACACAAGCAACGGAAAGTCGTGCATTTGTTTTGGACAACTTGTGGCTTGCGTCACAAGTCATAAGCATTGAAGGATTTTGGTGGCACTAACCACAAATAAGTTTCTGTTGTCGTTTCTGCATTGTTTCCTGAAATGGGAATTTATGGTTTTGATTGCTACTATTATAGCCCCTGTACAACTATATATATTCAATTATTTGGTAGAGTGTGATGTTGGAAAATTTTTGCATGATGGCTGCCCATGGCTATGGGTGCCTTTTCTTCTTATGTAGTTGCTCTAAATTTGTGATGCATCCCTTCATACATGTCTTTTTGATTTATTTATTCATAGCAATGCCCTAACTTTGGAGGTTTTGCATCTGCGAAACTTTTGAACTGTAATTTATGTACTTTTATTACTAAAGCATACATGCTGTAAAAGATGATAGGTTTTACTAATTAATATGACCAATCGGAAAAATTATTAAGATGCACCAAAATTTGACAACTGAAAAAATAAACTGAGAATTAAAATAATGGGAGCCAAATACGGCAAGAATATGGTAAATCTAAAAAGTACCTAGTAAAGGCTATGATTGACTGTTCTACCACAAGGTTAATTAATTGTGTCTTAATTGGAAAATAAGGGTGTGTCAGCTGCACGTACACATTTGAAGGTCTTGATGCTTTATTTATGTCTCCACTTTTTAGTCTATCACCACTATAAGGAGCATAAGAAGGAGTGGTTTATTTCTTTACTCTTTAATCTTTGCATGTGTTTTTACTTGCACTTGACAACAGTGACATAAATGATCTGTCTTCAGGCCAGAGGTAAATATAGGACCCTGGGATGAAGAATTCAGTAGCATCAGAAAAGGTTCACAAGCTCGAAGTTGGCAAAGGAAGTGGCCTGTTGCATACTGGAAAGGAAATCCAGATGTTGGTGCTCCTATTCGCACAGAATTGCTAAAATGCAATCACTCTAGGTTGTGGAGAGCACAAATTATGCGTCAGGTTGATAATTTATTCATCATTTTGGACCACCTTTTGGAAAATTGAAGTGGATTTGATGCCGCAAAAATACAAATAGTTGATTTTTCTTTATAATTATGAATTACAGGATTGGGTTGCAGAAACAAAAGAAGGGTTTGAGAAGTCCAAATTATCAAAACAGTGTGATCATCGGTAAGTTTCTTTTCCAAGTGCGATTTCATGTTACTGACAACTAGGGTACCATTATGGCTTTGGGTTGTCTACGTTGCATTGGTTTCAAGGAAATATTTTGATGATTTTCAGTGAAAATAATATGACACTAGTTTCTGATTTGATTTTTTTTTTTTTCTTTTTTGCTTTTTATAATTAGACAAGGAGGAAGAAGGAAACTTAAACTTTCAGGAAGGGTATTGTCATTGCTGTCTTCTAAATCTTTATTGGTCACACTAGGCAACTAATTATAGGCCTCAACCAGATCTTAGCCAATCTAATTGGAGGGTCCTGATGATTCAGCTCAGGGAGTGAATTAACCAGTTGTTGTACCATAGAGAAATTTGTTCATTGAGTGGTGTGATTTGATGTAAGAGTATCCTTGGTGGGGCTTAACAAGTTTTGCAATCTTTGCATGATGTTAAGAGTATAAAAAAGTTGCATAATGCAATGCAATCTATTGGCTCATTATACCCTGAGTGGTGTGGGTATACCCTCGAGTGTAGGCACCAAAGGGGGCTCTAAAGGTGCCTCTACACTAACTTGCTAAGTAAGCTCTAGGCACCCCCAAGGCTCGGCTGAGGGAATCTTCACTCGAGCATATCACCGTCAAACCCCCCCCCCCCCAAAAAAAAAAAAAACACTCAAAATTGTGTGCTTGATAACTCCTTTGCTCGGCTAAGGTACTCACCACCCAGTGGCTCCTTCTGCATCTTAGTCCCTCCTCTCCAAGGCTTCTCTAAAGTTTAAGGTTATCTCCAAAAGACACCCTGGTGCTCAGACCAAGCTAGCCTCTTGGGATTGGTGTTAGGGTCATAGGTCTTCCAAGCAACTCCATGACCCTCATGCGTACCCCCAAGGACATGTAACTTGGCAGTTGGAGTTGAGGGCTTGTCAAGATGTCTCGACACCGGTGACCCTCTTGTCAATCTCAACGCCTGACTACCGAAGCAACCACTATGCTTGAATCTCTTAAGAATTTGGCGAGGCTGCTACAGCCTTTGAGGATTCTGACGCCAGTGCCCCTTGCCTCCAAATTGTCAGACAAGGTGGGCAGGCCATCTATCCCTCTCTGTCTCCACCCTAGCAAATGTGTGCAATCAGATGAGCTGGGCCCGACCCTCCTATAAATAGGAGTTCTCCACCTCCTTGCTTGCAACAAGAGCAAGAACAAGAAAAAGACTACACTGCAATAATAACCTCCTCTAGTGAACTCTGAAGTACTGTTTCTCTGCTGCCACTCTCTCTCTCTCTCTCTCTCTCTCTCTCTCTCTCTCTCTCTCTCTCTCTCTCTCAGAGATTGCCATAGCTCATCTATTGTCAACCATCTCAATGCTTACCATAGCTGGCTCCACAACTAGCCCACTCACCATCCTCCACCCACAAGTGGAAAGTGCTTGTCTTAAAGTTTTTATTATTTTTATATTTTATCTGCACTTGTTTGGAAGTTGAGGTGTTCTTACCGAAAAAAAAGAAAGTTGAGGTGTTTGTTTCTATTTATGCAGATATAAGATCTATGCTGAAGGCTTTGCTTGGTCCGTGAGCTTGAAATATATTCTATCATGTGGTTCTCTTCCTCTAATAATATCTCCTGAGTATCAAGACTTCTTTAGTCGTGGTCTCTTTCCCAAGAAAAACTATTGGCCTGTCTCTTCTGATAATTTATGCAGCTCTATAAAATATGCTGTTGAATGGGGTAATGCAAACTTAGACAAGGTATGGTTTCGCTGTTTTCGTACCTCATGTTTGCACTTGTCATTCATTTTACTTGTCCACATGAACTGGTCTGACAATTTAGTAACACTCAGTGATGGCTTCTTAGCCGTAAAGGCCTTACTTTTTAATCAAAGCCTCATTGAAATTATTTAATATGCACTTAGGCCAAACTATGTCTCATTTGCCTTCACTATTTATCTCACTTGTGTTGAGAACTAGTTCCACAGCTCAGTAATAACAGTTTAGGTGATGGGTTATGTTCCTGATTTTGTATGTGTTTCAACTTGAGAGTCTAATAGTTACCCTGTTGACAATATCCGTGACAGTGGTGGAAATAATTAGTAGTAGTGCACTCAAAATTGAATTGGTTACGAAAAATAAATGAAGAAATAAAAGAAAATACTTATTTTAAATGGCAACTGGAATGTAATATGCATCTTCAAAAGAGCAAGTTATTTAGATTTTCATGTTGTTTGAATTTGTCTGAACAGGCCGCAGCAATAGGAAGGGGATCACAAGACTACATGGGAAGCCTAAACATGGATCGGGTTTATGATTACATGCTTCATCTCATAACAGAGTACTCGAAACTGTTGGACTTCAAGCCCGTCGCACCTTCATCGTCTATGGAAGTGTGTGCTGAATCCCTGCTCTGCTTTGCTGATCAAACACAGAGGCAGTTCCTAGAAAGGTCAAGTTCCTCCCCTTCTCCGGCCCCTCCATGTACTCTCCAGCCTCCCGATAGCAAATTCATTAAGAGTTGGTTGGAAGAAAAGAGTAAACTTATTGATAACGTACAAAATTTTTGAAATAGAGACTGAAAAATAAGGATGTGCTGCATGGCTGTTGTGAAAACAAATAATATTGCAGTTCTTCAATTGCTTGTGCTTCGGAGTTCAAGTACCTCACCGGGACCATATTCTGTATGTAACATCAGTGTCCCTGAGTAGATCCTTAGCTCTGCAAATTTATTTTTTTCTTGCTGAAATATGTAATTCTCTGATGTGCAAAGAATCTTCAATTGTTTGTAGAGTAATATTGTTCAACTTCATGTTGTTGTTTTTTTCCCCAGAAAATAAGACCAGTTCTGGATGATGTAATAAAAAAGAAAACAGGAAATTTGTTTCCCTTGGCGAACCTCCATTCTTCTTTTATAACATGGGAAATGTTAATTTTTTAACAAAAAATTATAATTAAGAGTCGTCATAATGAATTTTTTTGTATAATATTACAGGATTCTAAGTGATTGCCGAACTTGGATGACACAAGCAGGAGTCATTGCATATTCGTGGGTTTCACTCTCCTCCAAAAGCTTTTTTTTCATTATGCCATATATCAAATCTAACAGATATTATTATCTCGTTTAAATTTATAATTTTCTCTTAACGTTGACCAAGATTAGCAAAATGAGATCGTAAATTCAAACAAGATAGAACTAGAAGATAACTAATCTAGCAAGTAGGAGAATGCGGACGAACTGAGATATGGGGAAAAAAAAGAAAAAAAGAAAGTAATGGATGCAAGCGCCCAGGAAAAAAAGATTCGTTGAGAAGTGGAAGAGAAAGGGTGGGGCTTGTTTGAGCCGGACAAAATAGTGAATTTCTCTCTCTCTCTCTCTCTCTCTCTCTCTCTCTCTCTCTCTCTCTCTGTGTCTCTCTCTCTCTCTACACATATATATAGTATATATGTACATATGGTGTATAATATAGATACTGTTTTGTGTGGAAGGCAGAAGAGATCGGGAATGAGCGGCGTTCTTCACAGACTCGTCTCCACAGAGTTTGTGAGAAGGCAAGAAAAAGCATCAAAATTTAAACAGAAAAAAATGATGAGTTTGGCCTTGTTTGAAGCACAATTCGTGGATTTCTGTGACTCTTACCAAATGCCACGTCTAAGTTTGGTCGCCATACAACTTTACAACCCCTTGCTGTTTAAAATCCATGTATTCTTTGCTGCATGACGTGACTCATATATCTCATCGATTTTAAAATCCACGGCCATGGCCATTTTGAAAACTAATGATGAATCTAATAGGGTAATGTTAACATGCGCTCTACCGTTCGATTCTGCATTGTGTGATGATTTTATGGTCAAAATTGTGTAACAAAATCTAATAAGATTTAATCCAACAGATGGACGAAAAAGATAATTCGATTAGTTCCTCTTCCCTTTCACTCAATTTGATCCGGTTCTCTTGTTTGATTCGTGTGAGCGCATTTTAAAGTATCTACTTCAGAGTTTTTAACACTCGATGGTCTCATTGAGAGGAAGAAGTTGACGTGGTGTGTGCACACTATTTCATTGCTTAGATGGACCATTTAAAATGAGAGCTCTTTAGAAAACCCTCCACTCAATTTAACGATAGACTTGCTCAACAGAAGCAAGAAAATATTAATTATTGTTTTGTGTTCTAAACCGACGTGCAAATATCTATTCTAAATTCTACGTGGTAATGCTCTTTTAATAGAGTACATTCCTCATCATCCGGAGATGGTAGCTTAGTTAGTCTAAACAGATGGAGTGAAACTTTTCACTCCTATTTACGTGGTCGCAAGTTTAAATTCACTTACGATAGTAGTCTTTGTAAATCAGATGTTGCATGTTGGAGATTTTTATCAACTTGCACATTAAATGAGATTCGGTTTAGTCATGATTCACTTATTTTCGAAAATTTAGAGGGATAGAGACTATTATAGTCACCTTCAAACGGAGAGTTATACTGGTCGGCCCTCTTTATCCTTTTGCTTAGAAAAAAAAAAGAAGAAAAGAATATATTCCATTTAGTAATTCTACATAGTAAATGTTATTAACTCGAAAAACGTAGTCATTTGACTCATTTCTCTCTTAAACTAAATATTTTTAAAGATTTCATTAGTTCTTTATTTGAACAATATTTTGTTGAATCGCGCCTGGTGCTGTAGACTAAACCATGGTTGGAGGGAAAAAAATGGGCCTGCTAATGAGCTAGCTAAAGATGCTGTGCAATTGATCTCTATGGATCTTCAACTACTTCAACACCCTTCTCAATCGGGTTCAGCCTCTGTTGGCTTGGAATATCTCTGATTGGGGATTGCTAAGAGCTGTCTTTTAATTTTGTTTTTCTTTTGGATTCGGCTCCATTGTACCCAAAAAAATAAAAATAAAAACACAAGATTTTGATAGCTGGCTTATGAGTTATGAGCTTGCGGGTTTGTATCCCAGTGTTCAAAAAATTGATAGCTAATGATTTTTATTTGTAAAAAAAAAAAGTCAAATACAACAATATCATTTGTTGTCAAATTTATAAGTTAATGATGGTTAGCGGAGAATGTGTTTTTATATTTTTGTCTATTATTATTTATTATATCTAAATTTTGTTGAACGAAAACAAATTTGTATAATATTAATATTATAGAAAGAATTACATCAGTTTTTTTATTAAATATTTCAACGGACTAATAACAGTGCGTTAATGTAATTTAGCAACAAAAAAAAAAAATATTCTTTTTATTTGCCTTATAAAATATAAACATTGTCAGAGATTGGCAAAATTAGCATTCACCGCAATCTCCAGCCACTCGCACCCAGTCTCTTCCTCCGCCTTTCGTCATCCCATTCATTCATTACCCCTCTCTCTCTCTCTCTCTCTCTCTCTCTGTTTTAGGGTTACCGCCTCTGAATCTCTTTCTCGCAGCTCTAGGAGATTCAATTCTATCTCTCTCGTTCTCCTTCATCTTCACAGAAATGGCCGCAAGCGGTGTTGTGACAGTGTACGGAAATGGCGCAATCACTGAGACCACGAAGAAATCGCCGTTCTCGGTGAAGGTGGGGCTGGCCCAGATGCTCCGTGGGGGCGTTATCATGGACGTCGTCAACGCCGAGCAGGCCCGCATCGCTGAGGAGGCTGGCGCATGCGCCGTCATGGCCCTGGAACGTGTCCCCGCCGACATCCGGGCCCAGGGCGGCGTGGCCCGCATGAGCGACCCCCAGCTCATCAAGGAGATCAAACAGGCTGTCACCATCCCTGTCATGGCCAAGGCCCGGATCGGCCACTTCGTCGAGGCCCAGATCCTCGAAGCCATCGGCATCGACTACGTCGACGAGAGCGAGGTCCTTACCCTCGCCGACGACGAGAATCACATCAACAAGCACAACTTCCGGATCCCCTTCGTCTGCGGCTGCCGCAACCTCGGCGAGGCACTCCGCCGCATCCGCGAGGGCGCCGCCATGATTCGCACCAAAGGCGAGGCCGGCACCGGCAACATAATCGAGGCGGTCCGCCACGTGCGCTCCGTGATGGGCGACATTCGTGTCCTCCGCAACATGGACGACGACGAGGTCTTCTCCTTCGCCAAGAAAATTGCAGCTCCATATGACCTGGTGATGCAGACGAAGCAGCTGGGGAGGCTGCCGGTGGTCCATTTCGCTGCGGGCGGCGTCGCGACTCCCGCCGACGCGGCGCTGATGATGCAGCTGGGCTGCGATGGGGTTTTTGTTGGGTCTGGCGTGTTCAAGAGCAGTGACCCGGCGAGGCGCGCCCGGGCGATTGTTCAGGCCGTGACTCACTACAGTGACCCGGATGTTCTTGCGGAGGTGAGCTGTGGGTTGGGGGAGGCTATGGTGGGGATAAATCTCAACGATGACAAGGTCGAGAGGTACGCCAACCGGTCGGAGTGATCTGATTCAGAATGCTTGCAGTATTTGAGGACAATACTCCAAAGGTTCCTCTTGGACGATTAGGCTCGTCAATATTAATATTTTTTTTTATTACTCGTCATCTATAGGTCTTGAACACTTCTAATTAGCAATTTATGGAATTGTCTCTCCCTGTCATAGCCCATATGAGGTTATTGAATTGGTATTGAATTTGAGTTGTAGGATGAATTTTGTGTTGTATATGAAGTTGTTTTAGTATTACATCGTACCCTTGATTTGATTTCTGTGTTCAAGATTCTTACGTTCAATTCTTGTGATTTCATGCTTGCTTTGTCCTTAAATCATTGATTTCGCGCATGGAAGTCAGCTAGCAAACTATACTGTTTCAGGGAAGCTTATGACTGACCTCAATTTGTAGTACTACTATTCTTTTTTGAGATTATATTCTTGCTTAATGTCTCTTTTTCTGTCATCAAAACCTTAAATTTCTTCTTAGGCCAGGCAACTGGGTCATCTTTAAGCTTCGTAAGTGTAGTATCATCACTCCACTGTTAGTAATTGCTACCTTATCTTTGTATGAGTTGTATTTATGTCCATGAGACCGTAAATTTTTCTTTGGGTCAAGTGGAGAAGAAAGGAGGGGGGACATGGGCAAGCCGTGGAGGGTAACCTATGAGAGGTGGCACCCATGGCCGTGAGAATTGTGTATTTGAGTTATGGTTACCCCGAAACTGTTGTATCCATGTGGAATATCTATCTACCAAGGGAATCCCAAGGGGTTAAGTGAAGGCTTGGGCCTGGGCTCTGTTGCTCCCTCCAACGGGTTTGAAACCTCTGGTTGCTATCCTTGGAGCTACTTCTAGGTAGGATTGTAAATGAGCTAGGTAGGATTGTAAATGAGCTGAGTAGAGGTTGTTTAAATTTGGATTGATAACCTTAATTAGTTTCAAAATGAGTTTAAATTTGGCTTGTTTAATTTTCGAGTTGAGTTCAAACAAGTTTTAATCAAATTAAGCTCAAGTAGTTTAATTTTTTTTAGTGTATATAATCTTTTCGAATTGAGTTTGAGTTGAGCTCAAAAAATGTTCAAAGCCTTAAAATGTATTCAAGATTAGTTTGTTTTTATAATGAGTTGATCTTAAACAAATTTTTAATGAGCCGAACTTGAGTAGTTTGGTTCGTTTTTCAGTACTATTCTCAAGGATTTTGGCTTGGTAATTATTTAATTTGTATGGAACGGAGGGACTATACAAGCTCAGGATTAGTCGACCTAGGGAGGGGAATGCCAGGCTGAACCAGGAACTATGACCAAGGTTATACAAGTCCATACTATTGGGCTAACCCACAAGCTCTATTCACCAGAACTTGAGGAAGCCCCAACCTTGACCCAAACCACGTCACTAATCTCCAGTTTGGTGTAAATGAAGTGGCTGTGCATCCATGTTGACGGAATTAGTACTAGTCGAGCGGGAGAATTCACAGGGCGAGCTGCAAACGAATTCTTATTTACTTCACAGACTCATATTGTCAAGGGCAGGATCTTTATTTTAAGTGGAAGATGCATTTGAAATGTTGTGGATCTAGCCACAGAAAATTCAAAGAAAGTAGGAAAGAATATAAAAGAACATTGAGAAGAAAAACCATTTTTTTGTTTTTTTTGGCTATTCCCTCCCAAGCTAGGAGTCAAACAGAGAAATTCATTTCCCTTTCTTTCCTCTAGTTCCAAACAAGCTCTTAGATTCTGCATATTGGTTAATGTACGTAGTCTAAAATGATGGTATTTGAAGGCTGTGTTGAAGCTCCTATAAAAACTTTAAACCTATGCCTTAATTACGATAACCACTAGACTTTGCCTCCGAACCTGTTGGATGGGTGGTGGAGGGTGGCATCTTCAACCTCTACCTATAATTTGCTGAGTAAAACAATCCGTAGTTTAATCTGGAAAGTTTTTTTGAGTTGATCTTAAATCTCATGTCTGAAGCTGTCCTTGTTTGGTTTCCTGAGGTGGCTATGCTTTGTATTCATGTTATTAATTAGCTCATATGAAAAAAAAAAAAAAGAAAAGAGTTTTTGGTTGTTTATGACATTCTAATGTTACTTAGGATGAAATAAGGAGCTATGATTGCCTAAAATTGCAATTTGCTAGTTGATGAATAGGATTCAAGCAACATCCTTCATAAATTAAAGACCTGTTTTTCAAATTTAACACGTGCTTCACAGTCCGTTCATAGATGATTTGCCTTGTGTAGAGAAGTTTATAACTTTTTTTTTTTTTTGGAGTGAAGGTAAAGACACACACAAATAAGCAAATTTATACACAATCGGGTTCAGAGTTTACATACCTAACCAATTCGTCAAAAACAAAAGAGGTGAGAAAAGAATAAGAACCGAAGCCTATTATAAGCCAGCAATTCACGTGAAATTTACATACCAAGCACACACAAAAAGTATTGACTTTTGACGGATCTAAGTGTCTGTCTTTTAAAAAATCTCCCCAGGCTTACCTTAAATCCAAAACCCCTATAATTGCTTCAACTTGAAAGAGACCTATTACTCCCAAACCTCTGACACGGGGGTGGGTTGACGCGACATAAAATTTTTTCTTTTGTCCGATTGTGCCCTCAATTCTTTATTAGTACAAAATAATAGTGTAATATTTTTTTTATAGTTAAATATGTATCAATTATTTTATTTTTATTTTGTTTTAATTAATTTAATTTTTTAAAATAAAAAAATAAAAAATAGGGGTCACATAAGGTAAACATTTGTTATTTTATTTTTATTTTGTTATGATTAATTTGAATTGTTTTAAAAAAAAAGAACAAAAAAAATATGAGTCACATTAGCAAGTGAAATTATTAGAGATATGAGATCAAAGATTTTCTGTTTGGATAAGATTTTCTGTTTGGATAAATTTTCTGTTGGGATAAAAATTTTTGTTTGGATAAGATTTTCTGTTCGAATAAAATTTTCTGTTCGGATAATATTTTTTGTTTGGATATGCCTCCCTCTATTTATATGAAAAACATTTCTCTAGATTTTCTCATCTTCTTCATTCCTTCACTTCTTCTACTATCACTCCTTCAATTTATATCAAGATAGAGCACAATGGCTGACTCAATTTCAGATAGTTGAGCAGCTGAGAGTGATCTTTCAAGTGCAGAAAGTGTCTCCCACAGAGGTCGTGACTATATACCTGAATTTACTACTGATCAGGCAAGCATTTGTTATTTTTTATTTCATCAGACTATTGTTGTTTCATCATACTATCAATTTATTAAAAGTAGACCCAATAACGTTGTACTTATGCATATTTGTTGTTTTTTATTGACAAATTTTTTAAAGTAGAGACGAAATGTTAAATTGGGTGCGGAGAGTTGGTTGACAAAATGGCATTGTAATTGTTATCAAGTGGTCTGCTAATTTAAAAGGCGGCAAACTCCCTAAGTGCATTCTTAGTTGTGAAAGAGAAGGAAAATACGAACCGCCACGGCATCTTTCCGAAGGGCAATCCTTGCAAAAAAATACTGGAACAAGAAAATGCGATTGTCCATTTGAGCTGCGAGATTTACTAATACCTCTAGATGGTGTCATGTGGGGTTTACTGGTTAAATGCGGTTTTCATAACCATGAAACTACAAGATATCTTGATGGTCACAAGTACCCGTCAAGGCTCAAACTAGTGGAGAAGTAATTTGTGCTCGAGATGGCTGACAGTATCAAATCTCGTGAAATTCTCAGTGTCTTGAAAGAAAGAGACCCTTCAAACACCACAGGAATTCAGAGCGTTTACAACACCATTTATAAATACAAAAAAGTCAAACGTGGCGGTCTAGATCCTATCCAGCATGTTTTAGATCAATTAATTAGCAAAAGATACCTCCATACTTTTATGACAAATCTAGAGACAAACGAAATTACAGATATTATTTAGATTCATCCTAAAAGCCTGGAGCTATATATCAACTTTCTCACCGTGCTAATCATTGATGTAACATACAAGATCAATGAGTATCGTATACCACTGTTGGAGGTTGTGGGTATCACATCCACATTGCGAACATACTCACTTATGTTCGCATATTTTGCTAATGAAAAGTCAGATTGGTTGACATGGGTTTTAGGTACCTTGAAGAATTTGATGCCTGAAAAGGGAGCATTGATGCCATCGGTGTTCGTTTTAGATCGGGATTAGGCGCTTATGAAGGCCATTGATACATGTTTCTCGACAGCACGTCACATCCTCTGCATCTGGCACATAAACCAGAATGTGGTGAAGTACTGCAGCCCTATTCTTGGTCCAGAGATGAAACGATTTCTCATGTCATGGCACTCACTAATTATATCATCGACACCAGTCACTAATTATGTCATCGACACCAGAGTCTTACCAACAGAAGTGGCACACTCTTCTCGGAGAGTTTAAATTCTACCTGCATGCAACAAAATACCTCTAGGAGACATGGTTAAGGCTATACAAAGAGCGGTTTGTAGCGGCGTGGATAAATACTTTCATGTACCTTGGAAGCAATTCAAGTCAAAGGTATCATAATTTCATTACAAATTACTTTTTGTAACTTTTTTATTTAAACACAGTGCACTTTTCTATTACAGGGCAGAGTCTGCCCATGTCAGGCTAAAGCTATATCTGGGAAACACCATGTCGTCGCTAGATACATCATTTGCAAAAATTCACAAGATGTTGAGAATTCAATTTGGCGACATTCAGAAGTCGTTCGAGAGATCTCTCAACATTCCACGTCACAAACAAATGGGTGACTACATTTTCAGTGGCATAATATGTCGAATTTCATTAGAGGCGTTGGAGTTTATCGATGAATAGCTACAATACGCTGATACCGCCTCCCCATTCATGATCGGCTATTGCGATTGTATAATCAAAGTAACGTACGGAGTGCCGTGCTTGCATAACCTTACTAATTACCGTTTGCTTTGTATTCCACTTCCGCTGATGGCTACTAATGCTCATTGGACTAGGTTATGTATGCATGCAGACCACTTTAATGATGATGGACCACGATCTGACAGAACATCTAAGGTTCTTGAACTGTTACAGGGGATGGATGCATCTACGCGAGATAATATGATAAACAAGATTATCGATATGACAGATCCATCTCATAGTACAGTTCGAGCCCCAATGTACAACACAGAACACAAAAGTCAACCTGCAGGTAGAGATGAGCAAAGTAGACGCCGCATAAAGAGTATTTTAGAAGTATCTACTTCAGGATCGAGGGGGGCATCTAACTCAACTCTAGATGCACCGATCACTCAACCAACTGCAACCTCGAGAATTCGCAACACTCAAACTCTAGCTCCACCCGTCTTGGATCCCTTCATTCAACAATTGCCTGAGGCTTATCAGGATTTTATTAGTTATACTGTTGACGTCCGAGTTGATGGTCATTGTGGATTTAGGGCGATAGCTGCGCAAGTTGGGTATGGCGAAGGTAATTGGGCACGGGTACGAATAAATCTGATTGAAGAGATTTAATAAAACATGAACTTATACGATGTGCTTTATCCAGAGCACAATTATGCAAACACTCTTCTACATTCACTTATTTGGTTCCAACCTATAGCGTCAGAGGCATATTAGATGGACTCTATGGTTTTGGGAGTTGTCATTGCATCAAAATACAACCTTGTACTGCAAACGTTTGACACATACCATTTGGGTTGTTTTACTCACTTGCCATTGAGATCTCCCCCAGTTCCAGTTCATGAACGTCGAGAAATAGTTATTACTCATGTTGACGGTAATCACTTCGTTCAAGTTTTCTTATGCCCTCATTACTCAATACCACCCACTCCAATGTGATGGCGACAACATGTATCAATCGAAGCTAGGGGATGGGTTGATAGTTATATAGTATAAATGAATTTATAGTCAGAAATAATGGGTAGAGGACCAGGCGCCCCTGGAAGAGAGTTCGGTAGAGACATTGATTAGAAATTCTGTTTTTATGTATTGTTGAATTTATCAATGTATTGATATGTTAAAAGTTATTATTTTTTGTATGTGTTTTTATGACAAATCAAACTAGTAAAAAATGTATTATTAATTCCCAAGGATAGTCTCAATAAACAAATCTAAATTATTTTACTTAAGTGTTTTTAAAAAAAAATTTATGTTAATTAGTTTTGCATTAAATTTTATAAATAGAGAGAAAATTAAAAAAATTTGATCAAAATTTCTTTGTTTTATAAAAATCAGGAGGTGGGAGTAAAAGAAATTATAAAATTTAATTATAAAAATTTTATTTATATAAGAATCTAGGAGGTGAGAGTAAAAAGAAATTAAAAAATTTTGATCAAAATTTTTTTTAATAAAAAACCTGCTAGGTAGGAGTAAAAGAAATTATAAAATTTGATCATAAAAATTTTATTTATATAAAAATTCATTAGATGAGAGTAAAAAGAAATTTAAAAATTTTGATCAAATTTTTTTCAATTAAAAACTAGAAGGTGGGAGTAAAAAAAAAATATTAAAAAAATTAAACTAAATGATAATATTAAAATAATGGTGTGAGACAATGGACAAAATAAAAAAATTAAAAAATTTTAATTGTCAAATCAAGAGGTTTCAACTTGAAAAGACTTGACTTGCGCGGTAGGTGCTTGGTAGTAGCTAGGACTTTGATAAAGGAATGAGGCGGCAAGGATATTTATTACTTGAATGGGAATCGTAAAGATAGAATCAAACTCTGTTACCAAACATCTATCGGAAAATTAATTTGGAAGAAGGAAACGTGTACGAAATTTGTTTAAAAATTTGGAAGAACAGAATGCTGTTTCAAAAAATTTTAAAATTTTTTAAAAATATTTAACAAAAAATTTTAAATTTTAAAAAAAAATACTTTAAAAACTTAAAATATTAATTTTTTTAAATTTTAATTAAGTATTTATAAAATTATTCGTATAGGATTTTACTAAAATTTTTAAAGATCTTCACTTAAGATTTTTTAAAAATTTCTTTTAAGTTTTGTAAAAACTTATTGATAAGATTTTTATTAAGTTTTTTAATTATTTCTCTCTATACTTTTTAACTACGTTTTCTGTTTCTATTTTTTTTAACATATTTTATTTTCACTTTTTATTTTGGTAACTATAGTTTGAAGTCAAGACAAGCGTAGGAGACTATTTAAATAAAGTTGGGAAGGAAAAAAAGATGAGAAACGAAAATAAAGTAAAAGAAGTAATTTTTCTTTTGATTGGTTTAAGAAAATAAGAAGAAAATTAATATGTATTTGTCAAAAAAATTTACGATTTTAATTGATTACCTATAAGAAATGGATATGAATAACTAGTTTTTTTTCCTTGATATATCCAAAATTCACAAATGTAAGTCGGTGGCTGAACACGTGTTTCACGCTTGTGCTGCTTTCTTCCTTGACTACTACTATTTTCTGCACTTGAAATTCCTCGGGATCGTGACAGTGTAAAGAAATGCAACGCTCTTTGTTTCCTTTTTGTGGGTTGGGGCCTCTTGTTCCCCAGTAAAGCAAATGAATTGTTCAATAATCTACGTATGTATACCCTTCTAGTCAAAAGTTACACTCACACTTTAAAAAACGAAAATTTTTATTTTTACATAATCTTTATATAAAAACCTCCACTATAATAATAATATGAAAGTGATGAAATTGGTATTTTTGTTGCTTAGTTTAAAATGAAATGATCATAAATAATGTTTTATTTTTGTATTTTAAAAAAATGTGTACTATTTTTTATTTTGTGACAGCGTGTCTAAGCTTTCGACTAAGAGTGAACAAATGTCATGTCGGAATGGGTTGAGGAGTCACCCATCACCTGATCCGACCACATTGAGTTGAAAAAATTGAAACGGCACTCGACTCATAGGATGATTGGGTTGGTTCGGGTTAGGTCAATGTCGGATCTGGTTGGACAAAAACCGTACGCTTTAGTGTAAAAAGTTCAAGTCGGGTTCAGGTGGAGGAATGAAGGCCCGACACCCGAACCGAATATAGTCGAATTGGGTAAAATTTACCCGTTATCCACTCATAAAGTGATCGGTTCAGATCAAGTTTGTGTCGGGTCAGATAGGCTCGAGTCAAGTTTATAGGTCGGTTGATTTTTTGAACACTCCTACTTTTGACTAACTACTCTATTAAATTTGTGCGGAGCTATTGTCCACACAAGCTATGTAAACATCATATATTGAATAAATGATGGCAGCTGGACCACCCCTGGGGTTTGTTTGTGTAGAATTACTCACCCACCCCATTCTTCTGCCTAGTGTTCCAGGTTGGGAGATTTCTTAAACCTGTTCCGGATCCGGTCATGCTTTATCCTATGGATTTGTGGTTAATTAACCCAATAAGGGAGTTGGTGGAGATGTCAACTAAATTCGCCATTAGTGGCTCTTGCTTTTGGACGAGGTTTTGCGCATTTTTTTTTTTTTTTCTGTTTTTGTTTGTTGGGTAAAGGTTATCAAGCTGGTACCACAAAAACATGGCTGTCCTTTCATATTTTGATTATAGTACGATTTGGGGCCAACCAATTACTAATACTCGAAAGGGGAATCTACCAATCTTTCAGAATATATTCCATGCAAAAAATAAAAGGAAGAAAAAGACAAATTACACAAAACACATCTTCAAATATTTGACAATTATAATTTTCATTATTTAGTCAGTAAAAATAGAAACAAAAGAATGGGATGAGGCTAATTTAACCCGGGGATGTTAAACTTATTTCATTTTCGTTGTCATGTTTAGAAAGATAGTTTTTATTTATTTATTTATAAAATGCTGTAATTTTTGTGCACAATTGATTTAGTTTTATCTCGTCCATTGAATTTCATATCCTAATTCGATAATTATCAGTCAATAAAATAGATGGAAAAAAAGAAGAAGCTGATTTTCATTTTCTAATGCGATCTAAAAAATTTAATATGATAATATTGCCCTTATCAAACAAATAATAAGTCTATAATTGAGATTGTGATTATAGACTTTTTTTTAAATAAATAAGTGTCCAATTTGATAAGTTCTTAATGATATAATTATTTTCTATTGATTTATACAAATAAAAAAGCAAACAAACAAATAATAAGTTTTAAATTACTCAAAATCAGTTTAAAAGGACAGCCAGTACCTCCTTTATATTGTCTTCTGTTGGTTGAGCAAATTAGACTGCTCATGAGCATTTTATGTTGGTTTTGTTTTGTATGGGGATCAACTTCCGTTCAAAATTTAATATTTAAAATTTTTAAAAAAATAATATTATTATTTAATTTAAACTTATATTCTTATTTTATTAATTTTTTTAATATTAAATAAAAATAAAAATTTAATTAAAATAATATTATCTATTAAATTTAAATGAAACGTAATGAAATAAAAAATTAAAAAAATTTTAAATATTAAAATGGAGAGAGAGTAGATCTTGAGAGTGCGTGGGTTACGTGTTGATTTCGTGTTGAAGTTGACCTAGAGTCAATGCAGCCCGTAGTACTACATGTTATATACTACGTTCACATTTTCTGAACACCACGTCATGACTTTCGTCCTTCTTTTTGGTGTATTTCGTTCGTGTTTCCATCACACCAATTGACATGACATGTCCAATACCCCTCGTTGAGTCGGTCGCCGGCTCAAGGTGGTAAAATTATTCAGTCCGGTGCTAAACTTGAGTAAGTCCGGTGCTAAACTTGCCGTCTGTTAGTAGAGCCGGCACTTTTTTTTATTTTTAAATGATCCGATATTCCCAAGTTAGTTTGTGCATACTTTGATTAAATTTAAAATTTGTATAATACTTTTGTCTTAAATAAATTGAATAATTATTTAATTAAAAATTTTAAAAGTTATTTTAAAGAATTAATAACACCTAAAATATTTTGAATCTGAAACTTTAAAAAGAGTAAACCCTCAAGCCTTAAACTTTAACCATTAAGCTAAATCTTTGATGTTCGTAAAATTGACCACCTATACATAGTAACAAAAAGGTTGAGCACCTTTATACGAGAGTCAAAACCCATGCCTATTGTACTTGTATCGTCTTGTTGATGCCACTATAAATTAGCGAGTGAAACTATGTAGATGAAGGCATATTGAACCCTGAGTTTTTCAAATCCTACTTAGGATATATAATATTTTTTTGGTCGTAAATAATCGTTTTGTCCTTTTAATTTTGTCTTAGATTTCATTGTTATCTCTCAATTCATATTTTCTTTTTAAGTTTTCGAACCTTTGAAAGTAATCTAATGTGATCCAATTTTTTTAAATATGTGAGAAAAGTTGAGGATTAGTTTCATTTTGATTTCTTTAATAATGACTCAGTATCATTTTCACTTGCTAAATTAAATATTATTACATTCTCACCATGCAAATTTAAGTTTGCATGGACACTGTTAAGGGAATAAATCAATTAACACTTTTAATTTTTATGATCTGATACAGTACAAGTGTTTTATGATTTTGACCAAGCAAGCCTTTAATTTGCATTTTAAGGTTACGTTTTGTTGTGGACCTGGGGTATTACTTCTTTTTTTTTTTTTTTCTAGTTTCTTTATTTGAACTGGTAACCATTTTTTTCCAAATTTTTTTTTTGAAAATCTTCAGCTTTAGAAATATGAAAAAAATTATTTTTTGAGGTTCTAAAGTTGTTTACATATGTAAAGGAAATTGATAAGAAAATAAAGTTTCGAAGTTCATGAAATGGGTCCAAATAATTATATCCACCATGCTATTTTAAATCTAGATTTAAAATGTTACATTAAATCGAAGGTCATTGATTGAGTGATACCAAACTCATTATTCATTTGAAATCTATAAATTCAAATTCAACTTGAAAGTAGAAAATCCATAATTAATCTCTTGGTATACTCTTAATGGCGAGTGCCATCTTTAAAGAAGCTAACCCCCTTAAAAAAGAAGAAAGAAATAATAATTATAATAAGAATTTGATAAATCTAATGAAATTACAGTCGTTTCTCTCCCATAAATGAATTATAAATGTTAGAGAAGGGTATAAAACATAAAATAAAAAAAATGACGTGGAATTAGTACTTTTCAAACAATGAAATAAAATTAATTGCACAACCTCCTCTTTTTATTTTTTAGGTGCTGATTGTAAGTTTGTACACGTGTTTAACCTGGAGAGGCTTCGGGTGTGAGTCGTTTTGAATTTATAGAGGCAGACATTTCACACAATAGACTACACACTGGCATGAATTGTCGCAAACCCAATTTATTGTCTTATTTATCAGCAAAGGTCAATTAGTTTTCAACCATGCCACGGGCATCACATCATGATTGAGATCGATTAAATATGACTCTGCAACCAAACAGCCAATATCAATGTTTGGAAATTCAAGAGGGAAGGGAAGTAAAGAAAAAAAAAATATATGTTTTTTCTTCTTTGTTTAATTTTGTAAAAATATAAAAAAATATAAAAAAAAAGAGAAAAAAAGATAGAATGATTATTCTTTACTCTTAAATAGAATCAAACAAAAAAATAAGAATGAAGCAAAAAATTATTTCGCTTTCTTTTTTTTTTTGTCCCTCAAGTTCTAAAGAAACTCTAATAATCTTGTTTGGAACTTCAGCAAGGAAAATGAAGCAAAATAGGAAAAAATAAAAATTTTTTTTTTGTTTGATTTTATAAAAAAATAAAAATAAATAAAAAAGAGTAATTATTATTTTTCTCTATTTTCTTTCTCTTTTTTTACCTAAGTAGAATAAAAAATTTAAAAAAAAGTTATTTGAAAACTCCAAACTTCTTATAAGTCATAATTATAAGTTATTTTTAATAATTTATTTTTAAAAACGATTTTTTTAAAAAATATAATTAGATATAATCTACTCTTTTAAATTACTCACTCAAATATATTTTTAAAAAAATATAAATATAAATTATAAATTATTAAATAAACTACGTACAAATACATTTAGGTATATCTTTTACTCCACTACTGTAAATGAGCATGTGAGCGAGCATCATCGTCAAAGATTGAGGGCATAGAAGTACAGCACGGTAGAGCCGCACATTAATCAACTCATCAGCTTTCGTCACGCCGAAACTGCCCTAATAATTAACAATAATTAAAAAGGCCGGAAGGTGGTGCGTCGAGCAAAAGCTGGAGAGAGTCTCGAGAGAGCTTCAGGACAGATCATCCATACAGACCAGCAAAAAATTTTAAAAACAAATATACATATGTGTACATATACACGGCGACGACGCGTAAAGGTCAGAATTTTTGTATGCACGTATATATATTGATGATAACGTTGTAAAGCAAAGTGCCGAAGCAGGGCAACCCCGTTGCAGCAGCGTTCTCTCTCTTCTGACTGATACTCTTGTTCTCTCCAGGCCCTCGAATCCATCGATCTACAGCTGATTCATTGATTCTTGATATATATATATATACACAGAGCTACAGAGAGAGAGAGAGAGAGAGTTTCTTTGTGGGTTTTAGGAGGGGGGAATGGGGAGTACTTACAGGGTGTGTGTGTGCTTCACGAGGAAATTCAAGATCGCGGAGGCAGAGCCGCCGGCGGACGTCAAGGAAGCGTTCAAGAAGTACTCCGAGGGTGGGACCCACATGACGACGGAGCATCTCAGGTGTTTCCTGGCCGAGGTCCAGGGCCAGGCCGGAGCCACGATCGCTGACGCCGAGCGCATCGTGGAGCAGGTCCTCCACAAACGACACCATATTGCCAAGTTCACTAGGCACACTCTCACTCTCGACGATTTCCACCACTACCTCTTCTCCGTCGATCTCAACCCCCCAATTGGATCTCAGGTATCACCTATACGCGTATATGCTTATGCGTGTAACCTCTTCTCAGTAATATATGTAAATTTGGAAACTTAAAAGAGTTATTCTTTTGGGCTTGAGTAAACTGTCTTATGATATTTCCTCTTTTCTATTTTTTGCTATTTCTCAGCAACCAAACGAAGAATTAATTGGGGTTTCAACAGTTTCTTTTTTAAGGAAAAGGAAATAGTGGAAGGATTAAGAAAAGAGTCCATACAGATTTGATCTCTTTCAGCAAGTGGAAAGAATTGGGAAGAATTGATACTACAGTTGTTAAATGTGGACACTAAGAGATTAGGCTCAATTTACCTATTTGACGAAGTTGTTTGAGGATTGGCTATATTTATCACATCTTTGTTTTTGTTTTTGGTATACTTAAGGACCTTTTTGAGTTCTGGCCCTTTTTTCTTCCACAAATCCTGGAAGTGCCAATGGCTGATAACTGATATGAACTGGCAACATTCAGAAACCCATCTGAGTTATAAGCTGATATGCCAGTCACTTGAGTGAGATGAATTGATTCTTTCAATGTAGTTTTGTTAATGAAGCTGATTACAAGGGTCACATTGTGAAATACCCAAAAGATGTTACTTGTTACATAAACAGGATAATTTGGAAGGGAATAAGTAACAATATTTTGGTGAAAATGGTTTCTTTAGGTTTCAAATCTTACAGTGTTTCTTTAAGTACCAAATTTTGTGTGTAATATTGTTTGTTGGCAACAATATAAACAGATTGTGAATAGATTGCTATTCTGTGCATTGTGCTTCAACTTGTTAACAACGAATACATCAATTACGTCAGGTTCACCATGACATGAGTGCTCCATTGTCCCATTACTTCATCTACACAGGACACAATTCTTACTTGACCGGAAACCAGCTCAGTAGTGATTGCAGTGATGTCCCAATCATAAAGGCACTGAAAAGAGGTGTAAGGGTGATAGAACTTGATATATGGCCCAATTCCACAAAAGATGATGTGCATGTTCTTCATGGAAGGTAGGTAGCTAACATCCAAACCTCTAAGCCTTTGGATTGTATCATTATGTTCTCATCCACATTTCTTGATGGTAGTACCTGGTGAACTAGCTATATAGATGTTTTCTTGCTATAAAACCAAAATTCCTTATGAAATTTCCTTAATGCAGTCGGTTCTTCTCAAGTTATAATAAAAAACTTATTTCTGTCCTTCTATGCATGATAAGCCTAAGTGGGCACGAGTTTGTGTTGGATATAAATTCAAAACCAACCAAGGACTAAGTTCACTTTACGAATAGTAAGATCTGACTCATATTCATTTAGAACATGTTGCTTTTGGGATGGATATTATGTGCTCCTAATCCATGTGGATCATCTATACATATTTATATAAGCTAACAATGAGAAAGAAAACAAGTGAACCTTTAGTATCCTTTGTCTGTATTAACTAATTTACTTGAAATCCTAATGTGTTCAATTGATTCTTGTTCCTTTTTGTCTACCTTTTTTGGATATCATCAAACTTGTGTATTATTGAAAACAGGACACTGACAACTCCTGTGGAACTTGTAAAATGTTTGAAGTCCATCAAAGAGCATGCTTTTTCTGCTTCTCCTTACCCTGTCATAATAACGCTGGAAGACCATCTCACTCCAGATCTTCAGGCTAAAGTAGCTCAGGTGATTTTTGCTTTCTTCCATGAACTTTAACATTTTCTTTTAAATTTTGAATTGCCTTTTTCTTGATTGCCTGTATTTTGTTTGTAGATGGTCACTCAAACGTTTGGAAAGTTGTTGTTTTACCCTGAATCAGATCTAAAAGAATTCCCCTCGCCAGAAGAATTGAAGTATCGCATTATCATTTCAACCAAACCTCCAAAAGAGTACCTTGAAGCTGAAAATTTCAAGGGAAATTGTTCACAGAAGGGAAAGGATTCTGATGAAGATGTCTGGGGCAAGGAACCATCAAACTTGACTGCTGATCAAGAAAATGATGATAAGGTGAGCTGGAAAAGAAGTGTGATTTGCCTTGGGCTCTCAGCTTAATGTCATCTAACACCTACATCTTGAGGTGTTTGCTTATTGAAGTTCGCTCTATTTGCTTGCAGAGTGATAATTGTAAGAGCGACCTCAATCTGGATGATGAAGATAATGATGACTTTGACAAAGATTTACATCCATCTGAACCACCTGCTTACAAGCGTCTAATATCTATTCATGCTGGAAAACCCAAAGGTGGCTTAAAGGAGGCACTGAAAATCGAAATTGATAAAATTAGACGCCTTAGTTTGAGCGAACAAGCTCTTGAAAGGGCTGCTGAAGCATACGGAATGGATGTTGTAAGGTACTAATCAAATTCTTCTGGTGTGATTAATGTTATGTTTATATGTAATCAAAATTCATGAGCATGGTTAACATTATATGCTTTTGCGTTTTTTTGTTCAGAATTTTCTAGTGACCACCTTTGTTGGATGCTTTTTCTGAATCTAGGTTCACTCAGAAGAATATTCTGAGGGTTTACCCTAAAGGTACTCGGTTTAACTCCTCCAATTACAAGCCTCAAATTGGTTGGATGCATGGAGCTCAAATGGTTGCGTTTAATATGCAGGTCTCATTCTGTGTTCTTATTACAATTTCCAACATGAACCATGCTCCTTATATTCTATGCACCTTATTTCTTTCTCAGTTTCTTTTTTTCTTTTTAGCTGAATGGTTTTAGTTTCTCTGCAACCTGCTGATTAAGTTCTACTGCCGAAAGAATGAAACATTTTCTGGGGCAAGAATTTAAAAGTAAATTACAAGGTCGCATGCGTTTGATAAATAGCATATGCATTCGTGTTTGACTTCCACTATATGTATGAAGATTTTCAGTCACTTCCAAAATTGTTTTGTTGCCTTTTCAAAGTGGTGCTACACTTTAACAGTATTTTGAGGTTTGTGAGCATTTGAGTGGGTTGATTAGATAATGCTTTTCATGCTTCCTCATAAAGCTAAACACTCTGGTTGGTTCCTTGGAAACTACTGCTTCAAAAGAAGAAAAGAAACAAGAAGACAAAAATGTCTCAATTATCTTGTCGTTGCTGAGTTTCAGGTAATGCAGGAAATTCAAATCTAACTCTACCAATCACAATGGGAAGGTTTGAACCAGGTCAGGAGTCATGACTAACATTATGTAACGGATAGACGGAGGGGAGCATAAATTAGGTAGCGATAACTAGTTCTATAAAGTCAGTTGGTGAAAGTTCAAATACAGAAAGAATAAACAAGAAGAGATTATGTGCATGTATGATGCTTGGCCACGTCAGTAAATGAGAAGTATAAGTTAATAGCTGAAAATAGAAATGCTCTGATGCTATACCAAATGTGTCTTGTTTTGTAGATTAATTTGTATACTCCAAGAGACCTTATTTTTTTAATGTTAGTTTAGAATAAATGGTTGTTATAATTTTCTTATTTTAAAACTTATAAAAATTATAGAATAATTTATCTTATTTTGGAAGAAGTCACTGTTGTAATTTTCTGGTTGAAAAGACCAAGTTTCAAATCATCATCACTGCTTCAATTTCAGGGATATGGTAGAGCACTATGGTTGATGCAAGGGATGTTTAGATCAAACGGGCAGTGTGGATTTGTTAAGAAGCCTGATTTTTTGATGAACAGGGGAGCACATAATGAGGTGTTTAATCCTAAAGCAAACTTGCCAGTGAAGAAAACTTTAAAGGTGACTACATCACTGAAAGAAATGTGGTTTCATTTTCTTCCATCTATATAATTTCTTAATTTTTAAGGCGCTTTATTTTACCTGCAGGTTAAAGTATACATGGGTGATGGATGGCACTTGGATTTTAAACAAACTCACTTTGATTTGTATTCACCGCCAGACTTCTACACTAGGGTAAGTTATAGGCTGCAGTTCTGTGTTTACTGCCTTCCTCAACCAATTGATTCATGACACTGCTTTGTTTACATTTCAATGGCTAACCTTGATTAAGACAAAGTTTAGGCCATATAGTACTTTTATGTGGGTATACAAACTTACTACTCAGCTGGCTCATCATCCACTTGAGAAAAGTCCCAATTATTAACTCGAGGGAATAATTGCAGCTCTAATTTACAGATTTGTCATTGGAATTTTTGGTATGGTACTGCAAAAGAATGCCAGATATGTAATATTATGTATAAGTTAATGCCATCCATTGTCTATTCTTTTATCTTTCTAAAAAAAATGTAAAACTTCCCCCTTCAATCATTAGTCTCTCCCTTCATTTACATTCATATTATAGTTTAGAGCTGTCAAATCCTTTTGCCTTTTTTTTTTTATTTTTTATACCAATTTTGTCAACTCACCCAGAGTCCGTCTGAGCATCATGATGAATGGTCTGTGAGTGCATTGTTTTGATAATGGTCATCATAAATCCGTTAAACCATTTATTGTTGATTAACTATAAGCATATTATGGTGTAAAGGACTGTAATGAGGGGAAAATGTCCATTGCTGGTGATGGAAACTACTGTTCTATTAAGGGTGAATTGCACACACATCCTCAAGCTCTGATAAATGCAGTGACAGCCCTCCGGTTTCTGAAATTACAGTAACACTTAAGTCGGAGAAATAATCTAATGGTGCTTAGGAGAGCATGTGTTTTCAGATTTCTGCCTTTCTCATTTATTATATTAACTTTGGTATTTACATAATTTAATTAAATTTTGTTGGATGGGTTAACTAGTCATATTAAAACTTCATTTTTCATCCAATGTTTTGAGGGACAGTTAACGGAGGGTATTTTCGTATATTGTCAGGTAAAATAAGGGTTGTTTCTGTAATTTCAGAAACCTGACGGGAGGTCCCTGTATTTGTCGGAATCCTGAAGGGAGTTTTGTGATCCTTCTGTTAGTTGTTGCATCATTTGTCTGATCCTAGATTACTTTTCAATTTTATGTGTAGTCAATAGTTTTTCTCAAACTGAGTTTTAACAAAATGGTCCAAATCTGTTCCTGGATTTAGCAGCCGTACAGACCCGTAAATTAAGTTACTCCAAATATTTGTTGCATGCACTCATGTGTCAACCTATCAAGCAGGTAGGCATTGCTGGAGTGCCCGTTGATGAGACGATGAAGAAAACAAAGAAAAAAGAGGACAACTGGACACCTGTTTGGGACGAAGAGTTTACTTTCCCATTGACTGTTCCTGAATTGGCTCTGCTTCGAATTGAAGTACACGAGTACGACATGTCTGAGAAGGATGATTTTGCTGGCCAAACTTGTTTGCCTGTTTCCGAACTGAGGGAAGGGATCCATGCAGTTCCCCTCTGCGACCAGAAAGGAGAGAAGTACAACTCAGTGAGGCTTCTCATGCGCTTTGAGTTTGTTTGAAATTTCAATTTTTGCCTACTTTCATGTCTCTCTCTAGGTTGCAGTTCCTCACCGTCTGTGTTCATTTTGAGTGTGTATGATAGTGTTTTTTGTTAAATTTGGAGCTGCTATTATCATTTCCTACAGATTTGTGTATCTATATACCCTATACTTGAATTTTGTAAATGTCCTTTTGAAAAAGTGGAGCTGTGCTCTTTATTCAATTCATTTTCCAGCAGTTTACGGTTCATCTAACTCTGGTTCTCGCTGACTCGATTGTATGAAACTAGCATTGAAAATCAAGTGGATAAGATTGCTGTAAGTTCATAACCGTTAGTGTAGTGATATGATTGTCTCAAAAAAAGTACGCTCGTTGTCGAGCTGGTTGATTTTGCCGCTGCAGATATTTTCTCGAAAATTCAGTGTTGTTCACATTTCTGCATCAAGCATTTGTTTATATGCAGTATCATCACCTGTACAGGCTGTACTAGTTATTTTGGAGCTGTTTCAATTGCTTGCAAGGCATCTAATGCAGTTTGGTGTACTGGCGCAGCTTGATTGTGGTGTCGATTCCTCTGTTTTCTTGAAATTGCCAAGATTGGTTCCGGGTTGGTTCTGGTTTTGTTTTTGTTTTTGTTTTTTTTTTTTTCGTGTTTTCCGAATTAAAAATTTTGATAATATCTTGTTTTTCTTGTTCTTGGAAACAAAAAAAAAAAAAAAAGGACTATAAAAAATGGAAACTAAAAAATATGATAATATCTTGTTTTTCTTGGTCTCGAAACAAAAAAAATAAAAGACTATCAAAAATGAAAATAGTTCCGAAAACTTAAAAAATTCATTTTTAGTGGTTTTTGAAACTGAGATGTTCTTTTGACAAATTTTTCAAAAACAAGTTTCATAATCGACTTACCAATTTGGATACTGTTTGTCAAAATGGCTGACCAACGTCCCACGGTCGTGTCCCTAGATTCACTTTATTGAAGTTTCAGATCAGCGGAAGCAATCTGATTCCTAGGAAACCACTATATATGGATGTACACGTATGTGTGTATGTATGAATGCATGCATGCATGCATTTACATGTCAATTTCTTCTGGGTGGACAATGGGTACAGCTTCGTGATAAACTCTGAACATATTCTTGCCATTTTCACACGCAATTCCCAAGAATGAGTAGCCAAATGACTTTAGGAGGGTCTCATTCCCACGACCTTACATTCTTCTTTTATCCATGCAAGCAATCCCTTCTTCCCTGCACTCATATATATACACACACACACACAAATGTTTACAATGAACAATTGACCACAACATCATCCACCTCTCTCTCTCTCTCTCTCTCTCTCTCCGTCTGTGGGAAAAAGATGTCCAAGCAATATTACAAGGTGTGCTTCTGTTGCAGGCGAATGTTCAGGCTAAAGCTGGCAGAACCTCCGGAAGATGTTAAAAAAGTGTTTGAAAAGTATTCAGAGAACGGTAACATGAGTGTTGATCAGCTGGTCTGGTTCTTGGCAGAGATCCAAGGAGAGGAAAATGCAACAAAAGAGGATGCTCAGGCCGTCTTCGACAGCCTCAAGCTCCTCAATATCTTTCAGCGGAAGGGCCTAACTCTCGAAGTATTCTTTCGATACCTCCTCAGTGACCTTAATCCTCCTCTCTCTCCTTCTCTCGCGGTAATCTCTGTTTCTTCGTCATTATGTTTTCAATTTGATTTTACTACTTTTTTGTTCATTTTGTAATCTCTGTTGGCTCTTCTGTAACCGTAAACTCAATTAGTCTGTTCAATTCATGCCACGCCACATTAACAGTTCTTGAAATTAAGTTTATATGATTAGGCTGGGATTAAAAAACGGAGAGCTAGTTCTCCTCAATTTTAGGCAGTGCTTGAATATCTTTTGAATTACACTGCAAATAATTCCTAGGCTTCAGGTCTCTTCAATTTTACCCAAAAAATTATAAGTTCTTGCCATTCCCGAAACCATTGAATTGACTTAAGGGATTTCTTGATGAAACATTTCTTCGGACACAGGTGCATCAAGACATGAAAGCACCGTTGGCACATTATTTCTTGTACACAGGCCACAACTCTTACTTAACAGGAAACCAACTCAGTAGCGACTGCAGTGTTGACCCCATCGAAAAAGCGCTGAAGAGAGGTGTAAGAGTTATTGAATTGGACTTGTGGCCAAATTCGACAAGAGATGATGTGGAAGTTCGTCATGGAGGGTATGAAATCAACCAGCATTAGTTTCCAAAATTCCCACTCTAATATGGTCTTATTTCGAGTCCATGGTGATGTGTACGTCTTTTTTGTGTTTTTTTCTATGTTTGTTGCACAAATAGAAAAGATGAAAGGAGGGTAAAATGAGAAAGGGGAGAGGATGAAAGAATGACATTAGAAAGCATGAGGGGAGGTTAGGTTTTGTGCACTGCCTCTCCCAGCAAATGAAAACTTATTCCCACACTGATTTTGATGAGCCATTACTCTCTTTAAAGTTTCTCCAACCTCCTGGACTCTTCCACTTTTCTAGGAAATCTGCATGACCATTTGGTTTTAACACTTCTTTTTTCCCCTCCTGTCTAGCTTTGGATTTCATCATGGACAAAAACCAATTAAATAAACAAGCTTAGCATTTGCTGATATAGTGTACTGTGTGCAACACTAGGCCAAAAATTATTGGTGTACATGAAATTTGATATTGCTCTACTTTGAATGAGCAACTAAGGTTTTGTTGAAAGTTCTGATTCTTGATTTGTGTTGCTACACTTCTCATCAAATTTGCTATTGGAACCCATCTTCTGATTTTTTTGAAAGGATTACAAATATTGGCTCATCCGTTCTAATATTAGTTCCCTCTTCCCTTCCAATGCTTACCTGAAACTGCATTGCAGAATTATAAAGGATCTATGGGACCTGCACAATTTAGATACTAGATCATCTTTTCCTTCCTCCTCTTCCTCCTCCTCCTCCTCCTCCTCCTCAAGGCTACTCTACTTGGGATATAAATAATAGTACTATATGTTACCTTTTGATGGCAACAATCGATTATATATCAATACAACTAAACTCTCACATTATTTGCTGTCAAATAAAGCAGAGAAAATATCATTGTGATGTTAGAATTGAATCTCTCACTTATATATATTGGCTCATTCAAGGACTATATTTATTTGCTCTATTTGATTCAATTGTCCATCCTTTTTTACAATTTTAGGACACTGACCACTCCAGTCGAATTCATCACATGTTTGCTGGCCATTAAGGAAAATGCCTTTATTGCATCTGAATATCCTGTTGTAATAACTTTTGAAGACCATCTTACTCCAGATCTTCAAGCTAAAGTGGCTAATGTAAGTATCTACCTAAATTCTGTGGCCTTTAACCATTCTACCTAAACACATCCATTTGTTACTGCAAATAAGTTTTCCTGCAGATGGTCACAGAAACATTTGGATCCACACTCTTTCACCCCAACTCTGACTTAAAGGAGCTCCCTTCACCAGAGTCACTGAAAAGAAAGATTATTATCTCCACCAAACCACCGAAAGAGTACCTAGAATCTCATAAGAAGCAAAAAGGGAATTCGAAGAGGATGAAGGGTTCAGCAGAGGAAGAAGAACCTTGGGGCAATGAAAACCAAGCTGGCAAAAATGAAATCCAAACAGATGATGAGGTGCATGTGTATTAAATTTTATTGGACTATTGAGCTTAGTGCATCGATTATTGTCTCATTAATTTTGGACTTAGCATTTGCCAGCAGGATGAATCAGATGAGGGAGAAGACCATCAGGACGAAGATGCACAGCATGCAGTTCCTGAGTATAGGCGTTTAATCGCCATTCCTGCTGGGAAGCTGAAAGGTGGGATACGAAAGTGGTTTCTTGATGATCCTAATAAAGTTAGACGTCTTAGCTTGAGTGAGCAAGAGCTTGAACATGCTGTGAAAACATATGCAACCGATATTGTTAGGTAAATATAGGATTTCTCAGCATGATTTGTTTGAAAAAAGGGTCTTCTATCTGCACAATGTTTTATACTTGTGTTTGTATATTGCATTTAGGTTGACCAGAGCTATTGAAACAAGAACATTAAGTATTGCATCATTGCAACTCTTGTAACACATTATAATTACTACGTTTTTAGGTTTACCCAGAGGAATTTACTGAGAGTATACCCTAAGGGAATGCGCTTTGACTCGTCTAATTACAATCCTCTAATTGGATGGATGCATGGAGCTCAAATGGTTGCGTTTAACATGCAGGTCAGATTTCTCATTTTATTACCTACAGTGAGTACAAAATTTTTCAATTCTTAATTAGCTTGTCAAACACTATCCATTGTTATAATGGAAACACATACTAATGCAATAACAACCAGATATGAATTTGGGATGACATTAGGGCACCAATTTAGTGCAGTTGGTCTAGATATGTTGTGCCACATCCATTCTGGGAGAACTCTAGATCATATCTCCAGAAACACGATGCCAATTAAAATTTCTGACTGGTTAGGCCGTAAAACTGCAGTAGTCTTAGATCCAAAGTAACATTCATTTAGAATATTTTGATTCAGCTGTAATATCATGTCGCCATATCAGTTCGTGAATATTATTATCAAGATTAACAAAAGTAAACATTAACTACGTTGGGTAAATTAGTTGAGGGTAGGTGACAAAAGAACCAAAAACCAAATCAATCCAGCCTCTTTGGGTCAGTTTGGTTCAGGTCTGTGAGGGATTTGGTTGGGTTGTGGGTTTAAAAATTGACAAACCGATAAGTTCGGTTCGGTTCTCAGTTTCACACTTTTTAGACCTGAATCGAATCGAGAACCAACCCAACTCAAACCGAACCGAGATTCAATTTTTATATATCATAAAAGTTTATATGTATGTTGAATATATGTCATTTGATCATTGTTATTTGTACTAAAATATTTATTGATATGTGTTTGTATGTCATTTTTTTTTTTTGAAAAATTAAAAATGCAAGACCAATCCTTTTATTTTATTTTTTGAATAAATAAGTCAAATAATATACATAAAAATGGACCCGAGCTGATCTGAACCCGACCCAAAATGAGGTATGGAACCGACCCGAATCAAGTCTGGTTGGTTCGGCTCGATTTTGGATCTAGCATAGACCTGACCCAACCCGACCCATGTACACCTCTAGATTACAACATGTTTGGATACTTGGAGAGTTTTTCTATTATTTGGGAAACTTTTAGAGCAGCGTTGCCAAAGTTTTGGGCTTTGAGATGTGAGGGGATTTCTTTTGCTGGAAGCACAATTACATGATGGTGTTTTGCATGATAGGTCCTCTGCTTTGGTGCTTTGTTCCTATTTCTAACTGTCTAATAGGTGAAAGAGGAAAATGTTTTACAATTTTGTCGAAATGGTACCATTATTCTTAAGGAAAATTATTTTTGGGGACATTTGCCTATGTGTGATGTGGGCTTCCTTCTCTATTTCCCTTCCTTTTCCAACAGGGACACGGAAAGTACCTTTGGATCATGCATGGAATGTTCAGAGCTAATGGTGGCTGTGGTTACGTCAAAAAACCAGATTTCCTATTGGATGCTGATAATGTTTTTGACCCGAGTGAGGACTTACGAATTAAGACAACTCTGAAGGTGTGGAATTCTCAGAGTCATGTGACTATTAGGATTTCCTCTCTCTCTCTCTCTGTGAAGTGAATCTATGTCAACATTTGTTAATAAGCAGGTGAAAATATATCTGGGGGAAGGGTGGTATTCAGATTTCCGCCATACCCACTTTGATCTGTATTCCCCACCTGACTTCTATACGAGGGTAAGATGGTGAAAACTTCTATACGTATATATATAGATAACTCTCGTTGAAATCATGTATGGCTTTGAGAACAGAACTGAGTGAATCTATTTGCAGATTGGGATTGCCGGAGTCCCACTTGATACAGTAATGAGGAGGACGAAAGCCATGGAAGATGAGTGGGTTCCAGTATGGAATGAGGAGTTCATATTCCCTCTCAGAGTTCCTGAGTTGGCTTTGCTTCGGATTGAAGTGATGGAGTATGACACATCCGGAAAAAATGACTTTGGAGGCCAAACCTGCTTGCCTGTTTCCGAACTAAGGAGTGGAATTCGAGCAATTCCACTGCATAATCGCAGGGGAGAAAAATACAAATCCGTTAAGCTTCTTATGCATTTTCAATTTGTCTGAAGGTTCGTCATTGGTTTGTGCATAAATTGTAGATAATTGTTCTTGCTGTTGCTTTGTTGTGTATTCCATAGCTTCTCTACCTTTCTACTTCTGCTCTGTTTCACAATTTCCAAGTTTGTGTCACCAACGAATTGAGCTCAATTTAGCTAGAGAGAGGGAGAGCTGTGAAAGAATACAAATGGGTTGGGCAAATAGCACCTCCCTTTTCATAAGCTAAATCTATGTCAATATAGACTCCGAATGACTTTTAGCATAACAAAAAACACCAGTGTATCCCACATACCACTCCTAAAAAATTGTGGCAACAGAACTTGGTTTTGAACGAGGGAATGAGAAGCCAAAACATAAATGACAAGGTACCTAGGGGCGAAGAGGGTCCCGATTGTCTTCCGCATCAACAAAATTGCTGCTATCATAAGTGTCATATTGATAATCCTCGTCAAGATCCTCCATTGTCTGTCCAAAAACAAAGTGTTTCGTTCCCATTGTGGTAAAAGGCATTAGGCCAAAAGCTCGGGCCGTCTTGATCTCCCTAGCAACCTTCCTCTGTGCTTTGGCACTAATTTTAGTCTGTACAACAAACAACAAAAATAATTTAAAAAGAGTTTTCACACGGCATATGGGTCTGATTAAAGACTATACAGTTTCGCTGTTTTTACCTTGTTCCTCTTGATGATAACTCCAGCTTCTGTTATGAAGTTGGCCAGGAATCTGACATTCTGTGAAGAGCATTTGAGGAGTTAGGAAGTTCGGAAAAAGGAAAGAAAAAAAAAATCTTGGATCTCAGCACAATGAAGAACCTTAACTTTCCACTCTTGATAATGTGGGCAGCCAAAGAACAAAAGTACTCACAGCACAATCTTACTATATGAATAATTTAAGAGGTAACTCATACAAAGAGTTTCCCAATGCATCAATGGCCTTGCTCAACATAGCAGTAAACACTGCATAAATTAAAACTTTCCCCAGTAACAGTAAGCAACTTCCCTCATGCTCAGACCAAATAATCATAGCCAAAAGTGATTCTAGATCTATCATTCCTTTCAAACGAACATAAATGTGGCGACACTTGCCAAAAACCTGGTATACACAAGTTTACTGATATGCTAGATCCAGATATGCTCACCCTGAAATCAGCTTTCCTCAGTACTTCCTCTGATGTCACTTCAAACTCAGTCCTTTTAAAAGGTTTGCGTACACCAGGTTTTGTAAGATCAAGATCCTGCACATAGGCACACCAAGCATACATGAGAAAAAAAAATGAGAGTACTGCAAAGCAAATAAGGAGTATAGGACAAAATCTTATGTAGCACAAAATTAGACAGAGTAGAGGCGCAAGACAAAGGATCATAAATTTCATTTCCGATTCAGAAATTCACAATTGATAATAAAGTATAAAATAAAAGGAAACAACTTCTCCTCCGCAAGTTCTTATTTGTTGCATCAGCTGAGATAAAAAAAAAAGAGAGGTATAGATGCACATTAACTCTTTCCATATGAAGGTACTCCGTTCACTGGTTGCATCAGGTGAGATCAAAGGGAGAGCTGTGGACTGAGGCCAATTTTCAATTTTACTTTCAGTCCAGCCTTGGGCCATGAAGCATGGGCAGAACATAAAGCAAAAGCTTGTAAAGTATCAAAAATTTCTGCATATATGTTAAAACATGAATGTTAACAAAAAAGCACCAGCAAACAGGCCCTTAGCAACTCTACTTCATACCTTAGTGTCATAGGTCATCCCAGACCTAAAAGTCATATCTGCTCTGAAAGCATAATCATCTTTTTCTATTTCCTCAGGATCATATTCAAAATATGTGGCTGCTTTCTTCAATTTCCCATCCATCCCGTCCGACAATGTATTGAAACTCTCATCTAGACCATCCAAAAACTCAGATCTGTTCCCAACATTGAATTTAGAACCCAAACCAGATCTGTCATGAGCCTTCTCAATTCTATCAAGCTTTTGATAAAATGAGTTAGACTTTGAACCACCCCCAGAAATATCACCAAATATTCGACGCTCAAAGTCATCGGCATTCTCAAATGAGTTCGTACTTTGCGTGTCATTGTTACCTGTTTAGAAACAGAAGGAATCAGATATAGAATACAGAATTCCTAAAACTTGTAAAAAATACATTCCAAAAGGGCATAACCAAATGTGACCTAGAGGTCACAGGTCAAATCTAAAATTTAAAATGTGAACTGCTGGACCTACAGGTGACATGTAAATGTAATATTATGGCATAAACAGGCAAATGCAGGCATGTAAAATCATCAATGTCTGAATCTTGTTACAAATTCTAATATAGTTAAGAGTGTGAGCCTCAGATAATAAGAGATCAAATTTCAACTAATTGGAAGGCCATTTAAAGTAGAAGGCGGTAATCTCCTCCATGTCTTGACGAAGGTAAGGATGCATAGGTACCATTGCCTACATGCTGCTTTGATGCATAATTATTATAGTATCTTTATTCATTGAGTTATAAAATTTAGGTTATAAATGTTCTATCCATATTTTATATTTTTAGTTTCTCCACTTATATTATTTCTGACGAAAAGGTAAAAGGCTGCATAGTGAACTTACAAAGAACACAGCATGAAAATAAAGCAAGGAAACCTTAATTATGCAATGAAACCAGATGAGTGATGTATACATACAATCACAAGCACGAGAGAAATTATATACATATAATTAGGGAAAAAGAAGGTGCAGGGATTACTTAAGTAAATAGAAAATTCCCAGTAATTTGTGTATTCAACGGCAAAATTTCAACAATGAGCTAACAAAATATGGGGCTGTGCAATGAATGACAACCAACAGTAAAATTGCTGGAAGCGAAAGGGTGCAAGTCAATGGCTCCACCAGAGCAAAGGAAAGGTTAAGAAACTGGGGCAGACTATTAAGGTAATGAGTAAAGACTGAATAAATCAGCATTTAACTAAAAGAATGGGCCTAAATACGTTTGGGTTAGAACAGGATACAGAGTTGCAATAATCTTTGCTAAGCAAAATCTGAACTTTAATGCAGAATAAGCTTCTTGTGACAGCCCAATTGCTTATAATGATGAAAACAAACAGTTGACAAAAGAGGAAAGAGTATCTGTGGGCATATTAGACAAAGAACCTTACATTTTTAGTCCCAGAACCTTAAATTTTTAGTCCCAGAATGTCTAAGAATAAAGAAATACGGTAAAAAAGAGTATAAAATTTGAAATTCGACCGTAAACATGAAAAGAGATTTAAAATTAGTGAAACACATAAGGAACAGAATATCAGCATATCAGAAGAAAAGAATGGACAACAAGAGATTGCAATAAGTATGCAATACCAGCATTTACACAACAAAAACACATGTGCACACAGCCTGTATGCACTCACTAAGAAGCTACAATTTTATTTTCTTTTTATTATTTGGATGATGAGGAACCCCTCCAAGGCAAAGCCCTTTGGAGCTACCCCTAGAGGGTAAATTTTGGGTAACATTAGGGAGCTCCTTTTCCACGCACCATATCAGTCAGGGGATTTGAACCATCATCAACTGTGTGGGAGCACACCCACCAATATCAAACAAGCGCAGTAATCAATCTGAATTCATTTGATTTTTACGAAAACTATAATTCAGGGGAGAAGTGATCTTCAATCGGCAGATGCACTGTTAGATAACATTTTCAGATTATTCCGTTCATTACAACCTTCATGACAAACTGATTAAACAACTGTTTAAGCACGCATAATGCTGTTAAAGAGGAAACCCATTAACAAAAAAAAAAAGGGGGCGGTACCTGAAGCTGGATTTGTAGAAAAAGTCCTGACTATCTGAGGCCGCAGGGATTGATAGGACAAGCCAACATTAACAGACCGCAACACACCTCGAATAGAATTCATCCCTCTTAAAATCAAATAACCACTTCAATATGCACGCTTACTTCTCAAACGACATCCAATCACAACATTATACAGAAAGTAAAGAAACGTGAGTGGAGAGGAAGATAGACATTTATCAAGAAATAGTGCTTCAGAATACAATTCAAATTACTTGTGTCATGAATTAAGATTTACTCATTGTTGAAGTATATAATGCATTTCACCAAAAAAAAAAATGGTGACACAAACATAGCAGACCATCCAAAAATGCAGGCAGCATCAAACCAAGCAAATTCTCAATCCTAAGTTTGTGACTTATTTAGAATTCTCTTTTAAGAAATAAGAAGGAGAAATTCTCCAACCTTCAAGGCATCTTTTCAATTTTACGTTTTCAATAATTCAATTCATGTCATAGGGCTCATCCTAGTATATTCTCCCACAACAAGCAACGTTTCCTTTCGATACGATCCTAGTGGAAGCAACAAGGAAAAAAAATGGTAGATTTTCAAATCATCGCACTCAAATATGAGACAAATGCATCATCTTTACCCTTATGAACCCAAACCCTGAATAATCACATGCAGATCAATCATACATAAGTATCACAAACACAAAATTTAACAAAGTTGGATACCTATAAAGCAATAAAATACGACATAAATGAACAGAAAAACAATATAAAATCAAGAAGAAGAAGAAGAAGAAGAAGAAGAAGAGGAAGAAGAAGGAACCAACCTCACCCAGTGAATTTGCATTCCTAGGGTTTCTCTCTCTAGACTGAAACACTCTTTCGCTGTCTAGAAGCAGTCGTGAAGATGGTAACTCTTTGTTAGTCAGTAGTAGAACAGCCCATCTCGTGGCCCAATCGGTTATAAGTTTTTAACACTGGGCTCTAGCTCCATACACAAAACCCCACCTTGGTCAATAAGACCATGGCCCTCGTAGCCTCATTAGGCAAGCTTTGAACCTGAAACCTATTCCAATACTCACCCCTCCTAAGACCGAATGGAGTTGTTTCTCCGTTTGGAAGTTGTAATATTTTTACATTTTAGGACACTTAATTTTATTAAGTGGGCCTCCTTTATTAAATTTCAATAATTAGCTAAAAAATGGGTGTTCAAACTCTCGAGTAATTATGTAATTCTTGTTATTGTTGTAATTCTTTTCTTTTTTTATTTTTTATTTTTTATAGTTGCATACTTTTTTGTTGTATGGGCAGATCAATCAATTCCAAACTACATGCATGTGTGGCACTTGGGTTGATATAGGTCAAGCAGTTTCAAAATTCCATGGTAGATGGGGACCTTAGCATAATTACGCATGCAGTGGTAGGCTTAATTTTTTATTTTTTATTTTCCTGAAGCTCAGGCCTTTTCGAATATCCAAATTCCAATGGTTGCAGGGTTTATATCCATAAATGTTGTCTATCTAAATGAAGTTTGCATTCTCTCTCAAAAAAATTTGGAAAAAAAAAATGAATGAAATGTGTGCAATGTCATGCATGTAAAACAACACAAAAGTGTCAATTTCATTGCCAGCATCCCAATAAGAACTAAGAAATTAAAAAAGAACAACTGTGTGTGTGTGTGTGTGTGAGAGAGAGAGAGAGAGAGAGAGAGAGAGAGAGAGAGAGAGAGAGAGAGAGAGAGAGAGAGAGAGAGAGAGAGAGAGAGTACCTGCTTCAAATAAGCACTCAGCAGAGGATGCTGCGAGCAGTGAGAATAAAATTAGAAAGCCAAACTTGAAGAATAGAAGAACTGAAGAAGAACTTCGTGTCTCTGTATTGCGTGTGTGCTGTGAAGGAGTGAGTCGGTTGGAGAGAGAGAGAGAGAACCTGAAGTAGTGGATTGGAAGCTTCAAGCTTGGGTCTTGAGAGGTGTCGCAACCCTCTAAGGCGTGATTCGTGAACGTGAAGAACAAATTGAGACAAGCCCTAATTTTCCCCTGAATGAATCCCATTATTTAATAAATACCACGAACCGGCCGGTTACACAAAATCGTCACCGGTTTGAACTGTTCGCGGTCTAACCGCAGTTCACACCGGTTTTTGATCATATCTGGATTTAACTGGCTGACCTTCGACCGGTTAATGATTCAACCGGTTCAATCAACCGGTCCCTTCTGAGTTTGGTTGTAGAGATGTAATTATGAATTTATATTCATTTATATTTTGACTTAGTAGTAGTAACTTGTTAACAATTATGAATTAATTAGTATAGGTCCAACTTTGGTTTTCTGAAAATAAAAATTATATCGTTCAAGCACGACTATACTTTGGTTTATATCATTTTGTTCAAATAATTGAATAAAATCCAATCCATAAGAAAGTGAAGAGAGAGAATAGACTTTAAGCACTAAGGTGGTAAGTAGTAGTTTAATTTCAACTGCACAAATAAGTGGAAGACTGAATATGTTCTCACAAGAATCTTAATAAAGTAGCCATCCATTAAATCTTCTCTTCAAATTCATGATCACGATCTCTCCCCCATCACATGAAATGCCATCACATCACTACCGATTGCGATCTTATCATCATCATCATCTAACTCCTCCACTGGCATTAATGCAGCCATTGCTTGCTTAAAGGGTCTCCAAATCTTTAGTGACAGAGAGAGAGAGATTCCCATTATTGTGCAAAGGTGTACATAGCAAGACGGTCTACTATAGGTGAGACATACTCAAGCTCGAGTCAAGGGCTAGAGCTAATTGATGATGATAAGGGCTAAAGCTCATTTGAGCTCTTGAATCCTCAATGTTAAGATTGATTCTTCTAAATATAAAGAAAAAAAAAAAACTGATAATGAAATCCGAACACACATCGTGTTTGGATTTCATGATAGATAAACACACATTGTGTCTCAACATAGGCTAAAAATCTACATGATGATATGCTTATCTTCCAACTACATTGAACTGCCATAGGAGGGACTTGCATCATGAATTTCCTTCCTTTATTTTATTTTCCTCTTTTTAGCCGGAGGAATTGGATTTCAGTTAGTGGGAAATGCCACAAACACCTATAATATTTTTTTAATTACTGTATTATAGCATTTGGACGCCTATGATTGACGTGTATTTTCAAGACTCTTAACCAAACATTATACTGTTGAGTTGGTGGATTGGAACTTTTGTCATGAGGACTAAGCATGATGAATAGAAGAATTGGAGTCTTGTCTGACTCATGCTATTGGATTAGGACTTGTAAGAGAATGGAAAAGCTCTAAAACAAATCAAAGTGTGTGACTCCTATAGGCCAAGATAGGTTGATTGAGTGTCGAGTCTGTCGGGCATTGGCCCTTTCAAGTCACACCATAATTAGCATACAGAAGAATTTCAGGAGTCACCCTCTTTACAATCGCTTTTCCTGACCCTTGGTGTAGAGAATACGTCGTCCCTATTGTTTTTCTTGTGGCCATTCAATTCCAATCAACCTCTTTCAAAAGCACAATACTCATTTGATCACACTGTTTTCCCATTCACTCTTCTTTATTAATTATTATTGTATTGTTGAAAAAAGATTTAAAAAATCTATCACAGCTCACACAATATTGCAGATATGCACACTTAGATACTACCTGTCCAGATGAAGACGCACCAAATCCTGTCTTGCTTTATGCCTAAAATGATATGTCCACACATCCATGTCATGGTCCCCATCGGTTGACTTAGCTGGTAGTGTGATCAACCCACTTGCTGCAATCGTTATGGTGAAGCCAACATAGAGCTACTGGCCACTCATATCACATCCTTGAATAGTGAAAAGTAAAAGTAAGAGCCCAATCTTTGTTTTTTTTTCTTTTTCTTTTTCTCCCCAATGCTTCCGATTAAAAGGCAAGTCTCATATACACTGTTTACTTTCGTGCAGGATTACCGTCCAGCCATCTCGTGCACAACAGTGATTGTCTTGTGTTTGCATCTCCCGCCGCCGCTACTATTTTATTTTAGGTGTAATTATATTTTATTTTATTATGATTTAAATAAAAATTAAATAACTCTCATTTAGTTTAAATTGAGCATATATTTTTTTATTATTTAAATTTATTTGTAAAATGAATAAGACCGTGACAAATGTGATAAAATAACAAAAATGCCTCTGCAAATATTTTAATTCTTTATTTTGACATAAAAAAATAAAAAGTCATCTTTTCGATATTACATTTTAAAAAGATAAAATGACAAAAATGTCTTTATAACATAATTGTCATTAATTCTAATTGTTTTCATCTATTTTACAATTAAGTCTAAATTACAAAAAAAATTATATATTCACTTTTATACTATATGAGACATTTGATTTTCACTTAATTATATATTCAATTACAGTGTAATTGCTTTTTTATTCTCTGCGTGGCTTACAATGATCATTTTTTTTAGTTTTTCTATCGTCTTCGTCAACTGACCTGGTTATTTGATATCTCTGAACAATCCTCATCCTCGAGGGAGGAGCGTTGATGGGGCCTGGTGGACAGTCCTGGGCCATCCAACTTGGCTTCCAAACTAGAAGGACAAGATTGTTAGGGAGTCAGATTCAAGAACCTGGATTGTGATCAAGCAAAATTGAAAGGGTCTAGATTCAGTGGCGTCCTGATCTTATCATATTCCCCATGGAATGTCCCCAAGAAAAAACCCAAAAGTCTATCTGTTGTCCAAAAACAGTAGTTCCTTCTGCTCAAACAATGGATATGATCTGAATCAATTGTACTGCAATCGCTATCTTATTATGCAGGGCAATGTTTTATAAACAAAATTATAAGGGATAATTACATTTTCTTGGTTTGAATGAAAATTATATGATTTTCATATATAGTTTAAAAGTAAATACATAACTAATTGTGGTTTGAACTTAACCGTAAAATAAATAGAAATTGTTAGAATTAATGACAATTATATCACAAGAATATTTTTGTCATTTCATCTCTCTAAAATATAATATTAAAAATATAACTTTACTCTTTTATGTCTAAATAAAGAGTTGTCCTTTACAGGAATATTTTTGTTAATTGAAAAAATTATTATAGTTTTATCTATTGTTTAGATAAATCCAAACCATGATATGAGTCTTTGTGATTCTTTAATTTAAAACCAAAATGCTTATTATTTTTTACTCATAACTTCAAAAATACCACTAATAAGTCATTTTAGTGGAGTTTTACTACATAAAAAATATGAAAAAAAAATTCAGTAAAAATATAGTCTTTCTATTATCAATTATTATGACAAAGAGTTAAAATTGTTATTAGAACGAACCTGTTGCTTGTAGACTAAAATAGGGGATGGGAAAGGCAGTGTTCTACTAACTAAAAATAGGGGTAGTGGCACAGGCACTGTCCCAAGCATTTTTGAGGGTTTTGGTTTGGCTCAAAATAGGAGGAGATAATAAACTGGGGAAGGAATAGTTGCAAGTACACAACTTAAACAAAAGCCACTTTTGTCCAGAGGAAATTGAGATTTATTAGCCATTATTATCACTTAGATACTCCTATTCTTTCGTTCCAAATAGAAACCAAATGAGTGCACATCACATCAATATTATTTGCACATGCGCGCATGCCTTGCAGCCCTGTGACTGGTATAAAAGTAAACGATTCGCAAAATGGAATAGCAAAAGCGCAATTGGTTAAAATATGAGCAAGAGCGTGCCATAATCTGATAGGTGAAAAAGTAATGGAGAGAGCTCAAAATTGTTGATTGATTAAAATATGATGAGAGCTAGAGTAGCTTTAGAGCGTCGTTCCGTCTCCTCCATAGGAAAAAAAATGCTTGCAAAATTGATTTGGGTCATGTAATGTAAGTCCAAAATAAGCTGTCACAAGCAAAGACCTTTTCATGGGGTGGGTTGGCCCTTTAGGCATTGGACAGACATAAGGTTACAATTATGTTCCGTTTGGCCCCTTGGATACTTGACCAATGACCATAAGAGAGAGAGAGAGAGAGAGAGAGAGAGAGAGAGAGAGAGGTGTGGTCCCTGTTGTCTCTCTTTGACAACCTCATCACTACGAAAAAAAGGAAACCAACTTCTTACTGTAAATAGTGTGACCAAATCTGTCTATTCTATTTGTTTACATAACTTAAATACTGTTGATGGAGAAGATAGTCGAAACAAATTTGACAAGAGTCCAAATTTTTTTTAGAGGTCAAGTAATTTACGCTTGTCAATAAAAAAACGTCTAATTTTGCATGGATTGTGGACATTTATTAGGAAAAAAAGTTTAGTGGCTAAGTAATATTAAATATGTAATACTTATATTTATTAAATAATGACATAAGACATGTGAATACACATAGGACGGAGCCAGGATTTTGTTTTAGGGTACTAACTTAAAATAAAAAATTTTGCCTATTGATACAATTGTTACACAAATACTATATTTTAGTTTTTTGGCTTATATTCTTAAGTTCAAGTGTGATATATAGTAGGATGCAAGATTAAATTTTTACATAAAAAATAAAATTTATAACTTTCATTCTGCCTTAACAAAATATGACTAAAAATATAATTTTTTTATAATTACTCCAAATGTGTAAAAAAAAACCACCTTAAAAAAGTTCAAGTTTTATACAACTAGCTTATATATAAGACTTAATTATATTAATATTCATTTAATTATAGGCATATACAAGTTACCCAAATCACAATACAAATATAAATTAATTATTTCTTAGTACATTAATCATATATTAAAATTAAAATTAACAATTTTTCAATTGCTTTTTTTATATATATTTGGTGAAACTTGTTAGATGGTACACATTAGAAACACACATATTGTTGATTTAAAAGCTTACATAATATGCACATGAAAAAATAGATAGAATTTATAGTTCACTATACAAAATTTTTATATTTGACAAGATTAGAGATTTATGTTATAAATTATAGGAGATGCCAGTAGATTAAAATGTTGCAAAACACTCACATATTTACGCTATATATATGAGGGTTGTAAAAAAGTCAGAGGTGCAATGGCACCCCCAACCATATACATAGGCCCATAAATACATCATTAACTTAAATTTATGATATAATGAAAAAAAGTTTAAGAAAAAATACTACATGACAAAATTTGATAAAATGTTATCTTAAAAGTCTTTTCATTACACCATAAATTTAAATTAGTAGTGTATGTACTTGTTACGTGTCATCATTTGATAAATATGAGTACTCAATACTACTTAATCATTAGACTATTTTTTGCTTATTAAGAAATTTACTCGTTAGGGTGTGTCTATCCAAATTTGAGTTTTTTGCATGGATTGTGGATGTTCCAAAGATTTTACTCGCGTGTTACCTGATGAAGTCATTTATAAACCTATTGTGATTATGTGATTTCCACCATACACGTGGGTCCATCTAATGAAATAAATTCACACGGATGTGCAAAAATTATTTGGTACGCTTAGAGTGTCAAGTGACTTTGCTCTACTACTTAAATGGAGGTGAGTTTCACACCTATTAAGTGAAGTATTTAATCTCATCTAATAAAAGGAATTCCACCACTTTACGAGTGATGGGGTAAAAATGATGTAATTTTGATTAATTTTTATCTACAGATGTGTTAAAACTCTATTAACAATAATGTGACATCAATGATGTAGTGTGTAGTAAAAACTCAACCGCATAAGTTTAGACTATCAAAGCAAATATTCACTTGGACGGCGTGATATTATTGACTACATTGGTATTAAATATTTTCTAAACAGTTTTACCGCCTAAATAGATATTTAGGACAAAAAAAAAAAAGAAAAACAAAGACTATTTTTAGGGGTGAGATAGTCAATAACCACCATTATAATTTAAGTATTGCCTGAGTAAAATACGATTCTATTCATTTACTGAAAAAAAAAATTTTTCCGAGAAAAGTACACAGGAGACCAAACAAAAAGGCAAGTCCAAATCACATACCTTTTTACACCCCTTTGGGGCTGTGGGTCCGGTAGTCTCATTAAGGCACTTTTGGCTACTTCCCACTCACCCGCTAACATCAAATTGGAGGCTATCCCGTGGAACCAAGAGACCCATGCGATCAACCACGTGTCGAATCTCGATTTCCCCAATTCATAACCCTTCCAACGAATGAGACTGACTGCTATGCTCTTGAATACGAAAAATTATTGGCTCCTTTTAAGTGAGTTCCTTATTTGTTAAGTGAAGTTTTTGACGGGATCTCGTCACTATGCGAGTAATTGTTATGTAGAGGTTTTGACCGACTTAATTAGAGGAGTTTCTATCATTATCTGAGTGATAGCGTAATGATGACGTTGTATTACAAGATCTTTAAATAATTTTTTCTTAAACACGTGGTCCAATCGATCGCACCAGGACGCAAATTATCTCGTCCACGCGGCCCACTGCGCGTGATATAAGGTTTGATTTACAGGAAAGTGTCTTTTCGTAGCATGATGACGAAGTAAGAGTGCAAATTGCGCGGTGGAGGATGTGTAAAGGTTTTGATTCTCTTTAATTTTTATTTATTTTTTGTTGCGGGTTATATATGAGTATTTTTATTTTTTATTTTTTATAATTTAATAATAATATTTATAAGTTATTGTTTTATTAATAGTACTATATTATTATTTTAAAATAAAAAATATATTTATTTTAATATATTTTATATTTTTAAAAAAAATAGTAACAAAAATTAAACGGATTCTTTAATTTACATTTTTTTCTTTATTTGTTTTTAACTTTTTATACACGAAAAGTTCGGTCACTTTAGTCTCTCTGTCCCTTCCTCAATATCTCACAAAATAATGTACCTTCTCTGTTCACAGTCTGAACTTGAGTATAGAAAAAGAAAAGAAAAGAATGAGAGAATTACTATTATTATTATCTTTTTGTTTAATTTTATCTAATAGAGAATGAAAGGTAAATGAAAGAAAAAAATAAAAAAAATAAAAATTAATCTCTCTCTTTTTTTAAAAAAATTAAATAAAAAATTTTATTTTTTCTTCATTATCTCTTTTCTTTTCTTTGTCTTTCCTCTTCCAAATTCCAAACAAGCTATTAGATGGGTGGTGCAAGTGTGTTCAAACTTTGAACCTAAGCAACTTATAATCCTTTTAATTTGATGGATAAATTACACTATAGTTTTAAACTGAAAAGTTGAGAGCAAATTACTACCTAAGTATTGAACTTAAAGGGTCAAGTTCTGGTTATAGTTAATTGCCATTTATAATATTTTTGCATCAGAACACAAAATCACACATTTTTTTGGTTAAGGTTTTACTGTATTTTATACATACCATAAATTGAGGTTTTTTTTTTTGAAAAAAATTGATACGCAGAAAAATTAGAATTATTTAAATAAATATAAGTTTATATATTTGCAGGGATAGATTCAAGATTTTTGTTTAATAAGACAAAATTTACATAGAATAATATATGATTTTTTAATTGACAATTATTCTTCTTAATAAATAAAAGGATAATTATATTAAAGATGCCAAAAAAAAAAAAATCCACTTCTGTGAAAATTGTACACAAAAATTTAATTAAAAATCTCAATTCACATTTGGCTGGTTAAGATTCAAAATTTCGAGAAGCAATTTTAAAATTTTAGATAATCAACAGTTTATAAATATATATATAATTAATAGTTAATTAAAATTGTGTTGTTTATTTAACTAAATAATAAAGAGTTAATAAAATATATGTAATTTTTTGCTACAAATTTATCGATATTTAATGAGAACAAATATAAGTATTAGTAAATTTAAAGAGAGATAAATATAAATTTTTATAAATTTGATAAAGAGAAAACTAATCAAGCTACGCCCTTATATATTTGTATTTAAATATATTAATATGTATGTGTACGCGTATAGATACATTTTTTCTTGGAGATATTTTGAACAGATAACGCTCTGGGCTCCTGTTCACTCTTTTGTACCAGCTCCCACTGTTGCTCGACGAACCGGTTAATTAATTCAAGACCCGTTAAGTAGGAGATTCCATTGCTTTGCGAATAAAGGAGTAAAAAGATGACCACAGGTGTTGGCAAGCGTTGGAGTAATTTTTCCACTTTCTCAGTTCTCACCACCACCACCACCTTAATGTCATCTTAGGCAATTGAACTCTCTCTCTCTCTCTCTCTCTCTCTCTCTCTCTCTCTCTCTCTATTAAAGCTCATTTTAATGCTCAGAGCTACGACAGCGACCGCAGAGGTTTGGCCCTTTGATAATCAAGTGGACACGGCATCTCTCAAGTCTCTGTCTCTCTCTCTCTATCTCTATAACTGTATATACGTATATGTAGATTGGCAGAAGATCTTTCTTTTTGAATGAAAGGGAATCTGTGCTCACCATTTGTTTTAGGGCCCCACATACACACACCACCAACGACAATCTCTGTCCTCTTGAGTTTGCTACAATAAATAAATTTCAAAAGTTAATGTAGTATACAGGCTAGGAATTTTTTATTTGGTTTTGGAGGTTGGTTGGGAGGCCGATTATAGTGGCTATATAGGATATATATAAAGGTATACATACGCTCGCCGGTGATGCCAACGCCGGTTAGCACAGCCAGGCAATGCTTAACCGATGAGGCCGCGCGTGCGCTCGACGACGCCGTGGCCGTCGCCCGCCGCCGCAGCCACTCTCAGACCACTTCCCTCCACGCCGTCTCGGCGCTTTTGGCTTTACCGTCGTCGACCCTTCGCGAGGCGTGCGCACGCGCCCGGAGTTCGGCGAACTTGCCGCGCCTCCAGTTCCGAGTGCTGGAGCTCTGCGTCGGGGTGTCTCTCGACCGGCTGCCGACTTCAAAGGCCGTGGAGGAGCCTCCGGTGGCGAACTCTCTCATGGCGGCGATTAAGCGGTCGCAAGCGAACCAGAGAAGACACCCCGACACCTTCCACTTGTACCAGCAGATACAGCAACAAAACCAGTCGTCGCTGTCGTGTGTAAAGGTCGAGCTCAAGCACTTCATACTATCGATTCTCGATGACCCCATTGTCAGCCGGGTTTTCAGCGATGCGGGTTTCCTTAGCTGCAATATCAAGCTCGCCATTCTTCATCCTCCGCCCATTTCGGGATTCCCGGGCTCTCGTTGCCCGCCTCTGTTTCTGTGTAACTTAGCCGATTCGGACTCCAATCGCCGCGGTTTCAATTTCCCGTTCGAGGGCTTATCTGGATTTGAAAACGGTGACGGTAACTGGAGAAGAATTGGGGAGGTTCTGGTGAAGAAAAAGGGGAAGAACCCATTACTGATTGGAGTATGCGCAAACGACGCGCTCATTAGTTTCACAGAGTGCGTACAAAGAGGGAACAGTGCTGTACTGCCCGCGGAAATTGATGGGTTGAGTGTAGTCTGTGTTGACAAGGAGATTTCTGAATTTGTTGCCGATCGGAGTAAGGAAATGATGGGTTTGAAGTTCAAAGAAGTGAATGATTTAGTGGAGCATTGTTCTGGCCCTGGTATTGTGATCAATATCGGAGAATTGAAGGTTTTGATGGGGGATGGCCGTTCGGATGATGCGGTGAACTATGTGGTTTCACAACTTACTGGCTTGTTGGAGGTTCATGGCGAGAAATTGTGGTTGATGGGAGCAACGGGGAGTTCTGAGACATACATGAAGATCTTAGCTCATTTTCCTTCAATAGAGAAAGATTGGGATTTGCATCCGTTACCCATCACTAGTTCAAAACCTTCAATTGGAGGAATATCTTCAAAACCCAGGTTAGTGGCTGGCCCATCTTGTATATATAATTCTGTCTCTTCCTTTTTTTGTTGATAAGTAAATAATTCTATCTTTTCCTACTTTTATGCTTTAATTTCAAATTTGTGTTTGTTTTAATAGTTGTTTGATACCATGAATTGAAAATGAATGAGCTACTGGGAAAAGGGATGAACCCTCGAATTTATATGGACCTTAAATTAACCTTCCACGAAAAGCTTTGGCCACTGAGAAATTCTAATTTACCCATTAAATAATTGTTACTTAGTAGAGATAATAATTGTTGCTTAGTAGAGATCTAAGTTTGGCTATTAAATATTTGCCACTTTGTTTAAAGACAAACATCTGCAGAATTTGCTATTCATGGTTGTTTGTGTGCTGATTTGGCACCTTGCATATGCACTCAGGATTGCACAAACGCTAGTATGCAGTGATATTGTTGTTCTTTTGGCCTAAAAACCTAGAGGCATTGAAATATATTAGTGGGTTCTGAGGCTCAGATGGTAGTGGGGCAATTTCTTCTTTCGAATCAAACTTTTATGAATCATGGATTGACTGAACATTTCTACAATCGTTTTTCTTTCTGTTCTTTCTTTTCTTTCACTGATTTGATCAGATCATGGTCTGCCATTTTTTCATGTTTGGGTTGAGTTTGTTATCCTCCTCCTCCCCTTTTACTTTTATGTACTCCATTAATCTTTTCCAACGACTAATATTGTGTTTGGATCAAAGATTTGATGATGGAAAAGAAAATGAAAAGGTGAGGAAAAAAAAACACAAATTCTCTTTTAATGTGTTCTCTTTTCCCTCACCTTTTGTTTTTCTCTTACTTTTTCGTTGATAAATCCGAGTTCCAAACACAACATAAATAAATTGGCTGGAAATTATTTATACCTTATCGTTATTTTTGGGTAAGTTTTACAGCCTTAAAATATCTAGTGCTGTAACTCTGAAATTTAATCAGATGGCTTTAAGTTTGTAGTATTAACACTACATCCTCTGGTTGAACGCCTAAAGTGTGAGTTTTCTATTACCCCTCATATAAATTGTAGATATTAAACAAAAGAAACTGACTTTCTATAGGTTGAGTTTAGGAGGCATGTATGACTTACCCCTCCCGGTATAGGGTCAATATCTAAGAAGCACGGATACTGACACGGATATAGATATCGACACAGAACACTGCAAATTTATAAAAATGAGGATATGGCAAAAACATATTGTTTATATATAGAAAGTAATACTAATTCAACATGAAAAAAACATTGAATCCATAATTTAATCATCATTTAACATAAAACATGATGAAAACATGTTTACAAGTTCAACTTGCAATGAGTTTAATCTGTATCTAAATGATGGATATGTGTTGCTGGCTTGTCCATTGAAAAATTAATAAATAAAAATTCAGAATACACCAATTTGCATGTTCAAGGAGTACGTATGTTCAACACAAATATGGCACCCTCTTAGAAGTGTCTGTGCTTCCTAGGTCAACATTTTACATCATTTTAGGCACGCCTCAAGGTGTGGAATGTGGAGAGAAGTTTGGCTTTGCAACAATTTTTTCCTGTTTGGTTTTGTATTACAAGTTGTTAATTGTTTGGTTTTGCCTTGCAAGTTGTATATTAAGTATTGCCTGTTGAGTTTTGTAACTTCGTAAAATCTGCACCCATTTTTGTGGATCCAACGAAAATAGATCCAATAAAAATAGATGTTTATTTAATAATTTCCCCTTTTTTTTATGAGTTCTTTGACTAGTTCATCCCTCAAGGTTTATAAGCTTACTTGGGGAAGATGAGGAGCTTCCTTTTCTGCTATTTAAAATTTATGAGTGATAAAACAGAATATTGATGTAGTCATGTGAGAACCTTATAGTGCTAACAGACCATCTATTTCAGCCAAAAAAACAAAGATGACCAAAATAATAACAAAAATGAAGTTGTTTACAATTGAAATTTAATGTATAGAAGTTTCCCCTAGAAAACTTAAAATCCATTTTTGTGGCCAAATAATCTTTCTAGATTGAGTTGGAAGGAGTCCTCGTGTCGTAAAATCTTGGCAGAACACAATTTTGACTGTAAAGTGTCTAGTTACTGCGAAATCAGAAGATAGCTTTTATTTACGCATCTGCCTTGGTGTTCATTTGATCTTCTAGTTTGGGCCATAAAAGAGATTCATTCCTCTGATTAAATTGGGAAATTTAGCTTATTATTTAACAAGTTTAAGGATGTCAAAAATTATGTTTCCATTATTTCTTTGTTGAGTGACCTGCTTTTGCAGCTGGATGTATGTTTCTGGTGAAATGTAATGCTCTAGCGACAGATTGAATAAAGGGGTGGTCACTGGTCAAACTGGGAGTTCTACCAAACTGTGATCTTATCGGTTGATAGACAAACATTTATGAATTTTGAATTGTCGATGTGTGCATGTACTGTAACTTTTTCATAATCTGACTTCTATTAACTATAGTTGCTCTGCTCGAATAAATATGTATACATGTAGGTGTGAACATATGGACCAATTTGAACATTTTTGCTCGACTGTTTCTGTCCATTGGATCTCACGGTTCTGTGCTCATGATATCGTTACAGCTTGATGGGGTCATTTGTTCCATTTGGTGGGTTCTTTTCTACTCCATCTGAGTTCAAAAATCTATCAAGTAGCACAAACCTGTCCACTCGCAACCTCTGCAATGAAAAGTACAAGGAAGAAGTTATATTCAAGGGAGGATCCACTACTTCAGTTGCTGATCAGTACTCAGCAAGTTCACCTTCTATGTTACAGATGGTTAAATGTGACCCAAGCAAGAGAGTGGATGTGGTGAAGGTGTGTATGCATCCGAAGTTTTAAATTATTGACACCCGCCCTCACTGCACGTACAGACACATGCACGCACGCAGGACATACACATGCCACGACACTCGGTATATTTTAAGTTATGAAAATGTTTGGTAAACATGTACTCAATTATTTCAGTGCAGGCCAAAGATGATGGAAAGGTATTGAATCTGAAAGTTATGGGTCTACGGGGGAAATTGAATGATATCTGCCAGCCCATTTATCCCACTCGGCCATTTCATCCTGATATTTGGCAGAACAGGTCACAAATTCAACATGTTGGGGGCTCTCACTTTATTGCAGAAAGGAGGGAAAGCAGCGGTCAAATTTCATCTTTGAGTGAAAGCAGGTCTTCCAATCTAATTTCTTCCATGCCGATGGACTTACATAAGGTTTCTGCGCTAAAACAAGCAATAGCGTTTCCGGTGGCTTCTGAAGCTGAAAATGCCACTTTCCAACCCAGGCTACTGGTAGAAGCTTCAAAGAGGCAACAGCAAGAGATGGAGAGCCCCTGGCCCCCTACTTACCCTGTATGCAGTTTGAGCCTCCCTCCTGATCGCACATCACCGACTTCAGTTACTTCTGTGACCACAGATTTGGGGTTGGGAACACTATATGCAGTTGCTGGTCAAAAGCATGGGAAACCCAAAGTTGAGGATCATAAGATTCGTCTTCACTACTTCTCAGGTTCTGTTACAGCAGAGCTTGATGGGGTCAGTGAGAATGCATCAAATCATATTGCCTCTCCTTCGTCCCGCTCTGGTACTAAGTTGGGAGGGCTGGTGGATCCGAAAGATTTGAAGTCCCTTTGGAGAGTACTTACTGAAAAGGTTGGCCGGCAAGATGAAGCCATTTGTTCTATTAGTCATACTATATCCCGTTGCAGAACTGGACATGGAAGATTTCGTGGTTCAAATCAGAAAGGGGACATTTGGCTCAGCTTTCTTGGACATGACAAGGTGGGAAAGAAGAGAATTGCTGCTGCACTTGCTGAGATAATCTTTGGGAGCAGGGAAAGTTTAATCTCTGTGGATCTGAGCTCTGAAGATGGGATGAGCTGTTTATATTCCATCTTTGAACATCGAGATTTAAATAGTCATGATGTAAAATTTAGGGGAAAGACAGTTGTTGATTATATTGCTGAGGAGTTGAGCAGGAAACCTCGTTCAGTTGTGCTTCTTGAGAATGTAAACAAGGCCGATTTCCTGGCTCAGAATAGTTTGTCTCAGGCTATCAGGACCGGTAAATTTCCTGATACACATAGGAGAGAAATCGGCATCAACAATGTGATCTTTGTGACTACGTCAGATACCACAAAGGTTAATAAAGAAATCGTTTCTGGGAAAAAACATATTCAATTTTCTGAGGAAAGAATATTAGGAGCCAAAGGCTGGCAAATGCAAGTCGTAGTCCGATGTGCTGCTGGTGATGCCACTAGAACCAATGGGATGAACGTGTCGGTTATGCCAAGGAAAGAAAACTTGAAGCCAATGTCTGTCAACAAAAGGAAGCTGATTGACATGAATGACTCCCCAGAGCAGCACGAGACCTTGGAGATGCCAAAACGGGCTTACAAGGCATCAAAGTCAGGTCTGGATTTGAATCTGCCAGTGGAGGAGGCTGAAGATAATGATTATGGAAACTGCGAAAGTGACTCCACCTCAGAAAACTCAGATGTTTGGTTGGAAGATTTCTTTGATCAAGTTGACGAAAAGGTGGTCTTCGAGCCCTTTGATTTTGATGCTCTTGCAGAAGAAGTGCTCAAGGAAATTGACCGAAGCTTCCAGAAGACAGTAGGATCTGAGGTTTTGCTGGAGATTGATGAAGAAGTCATGGTGCAAATACTTGCAGCTGCTTGGTTGTCAGACAGGAAGAGAGCGGTGGAGGTTTGGGTCGAACAGGTTCTCAGCAGGAGCTTTGCAGAAGCTCGGCAGAGGTACAACCTCACTTCTCAGTCTATTGTGACACTGGTTGTTTGTGAAGGCCTTTTTGCAGAAGAGCAAGCTCCCGGAATCCGGCTTCCTGCTCGAATTGTTCTGAACTGATATTTTTTTGGGTTTTTGAAATATGCTTGTTACTACCCTATGTAAAGTTGTAGCATTCATAAAGCCCTTCTTCATCCAGGCAATCCTATAGCTTTAGTGGACCTTCTCCCGAAAATTTTGCTGCTGTATAAACTGCAGTTGTATAGTGGATAATATTAATTCTTAGTTCACATCTAAGCCGTTGTCTCTCTATTTTTCTTGCCAGACCCTAGAGCTTTATTTAATTTTCTCTCAATCAGTTACCTGATTCTCTTTCATTTTGCGTATCTTTTACTAAATATTTTGTATCAGGTACTTAATAATACACCTGTTCGAGAAGGAATTGTATTGTGTGTGGAAGTTTTAACATTTGAAAGCTGTAGTTGTCTGGAAGTAGTGAAGCATAAAGAAATTAAAATTACCAAAGTAACAAAGTTTTAAATGGAAATGTGGCCCTATTTGTTTACGGTTTTGTTCTCATTTTTTTGTTGTTTTTCAAGGTCTTATAAACGATAAAAAAAATAAATAAAAAAAAGAAGAAGAGAATTTCTCGGGTGTTGTGTTCTTAGAAAGAAAAGAAAAAAAGAAAAAGAAAAAAAGGGATCAACGAAAACATGTTATTTTTGTATGAAAATGGTTTTGAAAACTTGAAAAATATTTTTTTGGTTGGTTTCAAAAATATATGGGTGTTTTTTAAAAAATTTTCAAGAATAAGTTCCGTAACAAATGTACTAAGCACAATCTCGATAAAAAATAGTTTCTAAAACCAATTTGGTGAATTTTAGAAAACAGTAACCAAAATAGTAACCAAATTGGTTTGTTTTGTATAGCAATTCAATAAGAAACACTGCATTCCACAAGCAAGTCCTAGGCAATGAGAAATTAAAAAAAAAAAAAAATGGTGTCTTGTTAACAATGTAATCATTTACCTTCATGCTGCTTGTTCACAAAATAAAGTTTGTGAACGTAGTAATATATGCATAAAAGCAGAATATTTTACATGGTTGCCCCTAGTACAATTCTTATATTAACTAAAGGTTGAGGGTTATTGTGGGAACATAAAAGAAATTAACAAGGCTTTAGCACAATTAATTTTTTTTGGCACATTTATATATCAAATGCGATTTAATAAGATTTCAACTGATTTAATCAACCATGGGATGAATTGGAACAATTTACCCTTACATCCTAATGGTAAGCTTCTCGAAAACATTTAGCACTTAATTTAGCATTAAGAAGTTTTACAAGGTTCATAGTATTTTGATAAATACACTGTTCACAAAATTGAATGTTGGATTAAATGGTCCTCTTATGTTCATTATGCATGTCAAATTTTAGGTCACTCAGAAAGTGAGAGATCTTTTATCTGATTCTAAATAGTGCTTCACATAGTGTTATTATATATCTATACTATATATTATAGCAAAACATTATGAGGACTTTGAACTTTAAAGTTCCAATCTATTTTCTCAATTTTTTGAATTTTTAGAAACATACAATACACGTGTCTTACTATTATTGGTTCTCTTTAATTAATTAATTTATTTTACACTTCATAAATGTTATCCATTTATAGTTATGGTAACATTTTTAAATTTCCTTTAATCATGCTCATTCTAAAGAATCTACATTAGATTCTAAAATTTTAAAATAAAAAGAATATATGTTATGAAATTAGCAGCAGTTTGTTATATACAAGATACATATAGTATAATATTATTGGTGTTTTTTAATTTTAAAATACATGAGTCATACTATTATAGGTTTATTTTAATTTATTTTTTTGTTATAAACTTCATAAATGCTATCCATTGATAGTTATGGCAATATTTTTAAATTTCTTTTTTAATATGCTTCTTCTAAATAATCTTTATTAATGATAAATTATATTGTAAATTTCTAAAATAGAAAAATCCATGTATTGTGAAATTATTAATACTTGTCATATACAAAATACACGTGTCATAATATTATTGGTGCTATCTAATTTTTCTTATTTCTTTATAATTTTATAAGTTCTATCTGTTAATGAATTTGATAATATTTCTAAAATTTCTTTAGTATGCTTTTTCTAAAGAATCTTTAATTCTGCATCAATTATATATTAGATTTGTAAAATAATAATGACACATGTATTAAAATTATTAGCATTTTTTATTGTCTCAATTCACGTGCCACTAAAAAAATTTACAAGAAATAAAAATAAAAATCATTCTTTTGAATTAAAATAAAATGAATTGAGCTAATTTAAAATGGATAAAGTTATCATGAAATTATTTGTTCCTTTATGTAGGTGAGATTTTTAGGAACGCCCGATTGAACTCTCGAAATTGAATTGACGAGCACGAATAATCTGTAAGAGAAGAAGACAATGAGAATGTCTCGACTCTCTTTGGGTCGAAGACACTCCGATAATTAAGTTAGCAAGCTTAACCATAATGAATCAAATAAAATATTGGAGAGTTAGAACTCAAGTGAACGTACCTTACACTTTAATGGTATGGGGTATTTATAGTGTTTGAAATGCCTTAATCCCATAGGGAATTGTATTATGTCTCCTCCTAGGAGTTAATCTCTTTTGAATAATTTTTTAGTATTCTAATCCTTTTAGGAATAGACTTGTATATTCTCTACTGACTTGGTCTTTGCTAGATTTAGGTTAAATTTACCACAATTAGGGCCTTTATCTAGGTACTGGTGAATTTGGACATTTCCTGACCCAGGTCGATAGTATGTTGCCAGACAGGCACGGTATAATAATTCTGGACCTTATTATTTTAACCCACAGTTGCCCCCAGCCTTAGTGCCCTTTGGAAGGGGGCAGGGGCTGGGGCTGGTGCTTAACAATTGTAGATACAAGAAACACGATGCATGCCCGGTACAACCATTAATTGCCATTTAATGAGATGTAACTATTGGGTAAACCCAATGTCTTTTTGCCATCGCATCACGTTTTTTGTAAGTGAGGAGTCTTCTCGTGTATTCGAAACACCAGATCGATGATACTCTACGTATTCTGACCTTGATCATCTGCGACGAAACTCTGTAAGTCCCTCTTGTACGTTCTTCTTTCTCTGCTTCCCAACTCGAAAACCTTATGATCTTTAGGTTATCTTTCATGGCAAATAAGCTTGGGAATATACTTAATAGTCTCGCCGCTGTTGCGGCCTTCAAGCGTAAATATGACTTCCCAGAAGGGGTAGATATTAAGTTAATCGGGCCTAGGGACAATGGCTAGTTTGAAAACAAAGAGGGGACTCCCTTCCTCCTAATTGCCATTATTGAGGGTGGACTTTGTTGACTCAATGTTGACCCTATATTGATTTTGATAATAACTAAACCTTGTGTTATTTTACTAATGAATCTACTTACTGTGCAGATTAACAAAGTTTATAACTTAGACTTAAAGTTCAATTTTAAGTCTGATACACGTCACAGAGAATGCACAACAAATTCAAGATCAAGAATGCACAACAAATTCAAGATCAAGCAATGAACTTCAAGAGCTATGTAATGGACCAAATAAATGAGTGATGCCTATCTCTACTTCAAACAAATGTTTTGCATTTGAAGAGATTGAAAGTGTTCAAATGAAGATCTCATCAAGTATGCATAAGACTCATTGAAGATTGACTTGCACTCAAGATAGATTGAAAACTTCATCAGAATGTGCAATGTTCAGTTAAAGACAATTTGACTGTGGAGATGTTGTAAATGCCAAAAGAAGATCTCATCAAGAATGCAAAGATCAGTTGAAGATGAATTGATTATTGAGGATATTGAAGTTGCTTGAGAAGAAGATTGACAATGATTGTTTGATCTCTATATAGAATCCAAGTGAAGAATTTTTTCACAATATAAAGAATCAAAATGAAGACTAGATGTATGAAGAGATTTCATCAAGTTTGCAAAAGTCTCATTGAAGTGTTTTTAAAGAAGAAAGAAGAATTACTAGCAAAAAGAAGAAATCAGAAATGAAGCATTGTGAAGCTCAACATAATTGAGGAAGCTCGGCATTGAAAGAAATAGTGAAAGAGGAAGCTTTGCAAATGAAGAAGAAAAAATCAACATTGATCTAATGAAGCTCTGACTGTTTGAGAGTCAAGAGAAGATCAAAATCAAATAATTGATTCAATTCAAATTGAATAAGAGTTAACTCTGATGAGTTAAAGAGTTTGATTGGTCATCATACCCTGAAGAGATACTCCTTGAAGATCTTATACTGCTGTTGAGATGATCTGGATCATTGGAAGACAGAATGCAAATTTTTGGGCAATTAGCGGACTCATGAAAATGAGGAGTCGTCTCATGGAGACAGAAGCAAAAGGCTTAAAGATCAAATGGACAATGAGCGGACTTATGGAAATGAGGAGTCGCCTCATGAACACAGAAGTAAAAGCCTGGAGACCAAGTAGACAATGAGTGAACTCATGGAAATGAAGAGTCGCCTCATAGAGACAGACGCAAAGGCTTGAAGATAAAATGATCAATGAGCAGACTCATGAAGATGAAGAGTTGCCTCATGACAGCAGAAGCCAAAGATGTGAAGACAAAATGAACAAGGAGCCAACTCATTGATAGGAAGAGCAGACTCATGGAGACAGTGAATAACATCTGGTAAATGCAGAAACAGAAAGTGTCGACTCCACAATTCTGGAGCCGACCCCTTGAATATAACGGCTAGTTTTTCTAACGTTATAACGGATTGGACGTGCATTAATGAAGCCCAACAACCTCTAACAGATGGAATTAATACAGGGGTTTATATATAAGCTTCCAGCTGCATTTATACAAGATATAAGAGACAAAAACCATATTCAACTAACTGATTCATTGAAAATTCTAATATTCTTCTTGTCTTCTTCTTGTGAGCTTTGATTGTAAAATCTACTCTTGTTAGAGAGTTTGGTTGTTACTTATATATTTTTATACACTTGTAAGGGAGAGTTTAAGAGTCTTCTTGAGAAAGAAAAACTCTTGTAAGTTTGAGTGGAGCTTGGACAAAATCACTTGGTGGCTGAAGAACTTGGTGAGGAGTTCTTGGGTATAGTGAGCTGAGCACTTTTTCAATCAGCGTCCCATTTATAATTGGAGGTTAAATAGTGGAAGAAGACTTCAAGGAGGTCTTGGGGTGAGGAAGTAGACCACAGTTTGTGGTTGAACCTCGATAAATCTGTATGTTCTTTCTTATGCTCTGTTTTCTTTTCTTTTTCTGATTATATTGCATTGCATATAGATTGATTTCTGTTACATTGGTTAGATTAATTTTGATTAATCTTAATTGTCATTAATCTTAGAAAAACCCAATTCACCCCCCCTCTTGGGTTGCCTTTTGGGCCAATAGACATGGGTTCCTGGTTCACCCTTTTCTTACCACTGTCTTCAACCATTATGTAATCGCCCCCATCCAACTCCAGTCTAATGGGTATAGGATAGTTATGGGAATAGCTGAGTTAGGCATCTAAACCAGAACCTGGGCCTCTATGAGTTTGATTATTGTTACACGAGTGTAGAATTGAATGGGGCTAGGTCAGACAGAAGGAGGTATCACTTCCGTGTTAGGGGTGCATCAAGGGAATTGGTCCAGTTCTTCCAAAGTTCAGGGAACGGGATTAATGATGTCATTGTGAGAGTAAGCGGGACATGGGAGTTCGGGAACATCTCGGAAGAGGTTCTCCCAACGATGAGTTGCCCCAGGGTTCTAAAGAAAATAAGTGAATCCCTATATTCTTTAGTAGGTTTTTCTTCTATATCTACTTTCACCTGTCTCTGCTGATCTTAACATTGTGTTTTTGTCTTTGTAACTGACTTCGATGTTAAACATAAAGAGCTTGAACAAGTTGGCGTGGACATCGTTGCTTTCGACCAAGTCTGAGCATATAAAGGCGAGAGCAAATTTAGAGAAATTGGCCAGGCTGCTCACATATTACTGGGCTACCTAATACGGCACCAGTCCTTTTCAACCATTTAAGGGGTATCGAAGGACGTGATTGCCGTCCAGAAAGTGGAAAGTGGCCTGCACTAGCTTGGAGATTTTTTGTTTGTCACACTTCAACTACTTGCCACTGAAAGTGGTATGGAGCGCTCACAACCCCGAAACCTGGCGGCCCTCCTGAAGAAAAATACTACCAAGAAAAGGAAGGGGAATGGAGTGAGTGCATCTACTAAAACTGTTGTTTTTGCAGCTTCCACATCCACCGTCTCCAGTCATCACGACGCCGGCAATTCCCCAGTGATAGATCTAGTGGAGCCTATGGTGCCTCAGGAAGTAAAGAAGATAAGGAGGCTAGTGAGGGCTGCTGAGGCTGATGATGCTTCAAATAGGTCGGCATGCCCTGAGGAAGAAGATAGGGGCAAGGGAAAGGAAAAGGAGGCCAAAGAGTTCGTGGTTCGGCCACAAGTTGGTGATCATGCCATAACTTCTGAAAATTCAATTCTTTTTTATGCCGATGTTGCTATTGGGACTCTTTAGGCCATTGTGCCACCTGGAGATATAAAGGAGTTGAGCAACACATCTACTGAAGATATTTTTAAGGGGTAGCTCATGCCTCGATGATGGTAAGTTATCTTCCCATTCTGCTTTTTGATTAATTTTTTGCTCAACCTTTTGCTGATGTAATGAATTGCCTTATTTTTTACCAGGGTGCCATTCAGGGTTTGGAAGCCATGCAGGGCTACTGCAGCTTACGTAATTGGCACAAAAGCTTGATACAGAAATACAGCGAGCTGAAGGATTACTTCTATGTCCAGGATCGGGACGCTTGAGCTTTGAGGACAGCGCTGCGAATTGGTAAAGTTTCCCTTGCTGAAACCCAAGCCTACTTTAAGTAGAAGGAAGAGGACTTCCAAGCGATGAAGCTAGAGGCTGAAACTTTGAAGGTTCGAGTCGCTGAAGCTAAGAAGTCAAAATTTGAAGTGAATGTAGGCTTGGTTGAGCCATAATGGACCTTGAGAAGTCAAAGGTGGAGTCACAGGCCCAATACACAAAGGGCTACAAGAATGCCAAAGACATTTATGAAGCTCACGTCAAGAAAATCTGTGAGCAACTCTTCCGAGAAGGCTGGAGAGCGACCCTGAGGAAACAAGCTCTGGATTAATCATCTCCTTTTTGGACAGAGATACCGATTCTTATTGAAGCCGATCTGGGGTCTGACGTCGAGGCTGATGAAGGTGAAGAAGAAAAAGAAGAAGAGGCTCTCCATAGGGTCAAGCCAACTGAGACCAACCTTCATGCAAACTTGCTTCCTGCTGTGGAGAACCCTTTTGTCGATGTGAACCTTGCCGAGACGAATCCGTCCACCGAGTTGAATATCGTCACCGAACAACCCTTCGTTTTGACCAATGTTGCTGCTGAGCTAACTTCTACTAAAATTGATGCTAATTTATCTTCTACTAAAGTTATTTCTATTGCTAATCCGCCCTTATAATTTCTTAGTTTTTTCCCTCCTTTGTAATTATGCTTGCAGGCAGAACATTTTATAATATATTTTTAGAATGAGATTTTTGGTTGTCCCAATTCTTTTTTATAGTATGTTTTTAAATTCAAGTCTTTTCGATCATTTTTTTACTTTATACTTGATCTTAAACTAGTTTTAGGCCAAGACATTTCGGTTGAACTGTTTTTCCCAAACAATGCCTAATTTTCTACCAAGTTGAGTGAGTTTTGGACATTGTTTTTGTTGGAAATTTATACTAAAAGACATGCTTTGTGTAATGGCTTTAGTATTTATTAATAAATTAGTTATTTCATTTTAATAAGAATCTGTGTGAGAAATGTTTGCATTGTGTTATTTATTTAATGATTATGCATGTGTGTCTCTTATTCTATATAGTAGATGATTTGGTGTGTAGAGTATGACTTACACACGGAAGATCAGATCATCGGTTGTTATGAAATATAAATTTATCGTTCACAGTCTTAGATGGAAATGGACACACCATCAATAGGACTGTAGTTCAAGGTTTTAATAGGTCTGTCTTGACTATGGGGAACGGTATAGTTCCAACTCCTTACACTAATACACTTGGTGTGTATTGAACAGGACCGTGTTGAGATAATTGTTTTTATACTGACTATATAAAATAATTAATACCTCATGATTCTTATGAGTGCTTATACTCTTAATTCTAATATAATAAATAGAACGTGCATGTAGTATTTATTGTTTTGATTCACAGAAGAGTGAGATTCTTTGTGGATCAATAAACTCAATGAGTTGGACAATAACATTACGTGTATGGTGAATATTTATTATTGATGGAATCCACGTCCTTGTATAGGGATTGATGATATTCCCTTGAGGAAGGTTATAAGTTTTGATTATATTAAACCCTGCAGGTGGATTATAAATTCGACATATCAAATAAGTTAAGTGGAATGTCTTAAGGAATTAAATAAGTCTATTAAATTTAATTGTCAGTAATTTAATTTAATAGATGGGTATCTGTAATCTTAACGTGGGGAGATAAATAAGCATTTAATAATATGGAGCTCAAAATATAATTTCTAGTATAATAGGGAGTGCAATTATAATTTGTTAGTGGTATAAATTATAATTTACGTAAATGAGGATTAATCCTGGTTGGATTAGGAGTCCTTATTTGCGTAGGAAGCCCTAGTTATACTAATCCTATGGTCCCTGTTGTAGCCTTTATATATACGCGATCTAAGAGCTGCTAGGGTGACACACTCTGCACATAATTGAGAGATACACGTTTTTGTGAGGAAGAGAAACTCTAGCAGCGGCGAGCCCACTCTCTGTAGAGCAAGACATGTACGAGGAATACAACAGAAGTCCGAAGGTTGAATTTGAGCGATTACTTCGTGTTTAGTGCTGATTCTTGTTATTCAGGATCAAACCAGAGATATCTCAAAGGTATGATTCTAATCACGTAGATTAGGCTATGCTAATCAGATCAGAATTTTTGGTAGTATGCGTATACACTATAGCCAGGTCGTAAGAAATTCCGCAGTCCCCAATACTTTTACAGACCTGCCATACTTAGGCAGGACCACGATTTTGTTGGTTTTTATTTGCTCAACAATCTTTGGTATTTGTGGCCTTCGTTGCTGATCTACCCAGTTTGGATAAGACCAAGTTCTTATAATTGATTTTTGTGGCATTCATTGGCCGACCTGCCTAACTTAGACAGGACCAAATTTTTACACTTAGTTTTTATTTTGCTTTGGTGCTTGCTTGCTGGAATGGTATTAGACATGCAAATTTGCAGAACAACTTCCAGTTTTATTGATAATATGCAACAAAGTATTATTGTTGGTGATTACATCCTTTAGAAATAAGAAGGCTCCTATTAGCAGAATTTCCTAATATTGTTAGCATTCCATGGTTGGAGTAGTTGTTGCCCTTTGTCAACAGTTTCCAGTCGGTATGCCCCCACACCAACTTAGGATGCAACTTTATAAAGACCTTCCCAGTTTGGGCCGAGCTTCCCCTCTGCTAGATTCTTAGTTGCCCCCAATACTTTTCTTAGTACTAGTTCACTAGGAGAAAAAGCTCTTGGCTTGACTCGTTTATTGTAGGCTTGGGTTAGTTGCTGATGATATCTAGTAAGTTTGAGTAGGGCAGCCTGTCTTTTCTTTTCAATAAGATCGAGATCCTTTGCCAAAGTATGGTTATTAAGGCCAGTGTCGAATGCGGCCAATCTAATGGTTGGAAGTCCAACTTCTAACAGTATCACTACCTCCACCCTATATGCCATTGAGAAAGGAATTTCTCCAGTAGATCTCCTTCGAGTGGTTCTATAAGACCATAAGACACTCGGCAACTCTTTGACCTATCTTTTCTTAGCTTTTTCCAGCCTCTTTTTGATTTCATTTAGCACGGTCTTGTTTGATATCTCGGCTTGCCTGTTGCACTGCGGATAGGCTGGTGTTGAGTAGTAATTTTTTTATCCCAAGCCTGTTGCCATCAAACTGGGTGTTGTTGTCCGAAACCAACACACGGGGTATGCCAAATCTTGTAATGATACTCCTCCATGCAAATCTCATAACGTCAACTTCTCTAATAATAGATAAAGGCTCTATTTCCACTTACTTAGTGAAGTAATCAGTTTCCATTATGAGGAATCTTTTATTCCTTGGAGCTTGGGGGTAGTGGCCAATTACGTCCAACCCTTATTGTGCAAAAGGCCATGGGTTGGTGATTGTAGTGAGGTTCTCAGCAGGCTGGTGGATTATTGAAGAGAACTTCTGGCACTTCTCACATTTCAAAACATACTAGGCAACACCCTTCTGTATACAGGGCCACCAATAGTACTGAGAAATAGTTTGATACGCAAGAGATCTTCCACTGACATAACTCCCGTAGATACCTTCATGGATTGCAAACAGAAGGCCTTGCACTTTGTCGGGGTGGACACAATAAAGATAAGTGGTTAGTGAATGATCTTCTATACAGTTCATTGTCAGATGATAGCCAATACTTTAATGACTTGCTCTTGACTCTTTTGGCTTCGTTCTTGTGTTTTGACAACTCGTTCTTATTGAGGTAGGAGATGATTAGGTCCATCAAGGATTACCCTAATTGCTCAATAGACAAAGCTTGCACTTCTTCTTGAAATATGCTTGGGTTAGGCACTGTCTCCACGTGAATTATTCTCTTTGACCTCGACTTTAGGGCCATTGCCAGAGTTGCCAAGGCATCGACATGAGCGTTACTGTCATGGCTGATCTGATAGAGGTTGTATTTGTTGAATTTCTGAGCAGCTCTTTTGCTTTTGCCAAGTACTGCACCATCCTGTCATTTTTTGCCGCATACTCACCCATGATCTAATTAACCACCAATTGCGAATCTGAATAAATAGTTATCCCAGAAATCTTGAGCTTTGTAGCCCGATACAATTCGGCGAGTAGAGCCTCATACTCTGACTCGTTGTTTGATACAGTAAACTCCAATTTGATAGCCTACTCCAATGCCATACCATCTAGTGTGATGAGTATTATGCCCGATCTTGCCCCCTAACATCGGATGCTCTGTTAATAAAGAGCAATGATCATTCATCTCCTATAGTTCTAAAGGGGGTTCGCCATTTGCTTGATCGACATCAAGTGTCTGAATGGGTTTCTGGGGCAGTTCAAGAGAAAATTTAGCAATGAAATTTGCAAGTACCTGACCTTTCACTACCAACCTGGGTAGGAATTTGATGTCGAACTCTGTTAGCTCTACTACCAATTTAGCTAGTCTTCTTGAGAAATCGGCTCTTCTTAGGAGTGGCTTAAGCTGATGGTCTATGAGGATGTTAATGATGTGGGCCCTGAGTAGTGCACCAGCTTGCTTGACGCCATTACTAATGCTACGACCAACTTCTCCACTGGAAGATACTTGCTCTCCGCCCCCAGAAGAGTTTTGTTGACGTAGTAGACTGACTTTTGCTGCCTATCTTACTGTCACAGTAGAATGACACTTACCACATGGTCTGATACTGCGAAATAAAAATAGAGTTCTTCATGTTTTAGCGACATTGAAAATAGAGGCAATTGTGCCAGATATTTCTTCAAGTCAGCAAGGGTCTGGTCACAATCAGAACTCTAGTTAACTGCTCTTATTTTTTTATAAGTTAGAAGAATGGTCGACACTTATCTGAAGATCGGCTGATGAACCTGCTTAGAGTCGCTGTTATTCCAGTATACTTCTGGACTTTCTTAATGTTCCTCAGGGCCTGGATATTTTGGATTACACTTATTTGATTTGAATCTACTTCAATCCCCCGTTGTATTACTAAGAATCCAAGAAACTTTCCAAAGCTTACCCCGAACACACATTTAGAGGCATTGAGCCTCATCTTGTAGGTTTTGAGGATGTCGAACACTTCCTTTAGATCGGCCAAGTACTGTCCACCGACCTTGATTTTGACCACCATGTTGTCGATATACACTTCAACAATGCTGTCGATGCGTTCTTTAAACATTTTAGTGACTAATCTCTGATAGGTGGCACCTGCGTTTTGTAGACCAAAAAGCATTACTTTGTAACAGACGATGCCCCTTGGGGTGATGAAGGTAATTTTTTCTCAATCTTCTTCGTGAAACGGGATCTGGTGGTACTCGCGATATGCGTCTAAGACACTCATCCTCTCAAATCTAGTTGTTGCATCTACCAACTAGTCGATCTTTGGAAGGGGAAAATGGTCCTTGGGGCATGCTTTATTTAGATTTGTAAAGTTAACACAAACCCTTCACTTATAGTTTTTCTTCTTTACCACCACTGTGTTTGAAAGTTAGCGTGGGTAGTAGACTTCCCTTATTGCCCCCACTTCAAAGAGCTTGTCCACTTCTTAAATTACAGCATCCACATGTTGAGTAGTTGCCCTTCTTCCCTTTTAGACCACAGGTCAGTACTGTGGGTCCATGCTAAGTCTGTGGCGAGCTACTTGTGGATCAATTCATGGCATGTCATACGGTGTCCAGGCAAATACTTTAATATACTCTGTCAATAGATTGATCAACGATTTCTCCTCAAATCTGGACAGAGAGGTGCCGAGAACGAAGTACTTCTCTTTATCGTGTCGATCTATGTAAATCTTCTTTAGGTCCTTAACGGCCTTGTTTTCCAGTAGTAACCCGACATCATCAATCGTGGGCATGTCTTCATGAAGTTCTATCATCTATACCTTACCCGTTATCTCCTTCGTGGCATATGTCGTCAAAAAATACTACTTAGTCGCTACCTGGTCCCCTTTTATCTCTTATACTCCTCCCGGAATCGAAAAACGGATGAGCTGATGATAGGACGAAGGTATGGCTTTCATGAGGTGCAACCATGTCCAACATATGATTGTATTGTAAGGGGAAGGCACATTGACTACCAAGAACTCCGTCTGAATTGTGATCCCTCCCGCAGTAACCGGGATAATTACCTTTCCTAACGGCCAGACTGGGTTCAACCTAAATCTGACCAGGGGGTTCAAAGATTGTTGGAGATCAATATCCTTCAGTCCTAACTTTTTGAAGAGGTTGTAGAATATGACTTCGGAGGAGCTTCCTTGGTCAATCAGTAGCCTTTTTACATCACAATCCCCTAATTGTAAAGTTACCACTAATACGTCATTGTGTGGCAGTTGCACCACTGCCAATTTATCATTAGTGAAGGTTATAGCCGCAGCACTGCTGCTGACCTTTACTTTTTTGTTTGGGGTTTCCAACTACATTACCTTCCTGAGGTGTGCTGCTTTCTGGATCTCTGCCCAATATCTGTGAGGGTCTATAGTTGCTGATTCTGCTGATCCATGGAGGACATTGATTACTCGAGCAGGTTTAGTTCTGACTTCCTTCTGGTGAGCGGCTTCCTGCTTTGTCTGCTTTGCCTCCCGCTTCGTCTTTTCTCGGTCAATATATTGGATAAGGTGTCTCGCCTTTGCCAATTCTTCTAAGTGGTTCTTTAGATTCCGACAATTCTCCATCTGATGCCCCTTTTCCCTATGATAAGAACAGAATTTCCTCTGGTCTCGGGTTGTAAGGTCTCTCCCAACTTTGGGAACCACTTGAAGAACGGCTTGTCTCGAATTTGGGGTAAAATCTTATAAATTGGGTCTTTGAAGACAGTGTTGACCCCTTTTGTAGATTTCCTGCGTCGAATGTTGTTATTCTCCTCACGTCTAGGATTTTTGCTTTCTCACTCATCTTTCTTCTCGCCAACCTTCTTCTGTGTCGACTATACTAAATCTTTTTCTACCTGTGCATACTATTCAATCCTCAACATCAGGTTCTATATGCGGGTGACTGGTTTTTTCATGAAGGATTGCCTTAACCGGTGTTCTCTGGGAAGGTTGATATTGAACTATGCAATAGCTAGTTGTTTGTTGCAGTACTCTATTTCATTATAGGCCTCCCAGTATCTCCTTGCATATGCGCGCAATCCCTCATCATCTTTTTTCTACAAGGTCAGCAAGTAGTCCACCTCCTTGGGTATAAGCACCCCATTTTTGCCTGTTAGGCAGTCTCTAGTCCATCCAGACTTGTATTCAAGTCAATGTAGATATCTTCCAATCTAAATCAACATTTCAAGTCTAATCAGGTCAATCAATCGCTTCGCGGGCCCTTTTGGCCTAAATAGAGGCAAAATGACCAAAATGCCCTTGGGGGCATTATTCGGTCCAATTCCAATATGTACGTTTTTCCGAAGATGGTAAGTCCTTTTTCTAGTTCCAATTCTAATTCCAATTCCAATTCCAATTCAAATTAAATCTGGCACACCTTTCAAGAAAGTTGATCCCTCAAGGAGGTAAGACCCTCCAATCCGACATGTTTCCTAGTGAACTCTTCGGAACGGTAAGTCCCTTCTAACCTGTCAACCGGGACGAGACCCCAAGTCCCCGAGATGGTAGAACGGTCCACCTTTGGTGCCCGCTAGCCCGCCAATGCAGAAATGTCTGTTTCAGTACGCCTTTCGCGAAAGTTGATTCCTCAGGCGCTAAGTCCATTTAGCAGCTTCCCGAGATCAGGCAATCTTGGGAATGATCGCGAACCATCAAAGTAGCGAAAATACTCGCAAACAGGTCGATATAGGGAATTGCCAATAAAAGCCTGTATCACGGGACCGCCGTCAGAGTCATGGAAACACTCAAAACCCAGGTCAACACTGGTGCCTGCTAGCCCACTTCAGTGAAAAATGACCAAACTGCCCCTATGGCCATTTCCAGCACGTTTCTCGAGAAAGTACCTAAGTCCTCAGAATAATAAGTCCACCTTTCCAAGATTTTCTTAAAGGCGATCCGGCATGATTAGGTGCCTTCTAGCCAGTTTTGGGCCAATTCCGAGACTTTCTGATCAAGATGACCATTTTGCCCCTAGGTATCCAAACGCCCCGGGAACCACACCGGTTTCTGGGTATCAAACCAGTAATCTCCCAAGAATGCTTTTTATAGTAGTCTCGACCTTTCATTATCTTTTCGGATCATTCCAAGTCAATTCCGGCAAACCCGGTGCAAAATGATTGTTTTGCCCCTGGCGGGTCAATTGTCTTTTCTAGCCACACCGGCTTTGAATATCAAACCGGTAACCTTTGGGAACATTCCAAATAATGTTTTCAAATCTTGAGTCTTCTTCTGGGACATTCTGGGTCCGTCCTAGTAGCTCTCCAGCCCGTTTGACCGTTTTGCCCCTAATGGCCTAGTCAACCCTTTTGACACATCCTGTCCTCATTTTTCAAGTCAAATACCTCCGAGACTCTATTCTAAGCGTTCTTATTCCTTTTCGACCTTCCGGGCCATTCCCGACCCTTTCAAATCATTCCTGGACTTTTCGGAGTCATTCCTAGTGAAGTCATGTTAAAAATTGCATGGTAGTCACTAGTACAGGCGCCCAAATCTTCTGAAGATACGTTGCTTGCCGACTTAAAAGCTTTCCTAAGTGGTTGGCATCACTCCTAGTGGCGCCAGAAGGATTTTTTGCTTGGCGCCACTGCAACAGGTGCCATGTTGTTCTTCTCTCTATAAATACAAAGCCTCTTCCAGCGTGAAAAAGGTCTGTAAACTCAGTCTAAAAACCCTACTCTTCGATATACAGAGCTCGTAGCCTCTCTAAACCCTAGTTTTCTTTAGGTTTTCCAAACCCTAGCCTCCTATACACTTATACACACTCTCATATACTCATACACTAGCCTCTAAAGCCTCCATTGAAGACTTGAAGTGTTACAAATTGAAGTTCTCGAAGATCAAACCAAAAACTAAAGCGAAGACCAAAGCAAAGCAAGAAAAACAAAGCGCGCAAAGCAAAGCAAAGCAAAATAAAGAAGACACAAGGTAGGCTCTCTATTTAAGTTTATGCATCTTCCCCCTCTCTCTTCTCCCTCCGAACCCATTTGGGTTTTCTTCTATTTTAATCTCCCATCTTTTTCCCCTCCTTTCTTGCATGCTTGAAATAAGGGACTTCCTGGTCTATGTGTAAGATTAGGCTATTGGAAGTCACCGTCTCGAGAGCTTTCTTTTAGTCTAACTAAAGACCACATGGGTTTAGTCCCTTTGATTATGTGGTGAAGCCTTAAACTTATATGTTCACAACCTCCAACTTGCATTGTGCATATCATGATCTTGCATTCTTCCAAAATTTGTTTTCAAACTCGTTTTCGAAACTTGCATTAACATCATTTTCAAACTTGCATTAAAATCTTCTTTTTCAAAACTTGTTTTCAAAATCACAATTCTAGGGTGATTCTAGCCTTTTCCTTGGTTAGGGTTGTTTTATGAAAGTTTTATATTTAAAGTGATCGTTATAGTCCATATTTTCAAACTTATTGTTATTTTCAAAACCACTATCTTAAAGTGGTTCTAATATTCTTATGGTTAGAATCACTTTAGGAAAGTGTGATATTTTTATAAACTTTCTAAAATGCTCTTTTCAAATCTTTCATTCTAAAAAATTCATTTTTCAACATGCTTTCTAAAAATGCTCCCTAAGATTCCTTCCTAAAAGCTTCTTCCAAAATCTTCTTTCTAAAACTCCTCTTAAGTTCGCTTTCTCAAAAAAACTCTTTTTTAAGATCTCCTTCCAAAAACCTATTCTTTCCAAAAATTCTGTCTTCCAAAATCTTTTTCCTTAGAGCCTAAGTCAAGCCCTAGAACTAACCATTAGGAAACCCTAATTTTCTTTCACAAAACACAATTTTTAATCTTGCTTTAAAATCTAGGTTTCCAAAATATCTCCCTTTTACATCAAAATGAAAAACCTATTTTCTACGTCAAAACTATAGTCTTCCAAATCTAGGGTTTCTAAAATTTTCCCTTCCAATTTCATGTCAAATCCAATCTTCCCTTTAGGAAACCAGATCTAATCTTCCCATTTAGGAAACTAGATACAATCCTCCGTTTTTGGAAACAGAATCACAACACTCTTTTTTTAGAAACAAAATCCAATCTTTTGTTTTAGGAAAATAGGAATCTTAATTTTTCCTAATCTAAATATTTTTTAATCCCACATCCTTCCTAATCTCATACCTTCCTAAACCTTAAGTTTCCAAAACCTAAACTTTTAAATATTTCCTTATACTTTAAGCTTCCGAATCTTTCCTAATTCAACCCTTTCCTAATTCCAACCTTTCTAAATTTCAACTTTCCAAATTCAAATCTTCAAATATTTCTTAAACTTAAACCTTTTCTAACCTCAAGTGTTTTCTAAAACTCACACTTTCAAACATTTTCTAAATTCTAAGCTTTCCTAAAATTCAAATCTTTGCAAATCTAAAACTTTTTAAACTCAAAACTTTCTTGCTTTCAAAACTTCCCTATTTCAAAACATTCTAAATTCAAAACTTTTCAATTTCAATACTTTTTTAAAATGAAACCTTTCCTATTTTAAAACCTTTCTTATTTCAAAACTTTCCTATTTCTAAATATTTCCAAATCGAAACTTTCCTAATTTCAAAACTTTCCTAAAATGAAACTTTCCTAAAACGAAACTTTCTTAAAATGACACTTCCTATTTTGAAACTTTCCTAATTTGAACCTTTCCTAAATCCAACTTTCCTAATTTTTCAAGTCCAACATTCGAGTCAAATCTTTTCTAAATATCTTCTAAGTCAAGTTAAATCTTTCTTAAACCTCAAGTATTTCCTAAGTCTTATCTTTCCTAAATCTAGGTTTCCGAAACATCAATCCTTCCAAAACAAATTCAAGTCCTTCTTCCAAGTTCTATCTTTTCAAATCAAAGTCTAATATTTTCTAATTCCAAATTCTAAATTCAAATATTCTATTCTAAGTTCAAATCAAACCCTTCTTCAAATCAAAATCTCTATTTCAAATCAAATCTTTTATTTTCTATCGGATTCTCGTTCAAACTACGATTGACCTGATTCCTCCAAAAGGATACGTAGGCAATCATCATGGGTGCGGTCACAACCTTTTTCAAATCTCAAATTCCATGATCTATTTCAAACTTCCAATTCTAAATTTCTATTTCTAAATCTCTATTTCTAATCTCCAAAACTTTCCAATTTCAAATTTATCTTTTCAAATATCTTTTCAAATTAAATCAAGTTTTTTCCAAATCTATTTCCAAATCAAGTTTTTCTATTGCATTTACATATCATGTATCATGTCTTTTCAAAAATTCTTTTCTAAAATGGATAGTTTTGGAGAATTGTTAATAGAAGACTCTCATAGGTGAATTTAGGGTAAATAGACATATAGGTACCACAAGGGCGGGGTAGGGTGATGGTTTAGTACATTTTCTTTACATGTAACCAACCTCCAAACCTAGGATCGCTGTTTTTGAAAGACCAAACGGAGTTATTTTCAAAAAAGGGCTTAAATGTTTTCTAAAAGTTGCCAAACAACCCGTTTTCTTAAAAACCCTCTCTTGAGGAAGTATTTTCAAAAATCGTTTTCAAAAACCCTAAGTGTAGTCTTCAGATTGTGCTTAGTTTTTAGGTGACCTAACTTGCCTTAATCAAGTTAGGTGGCGACTCCAAATGTTTTCCAAAGCCTTTTATTCAAATCAATTTTCAATTCAAACTTAGTCACACTCATTTTTCTTGGAGGCTGAGTTCTAACGAGAGAGTATAGTATTTTTTTCACTTGTGAGTGTATTCCTCGAGTGCAAAAAATCTAGGCGCGACATTGGACTATTTGCTATGAAACGGTTTATAAATAGCTTGGCAAGTTGTCTCTAGCTTGACACTGATCTGGACTACAGCTTTTCGAACCATCATAGGGCTATCTCTCCCAAGCTTGAAGGAAAAACTTAGCACATGAGTAAATCATCATAGTTCTATAGTGCCATCATCTGTTTGTAGTACCGAACATGGGTAATGGGATCCGACTTCCCATCATAAGGCGTAAACTTTGGTGGGGCAAATTTCCTAGGAGATCGGCATGCATCAATCTCTCCTGTGAAGGGGTTGGAAGCAATCTGGTCTAGGGCTCTTCTAGCTATATCTTGTGTTATCTGCCCTTTTTGGTGCTTATCTCGGTTGTCGAGCCGATCTTCTAGCCACTTGTCCCAATCTTGCTACTCTAGCTTGACCTTTGCCAGGTCTTTCGTTCCTATTCGATTCCTTTAGGGTTGCCGATCTTCTCGTTGTTTCATATAATGCACTGTACTAGCTGTATGGCTCCCTGTTGCACGTGCGACCGGGGGGCTTATATTTCTTTAATTCGACCTCATTCTGTGCTGCCAATCTGGTGACCTCTCAGGAACTCGTCCATCTCGTCTGGTAATCGCTTCCCTTAGCGCTGCAACTGTCGACCTTAAGTGGGCAATCTCTTCATCCCGTTGCTAGAGCTCATGCTCGATTTTTCAGAGTAACAAATTGCTGGGTACGCAGCCACTAGATGGTGATGGATTTAAGTTCTCACGGTGATTCCTCCGATGATTTAGATCTCGGGCATACTGTAGAGCTCATGCTAGACCCTTTTGTTTTTCTCGCCGATTGCCTCCAGGGAATCGTATCTCTGATCTAATAAAGTGTCCTCTGGGAGTTCGCACCGAATCATCATCATGCCGACTTGATTAGTGCATGTCGTCGTGACTACGGATGTTATGACTGTTATCTAGTTCCTTGTTAATGGGATCAACTCCTGCTCTGAGATAACTAGTACTCATTGTTGAGTAGACCTTCTCATAGATGACGCCAATTATATGTGAAAATTTTAGGAAGGCTCAGTTGAACTTTTGAAACCGAATTGATGGGCACGAATGATCTGCAAGAGAAGAAGACGATGAGAATGTCTCGACCTTCTTTGTACCGAAGGCATTCCGATGATTAAGTTAACAAACTTAACCACAATAAATCGAATAAAATATTGGAGAGTTAGAACTCAAGGAACCATACCTTACTTGTTAATGGTATAGGGCATTTATAGTGCTCGGAATGCCTTAATTCCATAGAAAATTGTATTCTGTCTTTTCCTAGGAGTTAATTTTTGTTGGATAATTGTTTAGTGTCCTAATCCTTTTAGGAATGAACTTGCATATGCTATACCGACTTGGTCTTTGCTGGATTTGGGTTAAATTTACTACAATTGGGACTTTCATTTGGGTACTGGTGAATTTGGGCCTTTCTTGGCCCAGGCCGGTAGTATGTTGCTAGACGAACCCGGTACAATAGTTCTGGGCCTCATTATTTTGACCCACACTTTAATCTTACTTTTTTCAAATAAAATGTACAAGATTATTTCCATTTGAACTTTTAATTCTTTTAATTTTTGTAAAGTATATGCATCAATCGATACAACAACATTTTTTTAGATACCCTTACATCATAATATTTCTCCAAGAATTTGTATAAAACCAAATTGGATGTAAATATTTTAATTGTAAAAAATATTCTTTTAGCTAAATAAATGATAATCCTTCAATTTTTTTTTCTTCTCAAGATCTAATATAATTTTATGTTATTTTGTGAGCTCGAATAAAGAAGGATACAATTATTTTGTAGCATGATTGATTTTAAAATAAAAATTCATTGATTTTTGCTTGACCAGTATTTTTAAATATAATTTCCGGTAACATTCATAATTATGCAAGTATAATGAGTACAAAAATTATGTTAACTAAGTTTACAGAGTCATATGTTTTTTAAATTAGTGCTTGCCAAAATTTTAAGTAAATATTCTTAATAGATAATCATTAAACTGAAAGAAATACTTAAAATTTTCCATAATTTAAGGACAAGTTTGTTTTGTTATGATAAATTTGAAAATCAAATTTCACTAAGTACAATAAGTATTTGGTATTAGATCAAGTCTTTCTCACTTAAAAATACAAAATTCTTTTTAAGTAAAAATTCCAGTTTTAAGTAGCTATATATATCCATATGTGCATATATTGTTAAATGTGCTTAATAGATAAATCACCTAAATTTGTGACCTACATATTTAATTAATATAGCCCCGTAGCAAATGTTCACATTAAAATATTAGTTTCTTATTACAAACAAGATATTTTTTTTATAATAAACTGTTATAATTTATTTCAAGACTATATTGATGATTATAATTTAGTATAACTTATATAATTAGTGTAAGATACAAACTTCTACAATCATAAGTTATCTTTTTATAAAAATTTTAAGTTTAGTATATATATTTTTTAGCACGGGTTTAATGCAACTATACATATAAAAGAAGATGTATTTATGGATGCGATAGTTACCAATCTGTAACCAATTTTAAAGTTGCCACTTATGTTGTGTTTGGATTAGAATTTAGTGATGAAAAATAAAAAGAAAAGTGAAAGGTAAGAGAAAAGAGAATAAAAATCTTCTTTACTTTTGTTTTTTTTTTCTCTCACATTTTCTTTCTCTTTGCTTTTTTCTTCGTAAATCCGAGTTGCAAACATAAACTTATGATGAAAATTAGAAGAATATTTAATTCAATGGTCAATTTTGAGAATTGTAAATGTGTCAGATAAAAAGTGAGCAACATGGTTTTTGGTCCTGTAATTACCCAGTTTATGTGTCAGATAAAAAGTGGCCACAAAGTTTCTTAATTGATAAATGCTAACCATAACTGCGGGATATGTTAAGTATAGATAAATAGAATTATACATTGGTGGAAATTACGTGTCATCTCATACTTTATACAGCTAAACAACGCATATTTAATATGCGTTCTAAGGAGTAAGGACATAATTTAGCAAAAATCATTCTTAATTTTATACCAGGTGTAAGTTGATCATGAATTCTTGGCCATTAATTTCATTAAATATACCTATTCATTTTTCCACTTATTTACTTACCTGACAATGATGCACCTAGACGTACATCTCGGGCATGTAAGTGGTATGGACTTGCACCCGATGAATATTTCCTTCAGTCAACTGAAGAAAAAGAGGGAAAAAAAATTATGAAAATAAGGATGAAAAAAGTTCAAGAATTAAAAAGGAAAAAAATATTAACTGTGTTTGGAGTATTGTCATTATTGTTCCTCTTATCATAATTCAATGGGTTCTAAACTTACTCACCAGATTCTCCTTAGGATTATAGTTGTCAATACTATAGCAGTTAGTTTTTTAATTTTGTTATTAGTATAGTATTCACTGATACATTACCGGATATCATTTCAAATTTATCGTCATAAATATCATATATTTAAAATATGTATTTACTTACAAAAGCATATTATAAATGTGTTATCCAACTTGTGTATATATATTTAAAAATATTTAAAGACATATTAATTGTATAGTATTTGTTTAATATAAAGTTTTAAAATAAATTAATCATTAAATACAAGAAAAATAAATTATTTTTAGAATAAATTACACAAAATCTAGTACTATTCAATAAATTTGAAATTAACTAGTACTTTGACCAATACAAAATTCAAATTTTTTTACACCGTTTTATGACATGTATAGTACGTACTCCATACCTGTTGGTACTGTACGATATTAATAACTATGTTTGAAATCCCACTTATTAGGAGAGGACTCACTCCAATGAGTGAAGAGAAGGGTGACATGGCATTCTAAGAGTGTTATGTCACTCTTGCTCTTTCTATGATGGTCCTATCATAATTTGTGGGCCTAGCGTTAGATGAGTCCCAAACACATCAACCTCGAGTCACGCCTCCCTACAATTTATAAGGAGAAGAGTGATATGATACTACAAGATTTATAAGGAGAAGAGTGGTATGATACTATACGAGCTCCAAATAACTTCTTCGTGATAAGGTGGTCCAGCCCACACAATAAAGGAAGGAAAATTTAGCATTGTGGAAAGTCTTTGATAAGTAATTTAACAAGGTAGAGACTTGATAGCGGGTTGGATCACACCGAGTGTTTCAGGACCAGTCGCCTCCATGTCTGACCCACGAAAGATGTCGTAACAAATTTCTCAAACATCACAAAAGGAAGACAGTCCTCAAAAACAATACATACACACACAGATATATGAGTCCCTCCGTGAAAAAAATTATTTCAAATGAGTGTGCAACTTTCACTTTGATCTCAGCATTCACAACACAAATATATAAGTAATCAAAATTAAAATGAAGTATGGCCGTGACATATAATAATTTTTCTACACTAGTGAATAAAAGATGAAAGATATAATGATTGGAATTTACCAATATCCCACAAAAAAAGATCATGATTCTCTCTAATGCCAATATTTTTCAAATAGTCTGTTATTGAGACAAAAGTTAAATATGTATTATTGAGTTGTATAAATTGTGAGACCCATATTTTTTTACTCTTTTTCACACCATTCAAGTCTATATTTACATGTATTAATTCACATGCTAGCATTTGTTTTTTCTAAATCATCGGTGGATAAATTTGGCCCTAAGACAGTGTTGATGGCATCCTCTACTTTCTGTCCACAAGTTTTTTTCCCATATTTTGTAAATTTGGCTCTCATTTCTTCAACCTTGACTATCATTTATCAAATGAATGTCAACAATGCCGGGCGAGCCTCATAAATAGGGCCGCAAAAGGTGCTCTCCTATTTTGATTTGTATTTTATGTAAAAACAACCATAGCTTTGTGTCATAAATTGACAGGTAAATTAGTATTTCTAATTAAATAATAACAAACACTTCACTTCTTCCTTGTTTTTCCTAATTTTGGAGAAGAAAGAAAGTGCATAAAATGCGAAACTTCTCTCCTTTCACAACTCATTCATCCACTTTTTCTTCCCTCCTCACAGATTATCAAAACACGAAGTTAATTTTTTCCTTCCAAATTCTTCATTTCTTCGGAACCTCTTAATCTAAATGGAGTGTTATAGAGCAAGTGGTAGCCAATTCCATTTTTCAAAAAAATCATTAGTAGTGACCTAAATCCCCTATAGTCTTGTGGTTAATAAAAGAGGGGGAAAAAAAATAGAAGGAAGGCCAGAGTCTTATTGCCAGGAAGCCCCAAATAAAAATTTTTTTTTTTTTTGGTGAAATGACTAAACTGTCTTTATATTTTTCAGTTACCTATAAAAAATAAATATGTATAAGAAATTTTTTTTTTTTTGTTTTAGATTCATTTTCTTCCTCAAATTCAAGATCTAAAACTACTTTCATCTTTACTAAAAAAAACTATCCACGGAAAAACGTGCACAACTCTAATAATAGGACCACTCCAAAAGAACTAATAAGATATTATTATTAGGACCACGAGCCATTACTACTCAATTTCTCAAATTGTCAGGGAGATCCATCGCATTTTAAGAAGTAGAGTAAAAATGTCATGGAGCTCAGAGTATTAAATAAAATTATCTTTTTCTAGTGGTAGGTGTTGTGCCTCAACACATTAGAGCCTGCTTGAAATTTGAAGGAGAAAAGGAAAAGAAATGAAAAGGTAAGAAAAAAATAAAAAATATATTTTTCATTTTTTTATTTAATTTTGTAAAAATAAAAATAAAAAAATAAAAGAAAAGAGAGAAAATAATTTATTATTTTCCCATCCCCTTCCTTTCTTGGAAGAGAAATTTGTTTTCCTCCCCTTTCCCCTGTTTCCAAACAGCTGTTAGTCACCTAGTGCGGGCGTCCGCTTATAGTATGGACATGGACGCCGTGCTAAAGAAATTCCAAAGGGAAGAAAATGAGTTGGGTTGCTTTCAATTATTGGTCCCACCACGTAAACTTGTGATATTGCAATCCATCGTGTCTTGATGTGCTGATTGGGTCCCACACCTGGCAAACCCATATAGACTTTTCCTCAAAGTTGACGTTGCCCTCATTACTCAATCTGCACCGTTCAAATACTTGACCCGGTAAATCGTTTGATTATTCATCACCGACTGCACTTAAAGCCATGTGGTGTTTGTGGATTGCTTTACTAGAATTTCTCCTCTCAGCAATCCTTCAAAAATAATAACAATAATAATAATAAAGTCCACGTCTTCAAACTTATCCAATTGAGAAGAAAAGTGTTATTAGTCTTTGTCACGACTCACGAGACTAAAATTCTAATTTTCTAGTATTAATTTTTTATATCCATAATCTTAATAGTACCAGATTATACATACATATAGATATATGAAAATAACATCACGAGAGCTACCCCATATTTGGATGCTTGTTGACTCATTATTATTGTAGGATTGGTTGTGCGTATATTCCAAGGCATGTTCCTAGTCAAAAAAATTGGATCATAACGGATCAAATCAACTAGTGAAAATTTCTTGTTTATTTTTTTGGATTTGGTAAATTTTTATTGGTGTAATTATTTCTTCTTTTTTTTTCTAGTAAGGAACCACCCAAGGCAAGGCTACCTTGAACTTACTTCTGAAATGTGAACCTTAGAATCCTGCATTCACCTGCAAATTACGTGAATTATATGAGTCAGAGAGACACTAACTAAAGTCAAACTCAAGACATCCTTGAGTTCAAATGTGTACTCCAAATTGTTGAATTATGTACGTGAGTTATTTATCAAAATTTACAGTATAATAGCACTTTAAGGTATACAAGTGGAATCAACACGAGGTGAAAATTTTGTGACAGGGCACATGCATCCTTCATTAATCAATGAGAGAATTGTATCCACAAACCATGAGATTGGTCTGGTATAGATGCACTCCCAATGGGATATCTATGTCTTTTCAATGTGTAATTCTATTGTTAATCCTCTTGACATGTCCATTTGGGCAAGCATTTTAAGCATTGCACATTTCTTGAAACATTAACATATTACACCATTTAGATTGGTATCAGAAATTGTTACGAGTTTATTCACATCAAATGCAAACAACACAGATGGCCTTTGTTCTTGTCCGCCATTGATTACTTTTAGTAGATCATATATAAGCTTTAATTCACATCTCAACATCAATAATGCAATTGTAATTGAATTTGTTTTTTTACAGTGTTACCAATTAAATTTCTTGCTAGTATCTTCAAAATAATTGTTGATTGAATATTAATGATTTGTTTGGTTCTAAGATTTACCAAGGAAAATGAAAAGAAAAAAAAACAAACAATGAAGGAGAGACGTTTTTCCTTTGCTAGGCTTAGAAAATGAGAAGACAAGTATAACAAAAAAATCATTTTGTTTGATTATGAAAAAATAATTTTTCTTATTTCTTTCACCTAATTTTGCGTCGAAACATAGCATAAATCACTGTGGATGAACTCAACCTCCTCTTTTCTTTGAGAAATTATTTAATGCTCTGAGTGTGTCGTGTCTGGTTCATTTATTACAAATGTAGTAGTCTCCCCTTCTAACTAGGCCGTGGGAGAGAAAAAATCCAGTTGTACAGTCATATTCCTATTATTAATGTACATATTTTTGCAATCGTTTATATTAGAATATTCTAATCCCTTCATTGTAGATGTAAATATTTCAACTTCAATTGTTCGTATCATAATTGTCAATCTCGTATTAATAAATGTATCATTTTTCTTATTGGAGTATATATTGGTATTGAATTATACCTACAGACCATATTAAATTTGTCACTATAAATATTTTATATTTATAATATATATATATATATATATGTCATAAAGGCATAAAATAAAAGCACATTCTACAAAAACATACACAAGTTATATGTAGTTTAAATATATTTCAAAACAGTAAATTATAAGTTCTAAGTACTTCAAAAAGACTTGAAACATATTCTCATTGACTATTACATACATAATAAAAGTTTAAGCATTTTAATACAGCAAACTACTACCAAATAAGTTTTTGAAAGAAACTTAAAAAGAGAAATAGAATAAGAAAAAAATTATTCAACATAGTGAAAAACGTAATTTATTAATTAAAATAATTAAATGTTGGTATAGTCAGAATATATCAAAAAAGGCCGAGATAGGTCGATACAACCAGTATAATCCAATACAAGACGGTAAATTAACGGAGAAGGTATTTGAACGTCTTTGCACCAGATGAGCACTAATTTGGCGCATACTGGTTGGTGTGATACAATTTTAATAGCTATGGTTCATACTATCGATTTAGTCGGAGGTGAATTTGGTAGGTATGTTTAAACCTAATTAAGAAAACATCTTTGAATCACAGGGAGTGATTTAGTGATTAGTTTGTCCTAATACTAAGTAAGAAAACTTTAAGTTTTAATTCTCCTTACTCATTCTTGTAATTAATCATTATTTATTATATAATTTATTTGAACGATGGCCAATAACATAAATCTTCAAGCGCACTGAATAATTTTTCCTTCTGACACGGAAGTGGCCAATCCCTCAATAGATCCAACGTTGCTGAGTGCGCATCGCACAACAACATGCAAAACATACACACAGGTGAGGATGGGTAAGATTACGACAACAGCACAACAATGACAGCCGAACACCCATCGTTAACATCACTGAAACAACAGCAACATCCCAACTTTTTTCAAAGTTGTCGGCGTCCATTAATCGCCGGTATCATTCACTAAAGACACAGGGCGGTTGACGATAGGAAGACATAGGTTCTGCAACATCAACGGTGGAGGTACGTCCACGTCGCCCTCTCCCCAGACTCGCCCCAACCAAAACAAAACGCGTAAAGCGTGACCCCCAGCCCGAACCTGGGAATCTAAAAATCCGGCTTCTTTTGGTGAAAGGCCTTTTCTCATGCGTCCGACACGTGGCGATTTTTTATGTCCGACCCGACGGCGGTTAGAAATTTAATGAAGTGGGGTCCACTGAAACAATTTGCATTTCATTTGAATTTGAATTTGAATTTGAATTTAGATTTGGGTTTCATTTCGGCCTTCAGAATGAAGAAAATGGAGAAACAGCGACCGAGCCTACCTTTCTACTAGTAGGCTCTACTTTTTGACCTCAATACAAAAAAGAGGAGAGAAAAGTCTCTCTGTCTCGTTTTATAAGTTTCTCTCTCTAGCTTTCCCTCTCATTGCCCGGTCGTGTGATTAAAGCAGGGTCTGTGTGGATTTTGGCAAACCAGTTTGAGTTCTGCTCTGTGGAGACCCAACTCCAAACCCTCTGCCTCTCCGGTAGAATCAAGGTATGTCCGATAGTTCTGCGCGTATATGTACACACCTATATATATACATATGTACATATATGTACCAGTATATATGATCATCCTTTTGTCTTGTGGAGACCCTGAATTTACAGAGATTTTAGTATTTCAGGAGCATTAACTTTGGTATATGGGTGTGCTTCTTCGACTGATGATGGATATAAGTTTCATTTTTTGTCCATATGCATGGGTTTTGTGAATTTTTGAGTTTTGTTGTGCGAGGATATGAAATTGCATGCTTTGAACGGTTCTGCTTCACTTTTCTTGTTTTCTGTATGTTCCCCATGATTCTAGAGCGAAACATTCGTATGAGTTGTCTATGTTTATTGCTTTTAGTATTTCATGTTGAACCCTTGTTATGCTTGTAATTTCTGTTTAAAAAAAATAAACCCATGCTCGGAATTGAAATTTCTGGTAGATTCTTTGTTGAATGTCTGCATGTCGTTGTTTTGTAGAATAGAGCATTCCATGTGCAGTGGTTCTGGGACGAAACCCTGTCCAACTGGTTTAGTCATGGAGGGTAGTCAGTTTGGAGAAAAGGAGAAAATTTTGGGTAATTTTTCAATTTTGCTTGAGTTATCGGCCTTGGATGATCTGGTCGGCTTTAAAGTTCTGGAAGAAGAGGGTCGTGATATTGATGAGTCAAGCTATTGGTATGGGAGAAGAGTTGGCTCAAAGAAGATGGGGTTTGAAGAAAGGACACCCCTCATGATTGCAGCCATGTTTGGTAGCAAGCAAATTTTGAGTTTTATACTTAAAACTGGACGAGTTGATGTTAACAGAGCTTGTGGTTCGGATGGAGCCACTGCCCTCCACTGTGCTGTTACTGGTGGTTCCGCTTCATCTCCTGATGTTGTCAAGCTCTTACTTTATGCTTCTGCTGATATCAATTCTCTCGATGCTAATGGGAATCGACCTGTTGACTTGGTCGCTCCATCTTTGAGTTCTTCCCTCAATTCTAGGAGGAAGATGCTGGAGTGCCTGCTAAAGGGCAGTACGAATATTGGAGAAGAATGTATCTTGGCTGATCTGGCCATTGAACATATGGAAGAACAACAGGATCAACAGATTTTGACACCAGCCATTTCTAGAGATGGGAGTGAGAAGAAAGAGTATCCCGTTGATCTTTCTCTGCCGGACATTAAGAATGGGATATATGGGACGGATGAGTTTAGAATGTATACCTTCAAGGTGAAGCCTTGCTCGAGGGCTTACTCCCATGACTGGACAGAATGTCCCTTCGTCCACCCTGGGGAGAATGCTAGGCGGCGCGATCCACGTAAATATCATTATAGCTGCGTACCCTGTCCAGAGTTCCGAAAGGGGACGTGTAGACAGGGGGATGCTTGTGAGTATGCACATGGGATTTTTGAGTGCTGGCTTCACCCTGCGCAGTATCGAACCCGTCTCTGCAAGGATGAGACGGGATGCACCAGAAGGGTATGCTTCTTCGCTCACAAGTCCGAAGAACTTCGTCCCTTGTATGCTTCAACTGGTTCGGCAGTGCCTTCTCCTAGATCATTCGCAAATGGCGCTTCTTCCTTTGAGATGACATCAATGAGCCCACTTGCTGTCGGTTCTCCATCTCTCTTGATGTCATCTGCTTCAACGCCACCAATGACTCCCTCAGGAGCTTCTTCTCCTATGGGTGGGTCGATGTGGCAGAACCAGCCCAATATCGTGCCTCCGACCCTGCAGCTTCCTGGTAGCAGGTTGAAAAGTACATTGAGTGCTAGAGACATGAATATAGATGCTGAATTACTTGGGCTTGAAAATCGTCGTCGCTGGCAGCAACAGTTGATGGATGAGATGTCAAGTCTCTCCTCCCCAACCAGTTGGAATAATAACTTTGCCACTGCTGCAGCTTTTGCAGCCTCCTCTGTTGGCCGAAGTGGGGAATTGAATAGGCTTGGAGGTGTGAAACCTACTATCCTTGATGATGTTTTTGGATCTCTCGATCCTTCAATTTTGCCTCAATTTCAGGGACTTTCTCTAGATGCCTGTGCATCCCAGGTGCAGTCTCCAACTGGAATGCAGACACGCCAGAACATGAACCAACAGCTCTGCTCGAGCTACCCTACGAGCCTTTCATCCTCACCTGTCAGGGCATCACCTTCATTTGGGATTGACCCATCTGGGTCTGCAGCAGCAGTTTCAAATTCAAGGGCAGCTGCCTTTGCAAAGCGGAGCCAGAGCTTCATCGATAGAAGCACTGTGAACCGTCTCTCTGGTCTTTCTTCACCTGCTTCTTCTGCAAATGTAATGCCTTCTACTCTTTCAGATTGGGGATCCCCAGATGGCAAATTGGACTGGGGCATCCAGAAAGAAGAGCTAAACAAATTGAGGAAATCTGCTTCTTTTGGCTTCCGAAGCAGTAGCAGCAGTTCAGCGCCTATGGCCTCAATGTTGTCCGCTACTGATGAGCCAGATGTGTCTTGGGTTCAGTCTCTGGTGAAGGATGGGCCGGCAAAGCCTGGGCATTTCGACCTCGAGCAGCAGCATCAGCAACATCAGCAGTATCATCTAAACAGTGGAGGTTCTGAGATGCTCCCCTCATGGGTGGAGCAACTGTACCTGGAGCAGGAGCAGATGGTGGCTTAAAACCAAAGTTAGCCTCCACATTGGTTTCCATACTTAAAATTTAACAAGATTTCTTGCCATTTTTTTGAATTTTTATTCATATTCATCATATGTAGGTGGAAGAAAAAGGAAGGTAACAGGAAATACCCGAATGGTGAAAACAAGGAACTTGGGCAGGATTAAATGATTCTGCTCATGCCATATTTAGGATTATTATATCTCTTTCGCATTTTACTTGTGCCCCATGATTATATGTCTATTTCGATCAGTAATAGAGTTCTTGTATCGACTCCTGTTTAGAATAATCTTAGATGAATCTTTTCCTCTAAAAGACCTAAGATGCTCGGTCGGTTGACACAACCAAATTGTGCAGAGGCTCATTTCTTTACGGGTTCATATTTTATTTGTGGGTTGATTCTATATGTACAACAGGCTCTTCCAATTGATTACTTAATAACATCTTTAATATTAATATGTCACTACTTTCTTCTTCCAGCCATGATACTTTTGTAACTTTCTTTCCTGAGAAAATGTTGAACTGTTAATGCGCTATCATTACTTGATTGAGAATTCAAACAGCCTGGTTTGCAGATCTCCCACTAAAGGGAGCTTACAGAGTCGGAGACGCATAGATAATGTGCGTCTGCTGCTTTAAAACCAGATAGGTTATTGGAGCCAGAAACCTTTCTCTGTTGTCTTCCACCTTCGTTCCTTTTCATTTTTTCTCTTTTGTTTTCCCGTGACCTAATTGGAATAGAGTAAATTGCTTTCGGCTCCCAAAAGGTGAGGTCCCTAGTTTTTACAGTTGACAAATGAGGTTCTTGGCTTAGGTGGTCCTGTCAGTATAATCTGTAAGACAAAGCACTTAAAATCTATTTATTTGCTTTGTCTGTTTGTGTTTGCATCAATTTTCTATTGTGTTCAATTTCAAGTATGTTGGTTTGTCAAAAGACTCGTGGATTTTTATGGAATTTCAGATACAACTAATCACTCAGGAGAAGGTTTACCTTCTGTGTATCACTGTAATGTACAAAGTACATATATTCATTCTAGCCAAAAAAGATAAGATATACATCTTTCAAGTGTTTCAGATCAAAAAATTTCATGGGTTTCGACAATTTGATCTACTAGCTCGTTTAACAATGTTCCGAGAATTTGTGACCCAAATTCTGCGTTGATACCTCTAGTATCTTCAAGCTTCCACAATTCTCTGTATACCCAATTCGAGTCTATCATGGCTTCTTCAGCCATTTTGCAAATTTCACCCCACATTTCTACGCAGTTCTGCCTATGGTAATCTTTTTTCCTTGACTTTGTTTTTTGAACATTACTGGTCGAACTAGATGAAGGCTGGTGTTCGTAATTTTCAAGTTCTGCTGATAACTTCCTTCTTGAATTTGAACCTGTCGACCTTGCATCTTCTTCTGTTCCAAGCATTTCAAAGAAGAGACCACTTAGAATGAACAAATTTATGCTATTTAAATTTGTTTGATAATGTTGAAGTAAATTATACCAGAGTGGTGGTATCCGTATGTGAGTGAAAAAAAAATTATGAACGGAATGGAGGGAAAAAAAAACCTGATGTAGGAACTTCCGGATCAATACTGGATTCACCAAAGTCGAGAACAGAAACCGGGCTTGAATTCTCTGAGTTGCCCTCTGTTTCGACATTCTTGGCTGCAGAGACATTCTCTTCCTTCTGCTTCCTCTGTTTTCCTCCATTAGAGTTTTCTCTGTGCTTTACACCCTCGGTGGCAACGCGTGAATTTCGGCTGCAGTTGTTTGTGGGACGAAGAATGTTACTTGCGTCTTTAACTCTGCCATTGCTGACAGCCTTTTGATTTTGAGAAGGCTTGTGATTGATCCTTTAATTCAGCTCCTCATTTGAGAGCACCTTAGTAGGCTCTTGATTTTCGATGTCCTCTGGCACGGACTCTCTTTTTTCACACTTACTTTTGCTTCTCTCTGGCTTTCTTCTCATCGATTTTCCAGAACCCGTCTCGGATCTATGCGCTTTTGATCTAAACTCTTTATTTTCACCTCCGTTCTCAAAGCTAAGAACAAATAACTCGTCATTTTCTAGCTCTAAGGAGGTTGGCAATTCGCGAAAAGACAAAAGTCTTGACGCGTCGATGCTGCCCCTGCATTGACTGACTCCCTCGCCAAGAATCATAATTCATTGATCGGCTTTTGGGTTCCAAACCCATTAGCCTTGCCATTATCCCTGGAGTTGCTATAGTCCCAACCTTCTCCTCTGTTTCCAAGCATTCAAGCTTGTCAAACTCTACTGAGTTCACGTCAGTGTCTTTAAATTGATCGGAGGGGTGTGTAGGGAGACTATTGAAGCAAAGAAATCGCCGTAACTTGGCAGCTGGACACCCGGCAAAGGGGCTTCTGCAGTTGCAGATATTGCCCTTAAATGAGTTGGAGGTGGTGGTGACGGCAGAGGCAGCCGAGGAGGAGGAGGAGGAGGAGGAGGACAAGTTCATGTTGGATCAGTGAATAGTGTGAATAATAAAATGGGTCTGTAGAATTTCAAGTCACTAGCGAAAGGTATAATGAAAAAAGAAAAGGGTTAAATTACACTGACCACCTCTCAGGTTTAACAAAAACTCAGAAAGTACTCCTCACTTTTTGATAATTACGCTGCATATTTCTGTTCAGAATTTATTTGGCGTTAACAGAAAATATTTAAATGACTATTTTACCCCTCTTTACTCATTGTCGTGAGCGCGACCACAGCCTATTGAATCCCTCTGAAAACCTTAAAAAATGGGGACTGGAGAACTGAGAACAGATAAGCGAAGAAAAAAGGGTCAGAATTTGTAGAGAGAGAGAGAGAGAGAGAGAGAGAGAGCGAGAGAGAGGAGCAGGAGGAGGGTTGTAATGTGGAGAAAATATTTGAGGAGAGAGAGAGAGAGGCCATACCTTGCTTTGATCTTCCTCGTTGCTCTGCAACTTCGCTAAAAAAGATGGAGGGAAGAAGGGCCAGGCTGGACGATCAATTGTGAATAGCAAGTCATTTTCATTCGCTTTATTTGACGAGTCAAAATACAAAATATTAAAATAGCGAGTGATTTGAAGAGCCTGTTGAAGCAACAACACTAACACTTCACTCTGTATAATAGCTAAGCAGATAGGTTTGAAGAGGCGGTTGGAGTCGCTCTAATGCCATCAATCTTAGTTCATAATTTTTAAGCAACAAATCTCTCTCTCAACACAGTTTCTCTCTCACCCTTGCTCTCTGTGCAAACAATATCTCCACCCACAACAGCCCCCACCACTTATTCTCCCCCTCCCCCCCTTACGGCAACCCCCACCACTGCAAACAACCCACCCACCCTTTCTCTTTCACGGCCCACAACCCAATTCGCTTCCCATCCCAACCCAACCCACCGCAGCACCGTTGCTCAACCCTCACCCGACCTCAACCAAATCAACAGACCCACATACAATTTGTTGAAACCCTCCAAATCACTTGCTGACCGGTAGTGGCTTCGGGTGCTGGACTTGATGGTAAATGCTTCACGCTACAAACAAGGGTAGATTACATATATATATAGTGATAGTTCGATCGAGATGGCAGAGAGAGAAGGGTGAAGTGCTGGGTTTGCCATTATGGGGATGTGATTGTGGTGATATTTGTCTTTATCTCTATTTATATCTCTCTGGCCTTTCTTCTTCATATCTTGTTAGGGCTTATCCGAAGTTCATGGAAAATTGACGAGACAATAACAATTGAGAGAGTGTAACGATGGCTTATCTGATTGCGGTGATGGTTGCGAATGAGGTTTGGGGCGGTGGCCGGTGTGGCTGAGGTTATGGATGAGGGCTATCCGATTGCGGTGATGGATATGGATGAGCTTGGGGCGGTGGATGAAATGGTGGCTGGAGGTGGCTTTGGCTGGACGGGGTTTGTGTCTGGTGAGCTCTTGGCCTGGTTTGGTTGGTTAAGTAATTGTTTTGATTTGTTAATTAATTATTTAATTTTTATTATTTGGTTTTGTCAGTGGTTTGAATGGCTTTAATTAATTAATTATCTGATTGGGTTTGATTTTGTTTGATTCAGTTTTGCATTCACAGGTGTTTAATCTTTACTCTAATTTTTATCTAATTAGTTTGAATTTTTTTATGAGTTATATTAGAAAGTGTAGATTAGGAAATTGAAATGGCTCATAGGTTAACTTAGTTAACTTTGTTTGTTGACTAACGGTGATTTAACGAGATGGGAGAATCCTTTACTAAAACTAATAAAGGAGGGAGTGCAAAGTAATTATCACTATGTGAGGGACAATTTCTGATACGTAAAACCTCAAGAATAGTCAGTTTAATTTACCTAAAAAAATTCTAAAAAAGGACTATTCGTAAGAAAGTTTGAATGTGGTAAGACTCGGTAAGACCGTAGAGAGAGACAGATGGTGGCAGGCTTCGCATTTGCATGTTACTGAGCTTTGATAGGGTAAATTTCACCTTGACTCCTTCAGGTATGGCCTTTCATTAGCAAAGACCTACTATCTTTTAAAAATAAATTTTAGACCCCCTATAGTAAATAGCCGTTCAGAATCGTCAAATTATAAGGGCATTAATGTATTTTTGCATGCTATATATATATACATATGTACGTATGTATATATCTGGTAGATGAAAAAAAGACACCAAATTAGTGCGCCAAAGAAACCCTCCCTCACCTACCCATGTCATCCGTCCCATCCTCTCTCTCTCTCTTCTTTTCATTTATTCTTCTACAATTAACAGTCTCTTTTCTCATCTCTTAATTTTTTGCTTCACGCTCTTTGCATAATTTGTTCTGAAAGGATCTGCAACAAAGAAGCTTTCACAAACTGCTGATCCAAATTAATTTCTACAACAATCTGAGGTAGGCAAATTGATTTTTTAATTAATTTTTGGATGAGAAGAGGTTTGTTGGGACGCGGCTACATGAGTTCTTACTCTTTGCACAAAGTCATGACTTGTTGAGGGGGTTTACAAAAATTATAGGGTTTTAGGTGAGTTAGGGTTTCATATGAGTTAGGACAAAAATTATGTTGCTTTTGTAAAACAATATACAAATATGTTAGGGTTTGGAGAAAAATTAAGGTTTTTGGTTTTGATAGAAAAATTGTTGTTGTTTCATATAATATTTGTAAATTTCTACAATAACTATTTACAGATACTCGTATTATTTCGAATTTCTTTAATTTTTGGGATCTTGTTAATATGATTTATATGATTGGTGTGAGTTGTTAATATAAAGTTGATTTTTTTTTTTCAAGTTACTGTTATTGCTGTGATTTATATAATTCTATATTGGCTAAATTTGTTTAGGATGGTGTGGTTTAATCTTAGAATACATTATTTTGGTGATGAATATTCAGTTTGGAATTTGGAAAGTGAAGAATATTCTCCATTGACTTTGTTATTTGATTGTTGTGATGTTGCACTTGGTACTAGTCAAAATTGGTTAGGGGATTTAGTGGAGGTGTGTGAGATATTGTCTCAGTTTGAGCAATTTCTACCCTTACTCTCCATAGTGATTTGCAAGGTTTATTTACAGCTTATGAAGGTAAGAGGCAGGTGCATGGTGAAGTGAGAGTTGTACCATTAATGTCCCAAGTTACCTAGTTGTCTGCAGCCCAACATGAAATTGCACCCCAACCCCAACCTGAAGCTCCTATTTTTTTATCAACAACATCCTCAAGGGGCTCTCTTGTCTCATGATTCATTAAATTCACCAGTTCATCACATGAACATTGATGAAGACGACATATTTGAATAGATCGATGATTATAAGGAATTTGATAGGTGGAAGCAAATTCCAGTTGAGGAGGAATTTGGGATCAGCTCTAGGGGAGGTGATAGTGCTGATAGCAGTGATGCATTGTCTGGGTATAAATCAAATAATTATGAAGTTATCTTTAGAGGCACCGACAATTCTGAAGTAGAAACTCCTTTAGCAAGGATTTCTAGGGAAATGAAAGGTCATGAATTTAAAAGAAATGAAAAGGGAGATGTTGAGTTTCATTTAGTGCAAGTTTTTGAAAATGTAAACCATTTTAGGACGGTATTAAGAGATTATGTTATACAAGAGGGGTATACACTAGAGAGGGTAAAGAATGAAAAGAGAAGGGTAACATGTAAGTGTGTTGAAAAAGATTGTTCATTGAGGATCCATGCCTCTCTTATGCCAGATGGGGAGACATACAAGGTGAAGAGTTATAACCCCCTCCATACATACCTTAGAAACTCAAAGGACAATATTAAAGCCACCTCTGTTTGGATTGTTGAAAAACTTGAGAGAGAGTTGAGGAGGAATCTTGAAATGACACTTGAACATTTGGTAGAGGATTTGAGGGACATATATCATATAGAATGCTGTAACACCAGGCTATATAGAGCAAGAAAAAAGACAAGAGAAAGGGTGGAAGGTGATTATGCAAGCTCCTACAACAAGCTGCCAGTTTATGCAGCAGTTTTAAAAGAATGGAACCTTGGGGCATTAGTGAAACTGGGCTTCCAAAATAGGCATTATAATGAAAATCATAATACACTCCAAAATCCCATTTTCAAAAGGTTCTTTGTTGCCTTTCCTTCAATAAAGAATGGGTTCCTAAATGGGTGTAGGCCCTTTATAAGGGTGGATGGTTGTCACCTAAAAGGACCTTTTAAAGTAATGTTCTTATTTGTTGTAGCATTAAATGCTAACTTAAGAATGGTTCCATTGGCTATAATGGTTGCTAAGGGAGAAACTAAGGACATCTAGTGTTATTTATGGATTTGTTGGATACTTGGATTGGCCAACACCATAATGGAAGATGTACTTTTATATCTGATAAGCAGAAAGGGGTGCTCAATGCAATTGCCAGATGACTCGTCTCCGTAATGCGATATTCCTACAAATGGAGTTAGCACCCCGCAAGAGTACGGAGGTCACAATGAAGTATAAACCGATAATTCGATATCGTTCTCTCCTGAGGGACCTAGCCAAATATAGGCTCTAGCACTCAACTCACACTAACCTAACCTAGGATTGATTTGCAATTATGTGGGGAATTAGATCTAAAATAAAAAAGGAAAATAGAAAGACCGAAAATATTTTAGGTTTTGATGATGGTTTTGAATTACTAATCTATTGCAATGAAAATAAAAACAATTAACACTAGACAATTAAAGTAAAGTAAAATGAAAATAGAATTAAAGCAATTAAAGGGGAATTGGGCTCAAATGATCCAATCACTCAATTTCATCCAAGGTTTCTAATGGGGTTTATAACTCAAATCAAACACAACATTTAAGTGTGTTTGATTCGGAGAATTTAGCTTTGAAAACCGATTATTCTCAAGTGATTGATATAAGATACATGTTCGATGGGGAATCAAAGGTTAATACCATCGATTCAACTTAGTCAATACCAAATTTATGGTTTGTGCATTGATTAGCCAAACATAATCAATAACCTAGGTTTTCTAAGGCATCTTCAATCAATTGTTGGGAATAAATTTCTAGAAATTGTGTAGTTTTTGTCTAGTCAAGGGTCCTAAATTAATACCATCGATTTGGGTGATCAAAATCCCCAAACTTAGTCAATAATTCAAATTTTCTAAAATTCCACGTCTAATTACTAGAAATTTGAATTCTAAAAAAATATGGCAATTAATTCATGAGACACCTCCATTGAATTGCTTGGATTATTTGGGTGATTTTTACATTTAAACCCAATTTAAATTACTAGCTACTTGAACACATCATAAAAACTTGTAAAAAAGAAAAGAGAAGCATAAAGAAATTTAAATCTAAAATTAACTACAATAATAGGACTGTTTGGTTACAAGGAAAACGAGAGAAAATGCAAGAAAGTGAAAGAAAATACAATACAATGAAGAAAATTACAAGTTTTATACTTACATTAACATTACAAAGCTAAATCTAAGCTAAAAATGAAACAAAATGAAAGAAACTAACCTTGGAGGAGCTCTCCCGCCACCCCTTGCTCCAAACTAACCCTCACTCTCAAAAACTATACAAAAAAACCTAAAAAACGCCATTTCGGACGCAGAAAACACAATCTGGATGAACAGTAACGGTCCGAATACTGTCCGGAAGGTCCGTTCGACTCCCGTTTGAAGTCCGTTCAACGCCTGTCTGGACGGGTACTATTCACACTTTTCAGCTGCAAAAATTTTGAAACTTGATTTGGTCACCCTAGAGTTCGATTCAGCCAATGCACATTAGAGGTAAAGTTGTAGAGCTTGAAGTCTTCTTTCCAATGACGCAAAAATCAACTCAATCGAATATCGGAGTAAAAAGTTATGGTCAAAATACCGAGACAGGTCTGAATTTTCATGAACAAATTATTCGCCTTGAACTTACTTTGATTATTCTTAATTTTTTTTCACCTTTATTAGCTTATATAACCTGCAAAACACATACAAAACATACTCAAACAAATATCTAACTAAAATAAGATAATTAATTACAATATAAGTCTAACAAAGTACAAATTAAGGGCTTATGATTACACTTTTAGGGTGTAATCACTAGATATTTTCCAAATGCTTTGAATAAGTATTGTGCCAGGCATATGTACACCTACTTACAAGGGAAGTTTCTTAGAGTTATGCACAGAAGTCCATTTTGGGGGGCAATAAGGGCAACTAATGAGGTAGAATACAATAAGAACATGAATGAAATGAAAGACAAATATGGGAAAGCTTATAAGTGGATGATGGATACCACTCCCAATTCATTGGCAGTGCACTTGTATGATGAATCTGTGAAGAGCGATCACACAAGCAATAACATGACTGAATCTTTTAATGGATGGCTAGGAAAGGATAGATTCAAACCCTTGCTTACTCTATTAGAGAATATTAGAAGAAATGTTATGAGAAAGATTCACAGAAGGCATGAAAAAGCTGTTGGTTGGACTTTCAATGTGCCTCATGCAGTTAGGAAACAGCTAAAACTAAATAAGAAAGATTCGAGGAAATGTGAACTTTATGTTGTTAGGGGTCCAATTTTTTAGGCTAGAGATGGGAGTCGAGTAGTGAATTTGCAGGACAAAACTTGTAACTGCAGAGGATAGGCAATAAGTGGCACCCCATGCATTCATGCAATGGTTGCAATTTCTTATCAAAGAGATGATTCTGAGAAGTATTGCCATCAATTTCTCGCAAAAGAGGCATTACCTCAAAAACTACTCTGAAAATATTAACCTAATGCCTGATGAACTTATGTGGCCAGTTGTCGAATATCCCTCTATACTGCCCCCTTTGGTTACAAGAATGCTTGGCAGGCTTAAAAAGAATGGGAGAATGGAACCAAATGAGCCACCTCATACATCCCAAAGCAAAAGGTCTACCACATTAAGGTGCTGCATTTGTAAGGAGTGTGGCCACAATAGGAGGACATGTATAGGATATCCTTCTATACGAAGTGGTTCTTCTACTAAAAGAGGCCATAGGCAAGACAAAGGTACTAGGGGAAGTAAAGCATCTTCATCCTAGGTGAATGTTTCTAATTTTTTTTTTCAAATTTGTGGTGCTTGTTTTTAATTTTGTTTTTGTTGAACATATTACTCTTAATATATTGTTGTTAGTGTTATATTATAGATCAAATGACGTCGCTGGCAGCTCTTCCAGTTAAGTCCATCGAGCCCCTCCATCTGGTACTTCTACCTGTGTGCTAAGGTATTCACATTTTTCTAACATTAATGCTGCTATTGTTTTTTCACTGACATCTTATTATTATCTTATCATTGCTTTCTTGTCATACAGAGAATGATGGATGTTCACTGGAGCTGATGATGGCTGCAATGCATGGGTGATTGCTATGGACTTGGTTTCTTTGACTTGAAGCATTGCAGTTTCTTTGTTACACAGGTTAGGCTGTTGTTGATGATACTGTTGCTGATGTTTAGGAGTTACTTCTTCTACTCCCTCCTTCTTAGGCTTTTCATATGGTTTTTTATATAATAGTAAATGCTGGATGATATAGGGTTGTGTTCCCTTTTTTGCAAGTATAGGGCTTTGTTCCCCTGTTTTGGCTCTGGGGCTTTGTTCCCCTATTTTTGCTATGAAGCCGTTAAACAACTTTTGCTAATATGGGGTCGTGGTACTATTTCTAGAAACCTACCTCATTTTATTAAATGTAATGCAATATTATATATTTTCTACATCATATTACCTTGAAGGCATGATCCATAACTTGGTAGAGTTGAGAAAAATTACTGCTATAATAAATATAGAGATGGATATGCCAAAGCATATCACGTTCAACATCATTATTGTTTCCAGGCCCCTTGCATGTTTTCTAGGCATTGAACTCTGCAATGAATCCCTCTGAGTTGATGCAAAATTTTATTAAAGTCATTGGGACTACCTTGTATGAAGGGATCTGCTTCTACAAAGTTTATATCATCACTGGTAGGCTAAAATATCTACATTTTGTTAACTCACATACAAAGTATAGCTTGTTAGGATTGCCTTCAGACTTAAAAATCTTGACTGCAGCTCGGCGTCCACAACGACATTTTTTATTTTTGAACTTTATTATTTCTCTATTAATTTTTCTTACATTTCTTGCTCATGAGCTTGCATATAATGTCATGTCAGATGTTGAGGCATCAGACTTGATGTTTGAAGATTCAGAGAGTGTGTTGGAAGTGGAGAGAGAGGAAAGAAACAAAGCACGAGACGAGAAAGAAAGATAGTGGAAGCTCATTGGAAGCTACCTTTTATAAAGGTTATTTATGACCGTTGAAGCTCCAAAGGTTACATTCAAAGGGTATTTCGGACATTTTGATAAAGAAGAAAAGTGATGTTTCCACGCACGCCAAAAAGTCAATTTGAGCTATTTTGTCTGTCACAAAAAAAAGAAGATCAAACCAGGTTAGAGAGATAATAACGCCGTCTCTAAAGGCTAAAAGGAAGAAGAATAAAAGGTAATTGCCTTATTAGGTTGTGATTTGCCATTAGGATTTAGGGGGGGGGGGGGGGGGGGGGGGGGGGGGGGGAGAGAGAGAGAGAGAGAATTTGATGTGGAGTCTACGTGGTGAGACATGAGGAGGCAGTAAGTGAATTTCAAATTGTATATAATTTATATTATTATAAATAGCAAAACATTGTTGGATGTAAAAACTTCAAATCTTCAAGTCTTTTTTCTCACAATTTTGAATTTTTTAAAATATAAAAACTACATGGCTCTATATTATTAGTTGTCATATTAACATGATAACAATATCAAAAACCCTAATTAAACATGAGGATTAGGTTAGTTTGAAATTCAGATATAATCAATACGTAGGCTAATCCATCAATAGAACAACTAGACTCTCAATTGATATGGATAATTCCCAAATTTTAACTTTTAAATTTTTCTGTAAATATATTGTGCTTTTTAAAAGATTATAGGATATAATCACAAATATCTATCAACTCTATTTATATCTATCAATTCAAAAAAGTTAGAAACTCGATCACAAATTTACATTCAAATTTTCTTTATTATCTATTAAGCTTAACAACTCTAGCTATAAAATCCAATACGACCTTTAATTCTATGGTCATAATTTCCATTGAAGTTTGAGACATGAGACAGTGTTCGGCTATCATTGTCATTATCATTGGATTACTTTTTACTTGCTTTGGCATGCCATCTACGGCTTATCTCCATCGGTAGTTTAAAAGCAAAAGAAGCAGTAGTTGTATCATTCTCCTATGTAGTGGTCTCATTCTACACTGGTAGTTTAGAAGAAGAAGCAGCAGTGGTCTCATTTTTTGACTCAGAAGCAACCACCATCTCCACTAGCTATTGTCAGCCCATGGTACTTGTGTCTCGCTTAATTAATTGTTATTGCTGATATAAATGTGTCATTCTCCTATGTTGTGTCTAATACTACTAGATTAATTCCCACCGAGTCTTATGTATATGCACGAGTCAGTAATAATAGTTATATTAGAAAACTTTGTTGATGTTTGAGAGAGGTGGAAGATTGAGGAGAACAAATTTTGTCTAATAATAAATAATAATAAAAAGACACGAGGTATATTTAAGAGAAGTGAAAGATGGAGAAAAAGAAATTTGTGTAGTATGATAAAAAAATAAAATAAAAAAGAAAAATAAAAAAAGATATATGTGCTATGTATGAGTTTGAGAGAATTTAATAATCCGGACCCAAATCATGGTGGACATATCTTATGGAATCTAAACATGAATTTCCTAAATCCAAATTGAATCCATTTGGTGATAACCACAATTATTTTTTGGACTTCAAATTATAACATTTAACTAAATAAAATAAAAATGAATCCAATTAGGTGCATCTTGCTGGGTGGTAATCGTATACACTGTTTCTATTTGTATATTGTTATTCCAAACATAAATCTGATCTTCTCTCTCGTCTAACTTGATAATACATTATTGGGTCTCTAAGTCTAAAACTTCCAATACATATTTTTCAAAATTTTAAATTTAATTGATAACACGTTATGTTTTATGTGGCATTGGTCAATTTTTATTCTAAATTAATCTAATTGGTCAAACATCTCAGGTTTTTAACTAACAAATCAACTGAAATTTTAATTGTTTTATCACTATGATATATAATTAAAATTTAAAACAACTAACAACATTGCTAATTTTAATCAATTGGGACTCTATCATTTATTTGAATATAAGATAATTAACTATACCAATTTAATCAATTGGAAATCCCAAACAAATCAATTGCAATTAAAATATCTTAATCAAAAAAAATTTTAAATGTTAAACAACTAAACAACTCGGTTAATTTAATCAATCATTATTTATTTAAAATTTTAAATCTCCGTGCATAGTACAAAATTCTCATAGTACTAAATACAAGTATATATAGTCACAATGCGGCTGATGGGGATGAGAGGGTGGCCGGCCGGTTACTACAAAGCCTCCCATCGAACAACTCTGGATTTCCTCTTCGCGTTATCCTTCTCTCCCCTCCGCCGCGTGCAAGCTTTCGGAGAAGAAAGAGCATGACCCCGGCCCGAGCTCAGACTTCCTAAGTTGGAAACAATATTATTATTAGAATAAATTATTTAGTACTCCTGAAGTTAGTGACGGACTCAGAAATATTTTTTCACGGAGACAGAAAATAATCATAAAACAAAAATTTTAAATAACTCTTTTTACATTTTTAATACTAGGTGTAAATTTTTTTATTTAAAATTTATTTTTTTAGATGAAAATTTATTAATTAATTTATTTTTCTCTCCTTTCAATGAAATATTCATTAAATTACAATGAATTTAACCGTCCAATACAAATTATTTTTTGGTGAAGTATTCACTAAATAATTTGACAAGTGTAATACAAAATTAGTAATTTAACTAACAAAATACATAATTTACTTTTTAATTTCACCATAACAGCTACTTGTAGAATCACAAACAATAAAAAAAATTTACACTTCGTTCAAGAGAAAATAAAACAAACATCGATCTATATAAAAATACAAAAATACATTAACAAGCCGTTTGATGATGTTATCAATAAGATTTATTAATTTATTTTTCAGTTTGAAACTTTTTTCTTTGTGTTTGTATAAGTTTTTCAATTTAAAACTTTCGTCTTTGTACGAGCAAGAGAGAGTGTGTGTGTGCGTGTGTGTGTTATAAGAGTTTAAACTTCTACATATGCATACAATAGAGGAAAAAAGAGTTGTATATGTTAAACTTTTGATTGGTTAACCTGAGACTTTTTTTTTTGTTATGGGATTTTTTTTTATTTGATGTGAGCCTCTTCTTTCTTTTTTTATGAGTCTTTTCTCATTTAGATTGAGCTTTATTTTTCTTTTCTTATGTCCATTTTTTTATTTAGATTGAGCCTTTTTAAAATATATATATCAAAATTATACAAAAGTTTATAGTTTAACTATAATAAGTAAGATTTTTAAAACTTAGAGATTTTAAAAAATTGGGGACTTAAAGTGATTAATTTTATGCCTTTACACTTAAAACGAGTACTAGATTTAGTCGGGTAAAATTCATTTTTAATTGGGTCGGGTAAAAAAAATTTTTTTTTTTTCAAATTTAAGTCAAAGCGGCTGATGTGGTTCGGCTAAGCGTCAGGTCCGCCTTTGCTTGGAGCACCACGAGTCCATTCTCCTCCTCCCACATCTGTTAGTGGACATTTGCCGCACTTAACAGGGGGACTCCACTCCCCTGTGAGAAGAACATGAATGATGTGATACTCTTAGAGCACTGAATAATTTCTCTATTATTAGAGGCTCGTGGTTTAGCATCAGTTACGCTTGTCCAGCCGGCTGATCACGCTTGTCATAGCCCAACTCCTATTTTTAACGTTCAAAATTTTTTAATTTCTAACTTTAGCCCACAAAAATATTGTCCAGTCCACCTCTTTTTACTGTTCAGCCCAACACTTTTTATTGTAGTTCAATTATTTAACACAGCTCACTTTAATTTTAATTTTTAAACCCAATAAAAATTATATTAATTACTTAGCCATTAAAAAAGTGCCCTAAGATAGAGATAGAGATGGAGATGGAGATGTTGATTTCTTATTTCTGTATTCATACTCTGCAACCTGCAGTTGCTTGAAGAAGAAAGTCATTCCTGATCCAAAAATTGAAAGATGACGACTGATTAAAAATGAAAAAATATATAACTGGAAGTTGTCTTTACATTCTTCAAGTAAGGTAAGTGTGAAACTTGTCTTTTGTTTTCAAATTTAATACATGTTTTATTCTTTTTTGGTCAATAAAAATTTTTATAGTTAAAGTTGAACAATGAGACATAAAGAGATAAGATTCAATGTAATAGAATTTAACAAATGACTAACTTTTCAATCTTCCATGGATTGAGAGGGTTCATTTTTCTTTCTAAAGCATAAAAAAAAAAAAAGTAAATAAAATTATGTTTAGTTTATCAACATTGGTAAAGCGATAATAAACAATTTTTATTCCATGAAGAACCATTATACACAACTTCAATATATAATTTTTTTAAAATATTTTTAATATTTACCTATTTATGTACACATTTGTCACATGTTAGTTGTAAAATTTTTTGGTCTATATAACTTTTGCATATACATATTTGGTAATTTTTTTTGGTAATTTATTAAATATTGGCATAATTTAGGACAAATCAAAATCCTGACTCCGCCCTTAGGTTGATGCATTAGGTATTACTGAGTAGTGGAGAGATAGTACTGAGTACTCAGTAGTGATGAGCTCTCACCGTTACTCATGAATCGGATAAATTTGTAGTGTAATGAAGAGATTTTTAAAAAAAAAAATACTACATGACAAAATTTGATAAGTTATCTTTTTAAAAATCTTTTTTCTACACCAAAAATTTAAATTGCTTATGCATTTGCACACTATTTAACATCATTTGATAGAAATCATTAGTGAACACTTAGAATTACCTAACCCCTAAATTATTTTCCATTTTCCATGGACATGAACATTTCCTCTGTCTATGCGTACATATTCTCTATATGTGCCGCTTCCTTTACCGCCCCGGTTCAATAATCCGGGTCGACCCGATTTAGTCTCCATGAGACCCCTCGCCGACCCACCGACTCGCGCTACATGAACATTTTCTCTGTCTATACGTACATATTCTCTCTCTGCCCCGCTTCCTTTACCTGGCAGTATAGATGGACCGAGTACAGTTTCTTCTGTTAGGATTGCCACTTTTCCTTCTCTGCACGGACCTGGTTAGCCTCTTCCGTCCGCCGCCGCCTCCTCTGCCCTCTCACCACAAACACAAACACCACCATCACCAACCAGTTTCTCCAGAAACCCTAGAATTCCCTCCTACACAGGTGTACATCTATAGGGGCATGCATATATATATAAATACGTAGCTATGTTCTTGTGTGAATGTCTATATATATGTCACGCGTTGAGTTTTATTTTTCAAAAATTTGCAGAGATCAGATGGTTATGGAGGAATAGGTATGGGCAATACGGTCAAGATTGACTTTTGTTTTTCTTGCTCTTACAGGTATTTTTTTCCCCTGTATCAAAATTGAGTTTTCCTATTTATCGAAATTTCATTGGGCACTGGGTTTCCACTGATTCCCAACTAAAATTAAGTATTTAATCACAACAAAAAAGAAATACTGTGTTAATCATGGGTTGTATTGGTCAAGTGGTTTCATCATTAAATTCAATCTAAATGGCCTTGTAGGCTATGTAATGTCCAGTTGGAATTTCAATCCAAATGCCAAGGGCTTGAAATCCCCTTGTTGCCTTGCCAAATGATTGTAATGAAAGAGAGGTTTTAAATTACGTTGAGTTATTGTTCACATTACTGTCTCAGTTACTTGAGATAGATTGTGACTAATGTCCATGAATTCTTCTGCCTTTTGTTTGGTTACAGAACTCCCGTCAATAGTGGAAGGCGCCTTATGCTAAAACCTTTTTTCCCCCCCTAAATTAGTATATTGCAATAAGTTTTATTCGATGTATACAGATGTGTGTGTGTTTCTGTGCTAATTTTCCATTCATTGTTGATTTAGGCTCCGTTCGATTTACCGTAAAATATTTTTGGGAAAAATGTTTTTCTCATTTTTTCGGTATTTCATAGGACATAATTGTTGTAGAACAATTTTATATGTAGATCTTTTTCACCAAATGAGAGTAAAATGACTTACCGATCTGAATTTGGTAAGTCATTTTACAAAACTTGCAGCCTTGCTCTCATCAATGCAAGGGCCGACAAGTTTAGCATTGTGATGCCCGAGAATGCTTGCGATGGGCATGATCTTCTGCATCATGAGCTTGTCCTTGAGGTTGGGGGACCCACTACGGTGTCCATGATCTGGTGTCAGTGGAACTTACTAGATTTGCTTTATGACCTCTTTGCCTTTGATGAGGCAGTTAAGCTTTGCCGACTGAGACTCATTTCCATTTTTCAGTAATACAATTTCAAAGGATGGTAATCAAACACCTAAAATTAGAAGTTTGGTACTTATTTTACATGTAAAATTTTTACACCAAAATATATTTCAATGTAAAATATTTTACATCAAATCAAACGGAGCCTTAGAGAAAATAAATAAGCCAGTAGACTTTTGGTAGTTGGTACCTAAGGAACAGTAGATGTTAAAACACTAATGCAGTAATGAAAATGTTGAAATTTATTATATGATTACTTAACTGTCTGAGAATTGCAGACTCCGTCTTGATTCTCTCCAAACAAACTTGACTTCCAAGTTCCAAGCTCTTTAACTGTCTGAGAAATGCAGACTCCAATCTTGATTTTCTCCAAACAAACTTGCCTTCCAAGCTTCAACCCTCAACTAAATATATTAGTTTGGAAATGAAGAATTTAACCCCCATTAAAGCAAATAACATGGAAAGAACTGGGCAAAAAATAGGTTTTCTATGTTGAATATGTCAGATTCTGAGTTTGTAGCTTTCATAGTGTCATTCAACATTTGAGCTCAATATCTTCTTCTTTTTGTCAGCACGAAATAAGGTATTCCTATGTAGGGAATTTGTTATCAGAAAATTTACAAAGAAATTAAGGACCTATTGCAGTCACTATGTAAAGGGTAGTGGGTTATGGTAGAGACTGGTAGACTCTACACATGGGAAATTTGGCTGTTGAAGTCACGGCCTTTCAGGGAATTGGAACGCAACAGCGTTGCGCTAGGGTGCAGCTGATTTTAAGGCCACATCCTATTGACTTTCCTTTGTGGACTAGCAGTGAGCTATTTCATTTTCTAGAGTTGCATTCCTCTCTTAATTGGTCAGTCATACTCTCTTTTTTAGGTTTTTGGAAGTGTATTAGAAATGAAGCTGTACTTTCCTTTCATATTTTTAAGTTTTTGCTGGGGAGAAACAAAATTAGTTTACCACTGCATTTTGCTTTGGCAGGGGTACTGCAGTGACAATGAAGAAGATGCTGGAGACCTCTTTCCCTGGAATTGATGTTGTTCTTGCAAACTATCCGCCTCCCCTTCCAAAGCGAATACTTGGCAAATTGGTACCGGCAGTTCAGATGGGAGTCATCGGAATCATAATGGCTGGCGAACAAATTTTTCCAATGCTGGGTTTTTTGGTGCCGCCACCTTGGTATTACTCCCTGCGTGCAAATAGATTTGGGTCTATTGCGACCACTTGGCTGCTTGGCAATGTTTTGCAGTCCTTCCTGCAAAGCACTGGGGCTTTTGAAGTTTATTTAAATGATGAACTGGTTAGTGTTTCCTGCTCTTCACCAGATATTTAGTTTTGATTTTCACTGAAATGAGATGTCGTTTGCCCTGGGATTTCTTTTCAAGATTTACTCTCAGGATGCAGTTGTGGTATGTTGCTATGGCATCTCAATGTTTCCAATGTTCATTAACCTTTTTTTTTTTCGTCTTTCTCCTTGTAGATCTTTTCTAAACTGAAGGAGGGCAGGTTCCCTGGCGAGATTGAATTGAAAGACCTCATCGGCAAAAACTTTGCTAATCCACTACTAGGAGACAACTACCAGGATATGCTTTCTTAGATCGCTGGGCTATTCTGGGACTTCAATCAATTTCGAATGTTTGCTGGTGAATTTCTAGATTTATGTAAATATGGATCAGAGTATGCATTTCACCTCACCACCTTCGGCAGGTGAATATATTTACCTGAACAATGTCAGTTATTTGAAGCATAATTATGTTTATTATTGTCTAATTTGGTATGAAGTTTCACACCATCAAATTCCTTTTGCTTAAGATAGTTCTCTTCTAAAATGTTACTGGTTTTCTTTACCCCTTGACAACAGCAGATCTCTATTATCTTTGAGCATGGTTTTGCCTACTACCACGAATTCGGGTCCCTTTTCTAATGGTAGTAACTTCTAGATGGCAATGAGCAATGGTTCGTATTCTTTTTTTCTTTCCTGGCAAGGCTATAAACCGGATGCTCCAATCAAGTGGCCAAATTGTATGGCTACACGAATCTTTCTAATTAACTCCCCAAAACTTCTTAATTTTGGCCGGAAAAACAAAACAGAAGAATCCAAAAACATGAATTACTCATTGACGAACGATTTAAGAGTGACAAGAAGGGTGCATCGAATTTAAATATGTTCTTGCGTAGAACTATTCACAGAGATCGTACTTCAAAGGATAGGATTATGGTACGAGCTTCCCGAGACTGTGACTGGGAAAAGAGGTCAACCCCTACCCTTTCTCTAGCCAATAGCCAAAATCTAGGCAAAGAAACTCCACCCATGTACTAAATCACAGATCCAAAGTCTCAACCATAATAATATGTCGTCGATTTGTCGTATGCCAAATTGCCAACACATGCCATATAAAAACATATATATGGTTATGTATATATATGGAGAGAGATATGAAAATTGCAAAAAAAATAAAAATAAAGATTACATACTTTCAATAGTTGGTAGTACAGAATGATACATTACACCCAAAATGATAATATAATTTAAAAAAAAAAAAAAAAAACTGAGCTTCAGAGAGACAAATGGCTCGGAATATGGAGATATACAATAATATATATATATATATATATACAGACACTAGCCTTGCTCCCTCACACATTCAAAACAAGAGCACATATCCATTCTCACACTGATTGTTATATTAAAACCCACATGCATATACATCTAACCATAGTACCATGCATAATAAATAACATAAACGGAGGGGCGGAAGCTGATTGCACTAAAACGGTGCAATATTGGATTTAGGGAATGTCATGGCTTTTCCGACCGCCATTGTTTCCACCACCAAGTTTGTTCCTGGGATCGTGCCCCCGGTTGGCTGACGCCTCGCCGTAGTCGTCAAGCTCCACTCTCAGAGACCTTCCCTCCATGGCCGCCTCCTCCAGCACCACTGCCACCTCGTCCCCTGCAACCCACAACATATAATTATACTTTTGTGTATAAAAACTTTCATACATCCATCTACAAACACAACTCTACAAAATGACATTTACATTCAGGCATTGATTCTCGTTTAGTTTGTATTTTCACTTGGATTAAATTCGGGGAATCCCTATTAAAGTCTCCTATCCATAGCCATTCTAGACCGTTGGATGGGTGATATAGATACAAAATGAAGGGCACTTTTTGCATTTGCATGTGAACCAGCGTTGCGTTGTCTCTTACCCAATTGATGGTGATACAGCTGCGCAGGCACGCACTACAATGCTATCACATTTTACGTTGATTCGAACGCAAACAACAAAACATCCAACGGCTATCATTCATTAAGCCTAAAATTTGACTGCACCGCATCATATATCACCATGGATTCATGGAACTTCCTTGTGGGATGGTTTTTAATAACCCACATCACCCGTGTCTCTCTCTCATGTATATACACTATAAGGATGGCATGTGTTATGTGCTTGTGATACATTATACCTTAATGATTTAGTTATAGATTTTACATAGTTATTATCTTAAATGTAAACTGTCCAAACTTCTTGATTGAGGTCATTTCTATCAAAAAAGTATAAAAAAAACTCATTGAAGCCTCTACCAAAAGAGTTGCCTTTATCATAGTATAGATGTAGGTGCATATATGTATGTATATGCTTATACATAGCATGTATATAAGGTTCGATATTGAGGAACACACCTGAGAGTGAAATGGTGTTTTGTGCAGAACAGATTATCGCAAACCCGAACAAGAAGCACAACCAGAGTCGAAGTCCAACAGCCATCTCTCTCTCTCTCTCTCTATAGAGTTGCGAGGATCAGACGGTGGGGAGTGGGGTGGGTAAAACTGCCCGTGAACCCCTATTTATAAGGTGATGGTGGTGGATTCAGAAGGCCTGGTACGTGGCAAAGTGCAATTGGAATATGAAGTTGACGCTTGCAAATTGTGGAAGCCACGTTCGTAAACTTAGAATTTTTTTTGAACCCATCAAATACTTAGCTAAAAATGAAAAATTCAGTGAAGGTATAAACTTGAACAGGATCTGCTGGGAAATGAATCTGGGCCGTTCAGATTGGGTCAACGGGTTGCTGTCGCCTACTTTACCAGAAAAGCAGAATAAGCCTGCGTCTGCAGCCCAAGGTTTCAATCATATAAAAATTATAAATCAATTCAATAAATGATAAGGTAACTTAAACATTAAAACAAAGCATTTCAAGTTCCATCCCTTGTTATGATTTTTGGGACCAATTATCATTCATGCAAAAAATAAACTTTTACATGTATGTGTATATTATTCAAAAATTATTGTGTGTATGTGTGTGTATTATTCAAAAATTATCTCAGCAAAGAGTGAAAGGAGCCTTCAAAACTATTAATCCGTTTTGGATGCCAAATAACAAAAATAATATGATGATCCTTATAATAACAATAACAAAAATAATAATTAAAAAATGCAAATAAAAGTCTAAATTCATTTGTCCTAAAATCTAGGAGCATCTTTCCACATTAATTTGAACGCTAGGCCAAGCTTAGTACTCATCTTCAACCCCAATTAGAGTCTCCACTAAGTTTGAACTAATATTTTTCTTTATTGCATTTTTGCTAAAATCAGCCACACATAGGTTATGAAAAGGAATTTAATTATTAGGATATATATTAGTGAAAGAGAAGGGTTAGTGGGTGCCGGGAATTGGAATCGAAATCGAACCTAGGAATTGATGAACGCAAGCATCCCAACCACAGGGCCTCACTCTCTTCTCGTTATTACGCTCTAAAGCGAAAATAGGAATAAGAACATTTTTGTATTTTTAGTTCCTTTTTTTTCTAGGGTTGGTAGGAAGAAAACGGAACATTGGTTTGGTTGCTTTGGTCATTATTGAGGTTTTTGTAAGCCAGTGAACTCTTTGGACCTAAGCTTTTATGGTTTAATCTATAGAAGAGTCTTCTGTGGGTGCATGCATCAAACAGCTACAGCACAAATGCCTCAAAATGGCACTTCTTAATGAGTTGACTACTAAAATTTCCTTTTTGGGTAATATGGCAAATAAACTAATGATAGCTAAAAGATTAGGGAGATTAGGAGAGATTCGATTTTGTCGTACCGGTCGTAGAGATTGCAATTTGGTCGAAAATCAATCTTCTTTTTTCTTTATGTCATCATAATAGCACGTTATTGTCACTAAAACACTGATGAATGAAGGTTTAAAGTAATCTAGTGGAGTTGTCGATGTTATCAGAATATAAAATTCCTGATAAGAGGTAATTAACTCTTAAATAGAACACCAACTAGCTTAGTCGTTGCTAATCACTTCGGAGTTGTAATTCTGTTCAACCATGTTAAGAGCTAACAATCCTTGACCCACAAAATATACATGCATATGTCAATGTATATATACATAGCTCTCTCTCTCTCTCTCTCTCTCTCTCGTTAGAGCACAAACTGGGCGAACAGTCGGTGCATGAGCCTTTAGATGACAACAGAACAAGTGGAGTACTGACATTGGTACTCATGCAATTGTGCTATTTTGTTGCTCCCCCTTAGAGAAACCAACTAGTCAAATACCAATAAATGTATTATCTACCATAATGGCTACCACATTGGCTATCGGCTTCTGTATCCAAGTCAAAACATTGGCTACCACAATAGTGCAGCCACTTCGGCCTAGAGCAACGCTTACACCTAGTGACATTTGGCTACATTAGGTACCATGAGAGAGAGAGAGAGAGAGAGAGAGAGAGAGAGAGAGAGCCCAGTTAAGTGCATTGCCATGAGATGACTTCAAAGCTCTAATAAAGGCGTCTGAAGATAATGTTTTCATGGTTAGATTGTGTTCAAGGAATCACGAAAAGAGAGCCTTCATGCACTTATTCTTACAGAAAGCAAGCTTTGCATCTTATCACAAACAGCAGAACATATTATCTACTTTCGTCATCATTTTCTTTCAGAATTTACCACCCCTACCCAAAAATTTCAGAATGTATTGGTTGAACTCAGCTAAGAATAAGAATATATAATCCAATGCCTGTATTATGAGGGACTCTGGTTTGATCTCTCCTATCCCTACTCTATTCTCTCTCATCTAAACTCAACTCAAATTTGGAACCAAATAAGGTAGTGATTCAACAGTGCAGAGAACCTCAGCACAACCCACCTGAAAAACTCGGTCATGGCTTCATCAAACATAATCCAATACTTCCTACTCTAGCAGCAAACATTATATTAAAGTCTTTATTTACCATAGACACTAGGTGTTTCCTAACCTAGCAGCAACTCTCTCTATTAACTATTTACACAAAGCAGCAGTCAGAGAAAAGTGGAAGTGGCAAGCAATGTTACTCCAGAAAACAAAACACAACCATTAACAAAATTTTCACCATCTAATCTTTCAACTCACCAATTGAACCCTACTCAACTGAAGTCTTTTAACTCCCAAAACTAGACAAATCAACCCATCATCATTTATATCAAAGACTAATTACACCACTCGGCAGAATGGATTGTTGACTAAGAAGTACACCGAGAGAGCAACCAATGACAATGGACAGAACTGAATATAGACGCACATCCAAAAGGCAAAAGCATCATAGAAAGAAACACCCATCAAATCTCTAGATTATTAAAGAAAAATAAACTTCTGAAACTTATTTAAAAAAAAAAAACTAAAATAATAATATAAACTTCTGAAGCTATCAAGGGTTAGCACTTAGCACATCTCTTACAAATGTTCCATTATAAAGGATGGGTTGCTCACAAGGACATGAGAAGAATTGTTATCGTATCCTTGACCATCATAATGAACGTTCATCAATAGAAGTCCCCACAACAACAATCCACTAACTAAAAGACTTCATAAAAAAACCTACACAAAACCAAGAATCATTCGAAATAAACAGAATGAAGAGATAAGTACCAACAGAATCCGTACATGGTCCTAATGCGAATTCAATAACGTTACCATTCAGATAGTTTAAATGCAACTTGTCCATCACCCCTCGTCATTATCAGGAACAACGGCCTGATAATACCCACAAATACAAATCTAATACCTCGCACGTTGGTCCAAACTTTTGAAATATGTCATCTTTAAGTATTAGTACATAACAATAACTGAAAACAACTTAGAAAGAAAAAAATTCTGTGCTATCATCTTTTCTTAAAACCATATTTTTTGCGTTCATAGAACAGATCTGTTTTGGCACTCCCCAAATTGACAATTTTTGGGCAACCATCCCTATCTTTCTCCTGCTGCGTGCACTCTTTGCAATAGTAGGCGTCAGAAATTCCCACTCCTCCACAGATAACACAGCGACCCTGAAAGGATCCATAGTTGCATTCATCGCAAACTCGCACGAGTGTGCAGGGACGCACATAAGAGTCACAAATTACACATTTCCCATCACATTTCTCACATAATCGCCCAATGGCAATACCTGGCTGCTTCCTGCACATAATCAAATCAGGATGATGCTTGGCCATGCTTTCTGCAGCAAGCTCTTAGATCCCGAACTTAACAGTATCCTGCACTTGGTAAACACAAAGAGTTTCACTTCCCAACGACAAACTACCAAACAATTAATCTGCAACAGAATTTTCAAATCAGGACAGATGAGAAATGTTGATCATACGTTGGTCATCAAATAGCGAGTAGAAAGTATTTAAAAAAAAAAAACCCAGTAAATCATAGCATGACTTCATTGCAAAATAATTTAAAAAATCGTAGCATCAAAATCCTCCCATAATCCTACAGAGAATTGTGCTACAAATAACAGGTTTGCTACAGCTTGAAATTAACTAGATGTAACACAACCAGAATATAAGCTTTGACCAAACAAGATTCAGCAAACAGTGCTAAATGCTCTATGTTGTTCAACCCACCTACATCTTACTGGGTAAATTTTTCTTTATTTGAAACTCCTATATATTCCATTCTCACAAAAAAAATAAATAAATAAATCTTATGACAATGACATGAAATGAGATGGTCCAAGAGTCTGTTGCTAGGGCCTCAACTAAAACAATCTTTTCTCTCACTGGTGGACTCACTGTGAACACATTGCTTCTAATAAGTAGGGATGGTTACAGCTGTGTCATATTTGTACCACTAAAGGCATAGTCTCCAAGAAATACACTTGTTATCAGAAGAAAATGTTAAAAGAGGAAAATTTAGATTATAATTCTCATGTCAAACTCAAATTAAGTCATATCAGAATCTATCCAAAAAATTAAAAATAAAGTGTAAATAGACCCATATGTTATAAAAGATACGAGTTAGCCCGTTTGCACTGGCCATACTAAGTGCCCAATATCCAGTTGAGCATGGGAATGATCAAGCTAAGCTTTTTCAAATTTCTTTGAAATCAAGCTAACTTTAATAGGCTAATGGACGAGGAGGAGTGAGCTGAACTTGAGCCAAAATCAAGAAGTTCAAATTGTTTTACAATCCTAATTGCACCATTAGCCTTGATCTGCCTAAAAGACCTACCAACTGTATTAGGGAAAGCCCTTACTTCCTTCCTTCAAAGCCTAGAGCACCGTGCAGTCTCAAGCTCTATCAGCCAGCACAACTTTAGACATAAACTACACTATAGACCCAATGTTTTTCAACTTTCCAACATGACACTATCCCCAAACTCATTTCATAACCTATATCTCAATCAAAAAACTGAAAAGGTTTAAAAATCACTTTAGAAATAACTTATTCATCATGTTAAACATCGTCTGTACTATATCAATTAAGTTAAAAATAAGCTAGAATGCTTCAAACAAGTATTGTCATTGGCGGATGGGGGGTGTGGGCGGCCCCCAAAATTTTCAAAATTTCCTCTTACCCTTATAGATTTTTGGAAATTTACAATGAAATATATGTATTGACCCCCCAAAATTTAAAAAAAAAAAACTAACTAGGGCCCTACACAAACAGTTCTTAGCCATGAACATTCTACAAAGAAATCAGATTGTCAAAAAAGCATTACGTATCTGTCAAATCTTCACCCAAATCAACAGAATATAACCACAAAACCCTACTGTCTACAGCATTTAACAAAATTACTTCGTTGAAATTCATGTCAATTACAAAAATTCATCCAATCCCTTTATTCCCAAGTTCTCTTTCAATGCTAAAATTTTGATATTCCTAGTCGCATATTCTCCACTTAATCTTAGTTTCGATTTCCACAATCACACAAAAACTAAACAATCTATGCCCAACACTCTATGTAAAGCAAGAATTTAAGCTTTTAAGGGTTTCGTCACTATCACTGGTTTATTGCGACTAATATTTCAAGTTCACCATCCACAAAATTAAGAAAAATAAGCCCTAGAGAAAGCACAAATCTGAATATTCTTCATAGAGCTAGAGAGAGAACTGACCTTCGCCGGAGTCAAAGCTTCTCGAATGTCCCAACAAGCGCCGAGAATGCAAAGAAAGCGGCTGATACAGCAAAACCCAGAGGAAGGCTTTATCGGCAGAAAAGGCGAAAAAAATCTTCGGGGATGGAGAATGTATAAGAATGATCAGGAAGCTTGAGAAGCCCAGGCTTTCGTGGATCTGGGCTTCAAACATGATGGCCCGGTTCCCCCAGCCCATTCCTTGATGTCAATTAACAAAAAAATAAGTACAACAACCTTCCCTAAAATATAACTTAATATCACTAAATTTTCTTAAACTCTAAAATGTAATGTATTAACCCTTTAAACTATCAAATCAATCAATACCTTCTATTAGCAATTTGTTAGAGTTTAGTGGTTACATAAAAGGGTATTGTTGGAGGAGTTTAGTAATACCAAATTTGTCAGTTTTAATTACGTAAACAAATTGAATAGGAAAAATTTTGAACTGAGACACTAAATTGAAATATTATCTATCTTGTGTATCTAAGAAAACCAACAATAATAACACAGCTACATTAGGATCTCAACGGGTAATATAATCTCTATCCCCAAAGAATTCCAGAAATACAAAACTAGCATTAAACTCGTACTATGCACGGATTAAAAGAATAGATACTGAATATAAAAAATTTTATAAAAAAAATAAATTATCAATCGTATATATTTAAATATTACACTAATTATATGATTCATATTAAACTATAATAATTAATATAGTTATGAAATTAATTGTGAAAGCGGATTGTGAAAATTTTAAAGTGATTTTTTTACATTAAAATTTATTTTAAAGTGATTTTTTTCTCTTAAAATTTTTGCTAGCGTGAATAAATTTTAATTGTTGGTCATGGTTACATATTTTCACCTTGACTCTTCAAAATTGATGAACTTTTAGTTTGACCCCTCCTCAACAAAATTTTTAGGTCTCCAATGTGCTATTATAGACGGCAAAATGACTTTGATAGTTGGAAGGTTACTATTAGTTAAATAAAAATTTAATTTTCTCCAATTCAGTAGCTATGCTAATTACATGTATAAGTCATATATTTAGGTGAATTTTTTATTGAGTACATTTAATGTTACACACATTCGCATATATATATAGATACTTAAAAACTAAAATATTTACTTGAAAATAATTGTTATTTTAAAGTCAAAGAGACTTAATTTATCATCAGTTACTTAATATGCTTAGTAAAATTTAATTTTCAAATTTATCTTAATAAAAAAAAAATTATTCTTAGATTATAAATTTAGAAATTTAGGTATTTAATTAGCATTAATAATTCAATACATGCATGTAGTTATATCAAATATTATTTTGAGTCTATTAATCATCTTTTAAAAATGGTTACTTAAAATTTTAGAAAGTGTCAATTAAAAAAATATTATTTTATCATGTGTTCATAGTTAGACTCAGCCAATATAATTTTCATAATCATTATACTCGCATAAATTATGAATACTTGCGTAAGTTAAACTTGAAAATATTGGTCAAGCTATAATTAATAAATTTTATTGTGAAATTCAGTTTTTATTACAATAGTTATTTCATTCATCATTTAAAGTCACAAAATTACATGAAATCATATTAGAGTCTTGAGACAAAAAAAAAAAAAAAAGGTTGAAGTATTATTATTCAGGTAAAATAATATTATTACAATTAAATTTTTTACTTCCAAATTATTTTTATGTAAATACTATGAAAAAATATAAATATTTTATTTGAAAAAAATGTAAGATTAAAAAAATAATAATTTCATCACAGTTCTATTTGAAAATTTAATTTTATATTTATTTTCTGGAAAAAAAATTTTAGAGGGCTGTGAATTGAGACCATAAAACGAAAAAATTCTGATAATTTTATTACATGTTTCATTTTTATTTTATAGCTTTAAGATATAATTTTCTTTAGAAGGAGCATATTAAAGTAAATTTGGAAACATTACCAGATCAAATCAATGGATAATATTTAAAAACTTTAGAAGAAGTAAGAAAAAATTAAAAAGAACCAATAGTATTTCGTCACATATATCTTGTATATGACAAAGTGTAAATAAATTAATGACACTTGTTTTTTCTATTTTAGAAATTTAAAATCTAATTTATGACTAATGAAGATTCTTTAAGAGGATTATAATTATAAAAAATAAAAAATGTTACCATAATTATCAATAGTTGATTAATAAAGATCTTTTATGAGAATTATAATTAAAGCAAATTTCAAAATGTTACCATAATTATCAATAGATAGCATTTATGAACTTTAGAATAGATAAGTAAATTAAAAAAAAACCAATAATAGTAAGATATATGTATTATATGTTTTAAAAAAATCAAAATTTTTAAAAAATTAGATTAGAACTTTCAACTTCATAAACCTCTTAACCTATTGGTGATGATGGTTTCCCGACCCGACCGGAGGCCGTGTTATTAACCAACCGGCACTAGCTGGACTCGCCCTATCCATGTCACTGGGTCGTCTCCCGACTAGGTCTCCCTAATTGTTCGTCCCCGCTCCCCTGAGCCGAATGGATACTCGTAATTGCCCACCCGTCGAGTCGGCTCCCGACCATGTCAATAGGGCCCACCTTTGACACCGATCACCCTGGCACGCATCAGGGGTGTGGGTGTAGCGTGTGCTTGCAACAATCCCCCACTCCTTTGACACTGTTTTGACACATGCCACTTTAGAGTGTAGGGATGACTCACTCGAGTGTTCTGATACCGTTCTGACCCTCTAACTAGAGGCCACCACGTGAAGAGACCACCTACCACCCCCATGCAAGCATACAAGGAGAAAAGTTCAACCCCTTCGAAGGTACGCAAAACACACAACCTTTGGCATCTCTTTCTCCTTGAATCTAACTTGAACACCAGAGGGTCTTTGGCACCCACTACACCGGTGGGTTTAGTGCAGGAGATCACCGGCCAGTATCATCGATGTTCATTCCGGACCTGAGGGCAAGACACCGCGAGTTTGTTGCATCATCAGCTGGAGCCGTCTGTGGGAAAGACTTCTCTCGTGGCATTTTATGGTCTTAACTAGGTTCGGGATCAGCACCCTCCCTGAAGGAAATTCAATGGCCGATTCCAGTGCAGAGAAAATAGCTGCCTTGGAGAAGACGGTGGCTGACATGATGGCCAGCATGCAGCAGCTGGTTCGTCAAAATGCGGAGTTAGTCCAACGAAACCCAGCTCCTCAGGAAGAGATTCCACCGGGGCCTAACCTTCCTACAGAGGAACATGAGGAGCAGGAGGTCGACAAAGATCCGCTCATCCCCCCCAACGGTAACAAGAACGGCAATGGAGGATGGGTTAAGGACCCTCTTCTCAGCCGCGAACCCCCCATTGAAGAAGCACAAATGAGTCACACTATTCCATCGAGAACGGAGATGGTAGGCGATAAACCAGAGAGCTACTATGCCTGGGACGAACAACTGAAGGTCATGCAAGCTCAAATGGTCGGGGTTTTAGTCGCGGTGGAAGCTAAAGCTCCCAACACCGTGGACGCCCTTATTGGTCAAATGGCCTCGCCGTTCACGCAGAAGGTGATGGATTACCCACTTCCCCCGAAGTTCAAAATGCTGACTTTGGACGCGTTTGATGGATCCAAAGACCCGGTGGACCACTTGGAGGTGTTCAAGGCGCTCATGCATCTGCAGGCAGTACCAGACAAGATCATGTACAGAGCATTTCCCGTCACGCTGAAAGATTCGGCACGAACCTGGTTCAACAAAATTAAACCAGTGACAGTCTCCACCTTCAAGAAACTTAGCAAGCTCTTTGTGAGCCACTACATCAGAGCCTAGTGGCAAAGAAGGCCTACGGCATACTTGCTGACTGTGAGGCAGAAGAAGGAAGAGACGTTGCGGGAGTATGTGGGAAGGTTCAACCAGGAGACATTGTTCGTGGACGACGTGGACGATAAGTTGGCCATCACGGTGTTCATGAGCGGCTTAATAAGTGGGAAACTCCTCTTCTTTTCATCGAAGAGGCCACCCCAAGACATAGCTGAATTGATGCTTCGCGCTCAGAAGCACCTGAATGGGGAAGATGCTATGAGTGCTCGGCGAGATAATGACGAGGGGGGCGGCTCATGCACGGAGAAGAAGAGGTCGAACGAAACCTCAAATGATAAGAGGGAAACAAAGGCGAACAGAACTAGTAACCGAGCGAGGAGCCGGGGAGAGGAGAGACGAGAACACTACCGTGGTCTGGATAGAACGTTCACCCCGCTCACGACGAAACTGAAGGATGTCCTGATGGAGATCAGGGACGATCTGGACCTAAAATGGCCAGAGCCTTTGAAGATGCCCTCGAACATGAGGAACAGAAGGAGATATTGTCGGTTCCACCTTGATCATGGCCATGATACGGAAGATTGTATTGACCTGAAGCAACAGATCGAGGACTTGATCAAACGGGGCAAACTCAGCCGCTATGTGGCTGGCCGAGACTAAACTCGGGGTGAACGACGCAGCCCAGCCAGAACAGAAATAACCACCCAGCCCATTGGAGAGATAAGGGTTATCGTAGGAGGGTTCGCTGGAGGAGGACCGTCCTTTTCTGCAAGGAAAAAGCATGTTCGGGATATCCGAACCGAAGCGGAAGTAATGCTGGTTGGGACAGCCAGCAAGAAGATAAAGTCTGAGGGCTCCGTGATCACCTTCACGGAAGAAGAAGCAGCCGAGCTGCATTAACCCCACGACGACCCCCTGGATATTTTCGTTGTGGTCTTTAACTTCAAAACTTGGAGAGTCTTGGTCGACAGCAGAAGCTCAGTTGACATCCTGTTCTGGGAGGCCTTCAAAAAGATGCAGATTGACCAAGAGAAGTTGAAGCCAGTCAATTGCCCCCTAGTCGGTTTCACTAGAGACCGGGTGGTCCCTCTCTGGTCCATCACCCTACCAGTCACCCTCAGGGAGGAACCGCACCAAGCGACGAAAATGGTCCACTTTATGGTTGTGGATTGCCCATCTGCATACAACGCCATCATCGGCCGAACCGCTCTGAACCAATTTAAAGCAGTGGCTTCCACGTACCACCTCCGGATCAAGTTCCAAATTGACACTGGGGTCGGGTGCGTAAGGGGCAACCAGAAAGAAGCACGGGAGTGCTACATGGCCTCCCTCAAAGGAAAACATAGCAAGGAGACCTTGGTCATTAAAGAGCTTGAGCCTAGGGATGAGGAGGAAGTAAGGAGAGGTGAACCGGCAGAAGAACTAGAAGAAGTCCCAGTCGGGATCCCTGGGCAGGACAAGACAGTAAAGATCGGGGCTACCGCGCTCGAGGAGTCGAAGCAGTAGCTAAGGAGGTTCCTAAAGGATAACGCTGATGTATTCGCCTGGTCTCACGAAGATATGCCCAGGATTGACACCCGAGTAGCGGCTCACTACTTGAACATTGATCCCGAGGCCAGGCCGGTCAAGTACAAGTGAAGGAATTTTGCGCCGGAAAGGAATAATACTGTTGCTGATGAGGCAGAGAAACTGGTACAGGCGAAGTTCATCAAGGAAGTGCACTACCCCACTTAGCTCTCCAACGTTGTCATGGTGAAGAAGTCCAATGGAAAGTGGCAGATGTGCGTTGACTTCACCGACCTGAACAAAGCATGCCCCAAAGAGAGTTTCCCACTACCGACCACCGACCTCCTCGTTGACTCTACTACGGGGTATGAAATGCTAACCTTCATGGATGCTTTTTCAGGATATAACCAGATCCAAATGGTGGAGCGCGACCAGGAGCATACGGCCTTCATCACAGACCGAGGGCTCTATTGTTGCAAAGTCATGCCATTCGGATTAAAGAATGCAGGGGCAACATACCAGCGGTTGGTCAACCTCATGTTCAAGTCACAGATTGGCTGTAATGTGGAGGTTTACATGGATGACATGTTGGTGAAGAGCAAGGAGGCCACCGACCACCTGCGGGATCTTGAGGAGACGTTCCAGACACTCCGCAAGTTCCAAATGAAGCTCAATCCTTCCAAGTGTGCTTTCGGCGTTGCCTCGGGGAAGTTCCTAGGTTTTATGGTCTCACAAAGGGGGATTGAGGCGAACCCAGAAAAGATTCAAGCCATTATCGACATGCAGGCACCCCGGACGACGCAAGACGTTCGGCGGCTGGCGGGACGTGTTGCAGCTCTGAACAGATTCATCTCTCGGTCCACTGATAAGTGTCTTCCGTTCTTCAAGATTTTACGCAAGGTGTTCGAGTGGCGAGGAGTGTGAAGCGGCATTCGGTCAACTCAAACAATATCTTAGCTCAGTCCAGCTGCTCAGTCGAACTGTCCCGGGGGAAGAATTGTTTCTGTATTTGGCAGTGTCGGCGACAGCAGTGAGCTCATCTCTTGTCCGAGAAGAAGGGGGGATCCAGAAGCCAGTATACTACACCAGTCGTGCCTTGCATGGAGCAGATGAGCGATACCAAAGATGGAACTCATGGCTCTCGCGCTGGTGACGGCAGCTCGGCGCCTGAGGCCATACTTTCAAGCCCACACGATTGTGATACTCACTGACCAACCCTTGAAAAACATCCTACACAAGCCCGAGACGTCAGGACGCCTAGTGAAATGGTCTGTTGAACTTCTTAGTCAGTTCAACATCCACTACCAACCCCGACTGGCAATCAAAGGGCAGGCTGTTGTGGATTTCATCGCAGAATTCACCAACCCAACCCCTCCCACCCTTGAAGCTGACTTACCTGACAGCTACTGGGTCCTGAACGTTGATGGCTCTTCTACTCATGATTCAGGAGCCGCCAGCGTGGTCCTCGTTACCCCAGATGGCTACAAGATGGAATATGTGCTCCGCTTCAAGTTCCCCGCCACCAACAATGTCGCAGAGTACGAAGCACTCATTGCCGGTCTCAGAATGGCTCGGTGAATGGGGGCTAAACAGATAGTGGTGCGAAGCGATTCTCGTCTTGAAGTGGAGCAAGTCCGGGAAGAATATGAAGCCAGAGAAGACAACATGAAGCAATACTGCCAGGTGGCGAAGAGCCTAGCTAGGAGATTTGGTAAGATGCTCCTGGAATGCGTCTCAAGATTGCAGAATGAAGAGGCAGACTGACTGGCTAGGATAGCCTCTTCAAACGAGCCTGACCCGAGCGTCCCGATTGAGATTCTTGATTCACCAAGCATCCAGAGCCCGAGAGTTGACCAGATTGAGCCCAAATCCTCGTGGATGACCCAGATTAGGAATTATTTGGAGAACAGAACCCTGCCTGAAGACCGGAACGAAGCGAGGAGGATTCAGTACTGGTCGAGCAGATACCTTATACATGACGAGATACTATACAAAAGGGGGCACACCATGCTGCTGTTTCGTTGTGCCAACGAGGAAGAGGCGAACTACATAATGCGGGAGGTCCACGAGGGGGTTTGCGGGAACCACTCTGGTGGCCGGTCCCTGACCATTAAGATACTACGGACGGCTTACTATTGGCCCACCATAGAGAAAGATGCCCAAGAATTTGTCAAGAAGTGTGACAAGTGCCAACGGTTTGCCAACATCCCAAGACTGCCCCCTCAAGAGTTAACTCCGATCCAGACCCCTTGGCCCTTCGTTCAGTGGGGGATCGACATTGTGGGACCGTTGCAGCTCGGCAGAGGACAGACGAAGTTCGCAGTAGTGGCCATCGACTACTTTACAAAGTGGGCGGAGGCAGAAGCCATACCACGACCACTGAGGAGAAGATGAAGAAATTCTTGTGGCAGAATATTGTGTGCAGGTTTGGAATCCCTAGGGTCGTCATCACGAACAACGAGAAACAATTCGAGGGCAGACAGTTCAACCAACTGTGCACTAACCTGGGAATAAGCCACCATGCTTCGTCCCCCGAGCACCCTCAGGCGAACGGCCAAGTTGAAGTTACCAATAGGTCCCTCTTAAAGATTCTCAAGACGAAGTTGGAGAAGGCCAAGGGTTTGTGGGCAGAGGAGCTCCTTAACATCCTTTAGGCCTACAGAACAACGGAGAAAGTATCCACGGGACAGACCCCGTTCTCACTCACCTTTGGCACCGAAGCCGTCATCCGGTAGAGATCGGCCTCCCCAGCCCCAGAACGGTGCAGTTCGACCCTGCGACCAATAATGAATCGATGAATGTTGACCTAGATTTGTTGGAAGAAAGGAGGCTGCAAACGGCCATAAAGGTGGCCTCCTACCAGCGGAAGATGCGCCAATACCACTACTCCAGAGTCCGACCAAAAGACTTCACGATCGAAGACCTTGTCTTGAAGAGAGTCAACCAATCCACAAGATCCTAAAGAGGGCAAGCTCGGACACAATTGGGAAGGACCTTACGAGGTGATCAGCAGTACTAGGAAGGGGACGTATAGGCTGAGGAACTCAGGAGGCAAGGAGCTTCCGCACCCATGGCATGTAGAGCACCTAAGGAAGTACTATTCCTGAAAGACTCCTACTTGTAATTCACCTGGATATCAATAAAAGCGATTGTTCAGCAATTGTCTACTTAAATCAACATAGAATTTGTCTACTTGTATGGAAACGACATAGAATCTGCTCGGCCAAGTGCCGAGCAGAGCCAGAGGGCCTTCAGTGGCAATGGCACTGAAATTGAATTTGCTCGGCCAATTGTCGAGCAGAGCCAGAGAGCCTTCAGTGGCAATGGCGCTAAAATTGAATCTGCTCGGCTAACTGCCGAACAGAGCCAGAGGGCCTTAATTGGCAATGGCACAGAAATAGAATCTGCTCAGCCAAGTGCCGAGCAGAGCTAGAGGGCCTTCAGTGGCAATGGCACTAAAATTGAATCTGCTCGGCCAACTGCCGAGCAGAGCCAGAGGGCCTTAATTGGCAATGACACAAAAATAGAATCTGCTCAGCCAAGTGCCGAGCATAGCTAAAGGGCCTTCAGTGGCAATGGCACTGAAATTGAATCTGCTCGGCCAACTGCCGAGCAGAGCTAGAGGGCCTTAATTGGCAATGGCACAAAAATAGAATCTGCTCAGCCAAGTGCCGAGCATAGCTAGACGGCCTTCAGTGGCAATGGCACTAAAATTGAATCTGCTTGGCCAACTGCCAAGCAGAGTCAAAGGGCCTTCAGTGGCAATGGCACAAATTGAATTTTCTCAGCCAAACGCCGAGCAGAGCCAGGGCTTTGAATAAAAATGGCATTAAACCCGCTCGGCCAAATGCCAAGCAAATCCAGATGATTGAACCTGTTCGGTTATAGTTACCAGTTGGGTCCTCGTTAGCGCTTACAAGCGTTCTACAAGTCACTCCAGTCAAATGCTCAGAAAATGTAGCAAGCACAAAGTATAAGAACAAAATGTAATTTCATTAATGCAATGAGATGTACAAAGGCGGAATGCCCCTTACAAAAAAAAAAAAAAAGGAAAAAAAGGAGAAGAACAAAACAACAACAAAAAGAAAATCAGAAAGACAACTAGCAAAGCAAAACAGTGGGGCCCGAGCCGCTTTCACATTTGAGCGTGCTCGATAGTTTATCCCTCAGCGTCGGCGTGCTGAGCATCCTCGACCTGGTCACCCGTAGTGGCTTCCAACTGAGCCTCTGTGGTCTGACCTTCTCTAGCAGTATTCGTTTGGGCCCCTTCTTCGACCATCTGGTCAGCAGCGTCCTGGCAGTCCATAGGTGCGACTCCGTTGAGTGGGTCCAGACCTGAGAAGTCTGACTCGGGATATTTCTTGGATGCCTGCTTCCGAGCCGTCTCGAAGCCCAAGAGAAAAGTGGGCTCCAACAAGACCTGGAAGTCATCCCCTTTCTCGAACTCCTGAACAGCCTCAGCCATTGCCTTCTTGAGCTCCTTGCCATGGGCTGCTACGGTCTTCTCCAGCTCATGCCTTTTGACCTCCTCGGCCGAGAAGCTAAGTAGTAGCTTGTTGGCCTGCCTGGCAAGCTTTTCGTTATCGGCCCGAGCCGACTGGAGCTCCTCCAGAGCTTAATCCCTTTCTGCACGGGCGGCCGAGACATCGCCCTTCAGCGATTAGACCTTCTGAAGGGCTTTTTCTGAAGTTCCCAGGCGATGGCCCAACGCCATGACCCTGGCAAGAGACTGAAAATCGAACGATTAGAACTTAGTAGACTACACAAAGGTTGATGAAGAATGGAACGATGACTGCACAGAAGCTCACCTTAAACAAATCGTGGTTGGCATCCCTGACCAGCCACTAGTTGGGATGTTTGCTCAGCCTCGTTATATCCGAGGGCCCTACCACCTCTACCGCCGTCTCCCAGGCCATGTCCGAGCCATCAATGACATTAGTCGAGCCAGAAGCAGCTGGACTAGCTCGGGCTTGGGAGTTTGCCGAAGCGACCATGCCGCGCCTTGGCTGGGATCCTTCCGAATACCCTGGAGGAGGCCTGACGACCACAGACACTTGGCCCTTCCCCTTCTTCTGGGGAGGAGGGGGAGGAGGGAGTTCTTTGATAGCCTTAGCGGTCTTTTGGCGCTTTGACCTTGAGGCACCAGCAGCCGCCGCCCTTTTCCTGGCCAGGTAATTGATGTCGAAGCTCATCGCGTCCGGCTTAAAAGTAGGCTGGGACGCTTTGGAACCGGGATGGACCGCTGTAGTGTCAGCCTGGGTAACAGTAGCAGACGGACGATTTGCAAAGATTAGCCAGAAATGTCAGAGAACGACCAGCGTAACAAAAATAAAAACATACTCACTCCTCTCATGTTCTGCAGCCAAGGCCTCTCTGCTCGGTTCGGGCCCCAAGAGGTATTGAGCAAGCGCCTCGACAGTTACCAAGGCTTTGGTGTTCCGAAATTCGTACTCTTTGACCGCCTCTACGGCCGCCTTATGCTCGACAGACAGAAGAGGCTTTACCCGACCTGACACCCGTAGGATACCTAAGTCAGAACGGGCGACACATGCAAAAAACATCAAGCAAAAGGGAAGGAAGAAGACTCTGGGAAAAGATCATACCCTTCTTACTCAGGTAACCCCATTGCCTGGGGATCCGAGCAGAGAAGTCTGTCTCCCAGGGGCAAAACTCCCAGCTCTCTCCGCTAATAAAGAAGAACCGGTCCTTCCAGTTCTTATGTGACGAAGGAAGCTCGCCGACCAAATCGAGCCCTGTTGACCGACCTGAGAAATACCAATACCCCTTCCCACGCTCGGCTGGCTTGTAGCAATATAAGAACTCCTCTGGTGTCACGTCCTTCCCGGGGACGATCTGCCAGAGGATCATACAACTAGCCATGATTCGCCAGGTGTTCGGCTAGAGTTGGCCGGGGGAGAGGCGTAACCTCTGTAGAATCTCTCTAACTGGCCAAGGGAACGGCACACGAAGACCTCCAATCAGTACGCCCTCAACTATTGCTATCTCCCCCTCCTTAGGCGAACACACCCAATTCCTAGGGCTGGGGACCCTACACCTTACCCTTTTTGGGATCTGGTACACCCGCCGAAGGGTAACGACCTTCTCCTTATCGAGAGAGGAAGAAACCCCCATTGCTTCGTACCCGGGGTCGTCCTTTTCCTGCCCCTCTCTCGGCCCGACCTCCATGGCTCGGGCAGCAACCACAACAGGTTGGTCCCGTTCCTCCCCAACACCAAAGTGAGCGGCCCCGGCCTCCCCTGAATCAGGAACTCCTTGGGACCCCCCAGAGTCCCCTACAGAGGCCTCTTCCTGGGTCTGGTGCCTTTCAACTCGGTACCCATTAGACCCGGTTCCTTCCGAGTCCGAACTAACCCCCTCCGGGTTCGACATAGTCTCGAGGGGCCTACAGCCTTCAATCCTATCAAACACCGGCTTAAACAACTCACACAAGTCTCCGAGAACGGATTCTAAGAATTCCGGCCTGTCAACAAACCTTGAAAGGTCGGGAATCTGGTCCCTTCCCTCAAAAATGGACACGCAGCGAGTAATGAACCAGTACATACAACCGAAGGGCGAAGCTTATCACGATTCGAAGCACCGGCGACGAAACTCGAGAAATAGCACCCTTTAACTGGCCGGAGATGACGGAGACAACGATGGCGGCGTAGGCGACGATGAAGTAAGTTCTATTTCTCTCTTTCTCTCTCTGCGTATTTGGTAAAAAGTGGTGAGGGCGAAAATAGGGGGCAACTGCCTTACAAGACTCCCCTTGCTCCTTTGAAATCAACAGCCCAGATGGCCTGCGGTGATAGGACATTAACGACTGAAAAACGACCCGTCTTTTCTACTACTAACGACCAACCCTTCGCTGCCACGTGGGGATAGGTGAAGCGACGCTATTGTACTCGTCATTATTGCGCCCCCCCCGTCTTGAATGCACTCCGTGTTTCATGGTCGTGCCATCCCGTGGAATGCCTCTAGCCCCGAGCAGATGACTAGATGAATTGGGGGCATCTGGTGATGATAGTTTCCCGACCCAACCGAAGGCCGTGTTATTAGCCGACTAGCATTGGCTGGACTAGCCCTATCCATGTCACTGGGTTGTCTCCCGACCAGGTCTCCCTAATTGTTCGTCCTCGCTCCCCCGAGCCGAATGGATACCCGCAACTGCCCACCTGTCGAGTCAGCGCCCGACCGTGTCAATAGGGCCCACCTCTGACACTGGCCAACCTGACACGCATCAAGGGTGTGGGTGTGGGTGTGGGTGTGGGTGTGGCGTGTACTTGCAACAATCCCCCACTCCTCTGACACCGTTCTAACACACGCTACCTTAGAGTGTAGGGATGACTCACTCGAGTGTTTTGACACCATTCTGACCCTCCAACCAGAGGCTGCCACGTGGAGAGACCACCTACCAACCCCATGCAAGCATACAAGGGGAAAAGTTCAACCCCTTCGAAGGTACCCAAAACACACGATCTTTGGCATCTCTTTCTCCCGCATTTGAATCTCCTTGAATCTAACTTGAATACCGGAGGGTCTTTGGCACCCACTACACCGATGGGTTTAGTGCAAGAAATCATCGGCCGGTATCATCGGTGTTTATTCCGAACCTGAGGACAAGACACTATGAATTTGCTGTATCATCACCTATTGTTATAATATATAGTGTAGATATATAAGCACAACCTTTACTTGGAACTTTTATCAAACATTGGGATGCATACACTTCGAAAACTAAGAACAATGATTTGGTTTACATGATTTCAATACCATTGAGTTTACACACAACTCTAAATTTATAGGAATCAAGCTACGATCAATCTAATAATATAAGACCAAAGAGAGAGTGCAGGCAAAGAGGAAGAATAAGACAAGACTGATATATAAAGTACGAAATATTTGATTTCGAATCAAAGAAAGTTCTTTGTTTGCCCAGATCAACAACAAAATCTGGATAAATTAATCGTGATTGATATCTTTGTGTTAAAAACCTAACAACACATGCAGGAAAAGGTATATGAGAGAGAGAAGAGAGAGACCCACCGAGAGATCAAAATGGCCGGACCTCTGTCGGCGGCAATACCAATCTAATGGCCGAAGGGTTGGAAAGTTCAGTCGAGAGTCGGGAGGCGAGACGTCGGGTTGTGAATCTACCAATAATAACTTAGGTAATTTTAAGTTTTATGAGAAATGGACAAATTCAACTTTTTATAAAAAGAGGAGAATTTGTTAATTCCAGATTTATTTCATTTTAACTATCAAACAGGTCCAATTCTTCAATTGGTGAATTTGCCAATAATAAAATGAACTAACTTTCTACTTAAAGCTAATTGCCAAGTATTTTTTGATTTCTACTTCGTCAAGGCAAAAGCCGAATCTGCTCGTAGCTCAATGGAAAAATAGTGAGAACTTGGACGTAAATTACCATTGTGTGGGTATCCACTTGTGAATAAAAAATAACGAAGACGCTGCTGATGTGTTTCCATGCTTAGAGACGTGATGAAGTTTTTTTTTTTTTTTTTCTTCTAATTATACAGTTGAGAGTTTTCAAATAAGCTTAGGTACATCTAAATTAATTTTCCTTCTCTGTCTTACAAAAAACCATATCATTTACACTACAATTATAGGGAAATATTTCTCGCGATTTAACTTTAAATGATTGTCCAATTTTAAACTCAAAACAATAAAATTTACGGCTCTACCTATGGCTTGAGCCGTGATGGAGTTGAAAAGAGAGAATTATGTAGCCGGCATGTTTCCATGCCAGAGATGTAATGGATTTGGAGAGAGAATTATGCCGGTGGCACCAGGCCCACAAATATTCTTTTGACTTAAAAGAGAGGAAATTTTGTCCAAATAAATAAATTTTGTTTGTGATAGAAAATTCTTGATATTATATGAGTTACATAATGTCACACAAAGTCATAAACAGAAAGTTTTTATATACTTATGTGATTGAATGAGAATATTTTAAAATAAAAATATTCATTATAATAATTTTTAATTACAAAAAAATCTCAGGATAAAGCCATGTATTGCATAGTGGGGTCAATTGACCCATCAACTTTGAAAATATTAATAATTTTTTTAATAATAATCTTTGCTAAAAATAATTTGATCACAGTTTTGCACCATTGTCTAATACATTGACTCCTGCAGTCCTATAAAAAAAGAAAGAATTCACAAGTTAAAAAAAATACACTGAAATCTTTCACTCTCCAAGACAGCTTTATCATGAGAGTATGTGGGCACAATTAATCAATTTAACTTATACAAAAATAATTTCTCACCATATATTATTATTTTTTCAACACTGTTCATCACTATCTACCCGTACGCAAGATATGCAAGATCTTATTGCGTATATAATAAATCTAATTCAATGTACTATAATCAAATAATATTTTGTTTTACATGATAAGAGTTGGTACCATGTTGCTTTTCAAACACGTCCTGGTTTTTTAAAAGTTTGATATGGACATTTTGACAGTATTTGATAATATTGATAATGACTGAATGAGATTATTATATTATGATTCTAAAATATGAAACCTTGTGTAGGACAATTGTAAAAGTACATATCTTTGTGTATTATTTGTCAAAAAAGAACAACATAAATATATTCAAATTTACTTATTTATAGTTTGAGAATTAATTTTTAAATTTTTGCAAGAGTACTCCACCAATAAAAATTTATGGAGCCCCCACTATTTGGTAGCCCCCAAAGATGTTTTAGCCCTCAAAATGGAAATCTTGTTCTGTACCTACCTTCTACTATGATTACACTACTAGAAGTATAAAGAAGTCGATTATAGTTTTGACCAATTCAAACATGACTTAGACTCGAGATGGTAACGTGGAGAAATTATTCAGTATCCTTTGATTATCACATCACTCTTATCGTATTATTCATAATTATATAATTTTCTCCGATTTGAATTGTTGAAATTCAGTCAAAGTCACTACTGCTGTTCCTCTGAGCCATCAGTTACCTTATTAATATAGAGACGATTTTTATTGTTTATTAAAAACTATATAACGTAATAACATAAGTGCATTATATTTTCATAATTCACAGTAAATGAAGTTACTTACAACTTACAAGAGATCTAATGCATAAAAAGCCTTCAAAATTATTTTAGTTATTATATACCCATGTATTTGTATCTTTGTAAACATGTATAAGCGCTCCTACTTTCAATATATTTTAACAGAGCGGGCTTTTGCACACTCGCACCTGTTCAAGGAATCCGCCGGTGACTTAGGTGAGGATCCATAATTGAATATTTTTCACTCTAAATAGACATTCGTTAATGAAAACCCTCCATTGGGGCCACATGTTGACGTGTAACAACACACAGCCTAGTCCCCCCCGAATAACATATACTAAGAACTATAATTACCAAAGTAGCTCTTAGCTAGGGAAGGAAGGACCATCTTGGGCAGATGAAAATGAGCAACGTAGCTCCAACCAGCAACTGTTACGAGTCCTACCCTCCGTTGTTTCGTCCAAAGAGCAGCCCAATCCATGGCGATGATGAGCTCCCCACACCCAACCCAGAATCGGACCCTTTGCCTGTGATCGACCTCCGATGCTTGAACCAGCCGCAGCTGCATGACAGGCTCAGGCTAGCCGAAGCTTGCAAGGATTGGGGCATCTTTCGTTTGGTCAACCATGGGATTCCAATGACCCTCCTGAACCAGCTTCATGTCCATGCCAAGGAACTTTTCTCTCTCTCCTTCGAGTCCAAACAAGCCCTTTGCTGCAGCCCTATGTCCTACTTTTGGGGCACCCCTGCTCTTACCCCTGCTGGGCAAACCATAGCCATAGAGAGGGGTCCCAATTCCCTAAACATCAACTGGGTCGAAGGTTTTAATGTTCCTCCGAGTCAACTCTCAGAGCTTCAAGCTGAAGATCCATTGCTTGATACTTTCAGGTAAACCTTCTGGACTGTTTGCAGTCTTGAGTACTTTCTTCTTTCTTTTTTTTATTTTGTATGTATTCGTGCATTTATTTTTCATCACTAATAACCAATAATTGAGCAAATGAAAAAGAAAACTTTATTATATCAGTATTAAATATTAATAGGAAGACCTTCACTACTTTGAGGTCGGTGGGTCAAGTTTCTGTAAAAAATAATATTTTAAAAAGAAATTTTGTAATCGGATGGTCAGGTTTCATCATATGTGTGCGTATCTATACTTTATAACCACATGATTGCAGTGTTGATTTGGTGGACATTTATATCATGGAGATTTACATGTGGGGTACTATATATGCTATATATCGATCGTGAGGTGAGAACTGGACACAGCTAGCCTTCCATAGACCTCACATGTATTACACATCCATTTAGGTTCTCAATTTTGGCCTTTTTGATTCACAGTTGGCTATATAATTGGCGCATTGCTCCAATATTCACGTGTAAAAATACATTGCTCTTGGTCATGGACCAATAGACCAATACCCAACAAACTCTCATGCACTCCATGTGGTTTGCCATTGGAACAGACAAGCCCATTGAAGTGAAGAAAATAAGGAGAGGGAAGAGAGAGAAAATTCTCACTGTCTATGGATTTTGGAACTTAAAAGAAAGACAAAAAAAAAAAAAAAAAAGAGAGAGAGAGAGAGAAAGGAAAGAAAATTAATAATTTTTCTTATTTTTCTCTGTTTGATTCCTAATTTGGAATGGGAAAAAAAATTAAAGAACAAATAAGAGAATTTTATTTTTCTTTTTATTTTTTTTATTTTTTCTTTTTCATGTGGTCATGGATTCAACTCATCCTCTCATTCCTAGTGCTTTAGCCCTCCAATATACCAAAAAAATTTATTTTCTTTCTCATTTATCCTTTTTTTATCCTTTGCAAAACTAAACAGAAAGAGATTGGATCTTTTAAAGTTAATATGTGAAGTTAATTGTAAAGTAAATATTTCATTGGACCACATATGCATCTACATTTTATGTAAGGTGATCGTTATCTCACATGATTATAGTGGAGCTTTAATATTAATAATTGTTATGCTATTTTACATATTAAAAAAGGAAATGTTTCTTAAATAATAAAAAGGAAATCTCTCTCTAATTGGCATCCCCTTCTCTCTCCCCTTTCTCTCCTTCCCTCCTTGTTTTTTTTTTTTTTTTTTTTTTTTTCTTGTCTGCTATCAATGAAGAAATTCATAACTAACTTTAGATATTGACACCAAATGTTCGAACTTTAGATCTTGATTTTTGTATTTCATCAATCAATGTCTAGCTTGTAATTCAATTGATGAAACTCCTTTTTTTTTTTAATTTTATAAGAAATCTCACAAAGTGGATTTAAAGTTTCAATTGAAAACTTGTAAAATGATTTATTTTGACAAAATATTTCGCAATGAATGATAATAGGCAATAACATAAACTCTTTTTGGTAACCAACAGATTTTCACATGTATGGAAGTATTTTATTGCTATAAGTAAGGTATGAAAATGTTCCTCTACAATACACTACCGTTAGAATTATTGATATTGACCAATTAAATGTTTACTTTACAAAATACTTTACAAATTCACTTTATAGAAGCCGGACTCACAGAAAAAATAATTACTTCGGATTTCTCTCACACTTACCCTCCCTTCCTATTTCTTTCCTTAAGGTCCTAACACACCCTAAGCTCCATAGAGAAGGCATGTATAGAAAATTGCAGTACACTACCTCGCTATACAAAAATCATCTAATTCTCGGGAACAAATTGAAATTCATATAACTGTATATATTTTGACCATTCATTAACATTATTGATGCCAAAGTTTTTCTAAGCATAGCACAGACACAACGCAAGTATAATTTGTTTATATTTGGGAACAAAACATCTTTTGACCATTAGCATCAGTTTTGTTTTTAGTGGACCATTTTAGACTTCAGAGGTACACATACATTGATATACAACTATAGTTATATTCAAATGCAAAAGGAAGCTAAACTTAATTTATTCACCTGCTTTTATGTGTAATCGTGTTTATTTTGTGTTAATATTTTTGTTTGTGATGTTATGTACACATATTTCATTTTACATCTTCAGTGTGTAAGAGCAGATGCTCACAATCTGTAAACTGGTTTAACCCTGCTCTTCTCTCTCTCTCTCTCTCTCTCTCTCTAGAGTTGCGTTGGATGAGTATGGAAGGCACCAATCTAGACTAGCTACCACAATTTTCAAAGCCATGGCAGAGAACCTCAACCTGGGTCAAGAACAATGCAAGTGCTATCTATCTCCACCCACTGGGTCCATACGAGTCTACCGCTACCCACGCTGCTCCGATCAGGCCGACCAAGCCTGGGGCATGGGCGCCCACACAGACAGCTCAGTGCTCTCCATACTCCACCACGACGATGAAGTAGGAGGGTTTCAATTCTACAAAGACGATGAATGGCTCGACATCAAGCCCATTCCCGACACCCTCGTCGTTATCCTTGGAGATATGATGCAGGTCCGTACAAAAACTTTCTTAGAACGTCCATTAATTGTATTGTTTTCTTTGCAAGTCTTAACGTTTCTGGTGTTGAACATGTTTTTTTCGGATTAGGCTATGAGCGACGACGAATACAAGAGCGCGAAACACAGGGTGAAGGCGAACAAACACGAGGAGCGAATATCTATTGGCTACTTCGTGTTCCCAGATGAAGGTGGTGTGATTCGGAGCTCCAAGTATCAGCCATTTAGTTATGCTGATTTTCGAGCACAAGTTCAACATGACTTGAGGAGCGTTGGATTCAAAGTTGGGCTCGACCGGTTCAAGCTCACTAAGTCCTCTTAATTTGTAGTGGGCTCGATCTGTCTTTTGTTTGTTTAAAGTTGGAAAAAAAAAAATAGTTTATTGTACTTATTTCAGTGTATTAATCACATAACAAAGGCCTGCAGTCTATTTTGGTGTGTAAAAACTGTAGGAAATCGTGCTGCCCTGTATTCGAACCCCTGCAATATGTTTTTGCTTTGGCTCGTAAAAACCCGATTCATGGAGAACAACGGTAGCATGGTGGTAGTGGTGCCCAAGCTTGAGATTATAGATTTGACTCTCCCTCTCCCTTTTTTAAAGTTTTAACCCTCCAATGTATCCAAAAAAAAAAACCTGATTCATGAAGATTGGAGTTCGACTCCTTGCAATCCCAAAAAAAAAGGAATAAATGACTCTTTTATTATAAAATTTTATAAGAAAATTCTATTTTTATAGAATTTTTATACAAAATTATATAACAATGGTATTTTTTGAAATTATGAGTCACAATAATGAGTATTTTAATTTAAAATAAAAAATATAAATAATCATATTATTCTATATAAATTTCTATAAAAAAATTCTTTTGTATAACATTTTCTTCAATTACAATGCTAGCCATGCCTTCTCGTCTTCCCCACAATGTGGACTAGGCTTCAAACTCCATTGGAGTAAGGAGCGCGGTGGGCTGGAGAGTTGAGCCCATAGGGTGGATGAGAAATTGAGAATTAGCTTATGAATTGTATGTGGGATTTTTAAGAAGGCTTTGTGCAATGCATGAATCAAATTGACGAGTATGAACTATCTACAAGAGAAGAAGACAATGAGAATGCATCGACCCCTTTTGGGCCGAAGGCACTCTGATGATTAAGTTAGCAAGTTTAATTGTAGTGAATCGAATAAGATATTGAAAGATAAAACTCAAATAAATGTACCGTGCCCCTTTAGTACATGAGGTATTTATAGTTTTTAGAATGTCATGTGTCTTTTGAGAATTTGAGTCACTTTCCTCTTAAAAATCTTTGTTTCTTTGTCAGTTTAATATATTGAACTTATTCTTTATTTATTTTAGTTCACTTAGAAATATGATATGTATCTTGGACCTATTAGTCCTTATATCTTTTGAATTAGAATCATTGGGACAATCCATTTGGGGCCTAACCTCTGATGGCTGAGCATGCTTGTCAGGTCAGCAATTTTGGGCCAACTTTTCTGAGTTGATCCTCTCTTTATCTTAAACTTGACTTCTATTGAGCCTACATCAATATTACCGGACCAGCAAGGAAGTAAATTTCCTGACGTGGCAATTCATCAAATTTGTTGTCGAAAAAAGGTAAATATACCTACACATTGTGGTTACCCTAAATAATGTGGCAGACAAAAATTTTAAATCATCATAATATAACTAAATAAATTTGCCACGTCTGTTATTTTTTGTGTGTTTTTTGTATGCTTTTTTTATATGTATTATACTATTATTTTTTCCTACTATGATGAACGAGGCCATATTGTCCTAGTGTCAGTAACGAAGTCAAGATTATATGCTAAGGGCAGTCTTGCAGCAAGAGTATTATTGAAGATAAGGGGTTTTTGCAGGAGGTATTTTTTTGAAAGGGTGTTAAATTAAGAGGACTTTTCTGAAAATAGGGGCCAGGTCACCCCTGACTTCGTCCATGCCTATTGTCAACCTACTCACCTAGGTGTCTAGGAAAAAAATTAGGTGCAATTGTCATGTGAGACTTGAGAGTGCAAGGGCACCTAATTTGAAATAATGCCATTTTCGAAACTTTTATTACGCTTAAATAATGATGGTTCAAGCTTGGCTTAAAAATGTAGCGACCTTTTGAATTAATTTTTGATGAATTTTAATAAAATCAATCACAAATTAAATTCAAGTAGGTTGTTTCTTTTTGTGTTCTGGGAATGTATATAAATTTATCGAATTGAGTCTTAGTTAACTGAGCTCAAAAAATTAATAAATTTATAAGTGTGTTCAATTTAACTTGTTTATATAACGTGACAATCTCTAGTTGAACACATTCTGAACTCAAGTAACTTTGTTCGTTTATAATTTTACACACTATGAGCCCGTTTGGTACATTTTTTTAAAAAAAATTTCAGTCTAATTTTTTTTTACTTATAAGTAAAAAAAATCTTTGTTTTAATTTTTTTTTGCTTTTTTTTTTTTTTACCTATCTTACCTTATAAAAGCTAAAAAAACTAAAAACAATTTAATTTTTTTACTTATAAGAAAAAAAAAAGTTAAATTTAAACTACATCAAATGGAGCTGCACAAAAGATTTGTACAAACGACTTGGGATATGGCTTTGATTATAAGTTATTAATAGCCTGCTTAGGATTCTTATGGTCACATTTCCAAATTTTCACTGCTTACAAAGTAAAACTTTCATAACCAAAAAAATTGCCTTTTTTTGTTCTTATAAAGGAAACTTTTCCATAAAGCCTTTTTGCCAATCAACCACAGCTGCTTGTATCTTTTGAATACGGAATGCATCGAACGGTCAATAATCAGGAGCGATAATCGAACGGCAGAGGATCTATTCTGGGCCCATTTCCTGTTACAAGTTTTCTTAAGAAGAGTATGTAAATCAAGTGGTTGAAGCTCTTCTAATCGCAAACTCTTTACACTGCAAAATCTGTAACCGGACATTGACGAAGCCTGAGACGACAGGAAAGGTTTCCAATTTGCATCAATAGATGTGATCAGTGGAATCGTCCGATCACAACATCGGTTACACACGTTCTTATGCTACACTAGCCGCCATAGGATCGCGTCCTTTTGAATTTTTATATTGTATTTAAATTCGGATATATACACAAAGATATAGAGAGGGGAAGAGGCAGTAGTAGTGTGTGTTGAGTGAGAAACACAGAGGCGTTTCGCCGTGGACTACGTTGGTGTGAGTTTCTTGGTCAAGAAGTTTTGAGAAAACCCATTCCAAACTATGTAAAAGTCATTCTCCGATTTTCTCTCTGGCTCGGCGTTTATTCTCAGAGTCAATTACTACCCTAAATACCGGACTAAAAAAAAAAGCTCAAAACGCACTCACAAACCTCGCAAGCTCTCTTCCATGGCTGCTGACATTAGGGAACTGGGTTGTTCAGAGAGGAAAAGAAAACGTAAAAGAGTCGACAATCATCCCAGGCTTCTGGTTAATGACAAAGTTGAAGTAATTTCAGCTCTTATTTTGATCGTTTTGATAATATGTCTATGTCTATGTCTATGTATGTATATTTGTTTTCATTACAGTGGTTTTGGGGTTTGGGTTTTTCTTTTCTTTGTTATTTTTATTTAGTATTGTTATTATACTTGCAATTATTGTGAATCTTTTGGTTCTTCTTTCTGTTTGATCGTTTCCAAGATTGTTTGTTGTCTCGATTTTCCCTGCATTGTGTTCTTTGGAGTCTCTCTCTGTATATATGGTATATATAGTGGTGTATGGATGCATGGTGGCTCTAATTAATGTTCATGCAATGATTAATTTCGGATTCTATATGTTCAACCAGTTTATGGGTATCAAAAAATGCTTTCTTTTTCGGATGATTAGTTACATGCAATTTTTAATTTGGGACTCTATTGGGTAAACAAGTGTGTGTGTTTCATCAATACTTTCTGTTTTAGATCAATGGTTATTTTTGGGGTTTAATAGGCTAAAAAAAGAACTCTCCTCTTTCCCCTGTTGGCAATCGTAGTCTTCTTTCCTTGGTTTCTTCTTTTGTTGGATTTAGTTGATTTAGCATGAAAAATGTGAAATTTTTTTCAGGTAAGAAGTGTTGAAGAGGGATTTCTGGGGTCATGGCATACTGGAATTGTGATTGACTATGAAAATCAGGCTCATAGAGTCCAATACGACCACCTTTTGTGTGATGATGGTTCACAAAGTCTCATTGAATGCATAAAAGTTCCTCCTATCTTTGATGGGATCATTCCAGTCTGCAGGGCACTGTGCAACTATCGGGGTTTGATAAGGCCATTGCCACCTCCGTTTGACTTTGGGAAATGGTCTCTCCACTATGGACAGTGTGTTGATGTCTATTACCGGGAAGCATGGTGGGAAGGTGTGATTTTTGACCATGAAGATGGTTCTGAGGACCGAATAATTTTCTTTCCTGATATGGGTGATGAAATGCAGTTCAGAATTGATATGTTTCGGATTACTCAGGACTGGGATGAATTTACTGAAGACTGGAAGCCTCGTGGTAACTGGTTATTTCTCGAGTTGATTGAGGAATTAGAGCAAGACTGGCCACTTCAAGTTTCTGTGAGGCAAATATGGTACGAAGTGCGGGGGAAGAAGGGCTTTCAGAAGCTTAAGGAGTGGAATTGTACTGTTAGGGATATCTGGAAAATTTTGGTGAGGGAAGTTATGGTTGATAATTGTAAGCATACGTTAAATCACTTTTTCCGAGAACTGAACTTTCCAGGGGACTCGGTACAGGAAGCACTCCCACCCTTATCTGAAACTCTTCTTGATGTTCTATTGAGGCCTGAAGGTGATTTGGGTAACTCTCTTGCTGTTATAGCAGTTGGAAATGATGGTTCAGATTCCATGTTGTTGCCTACTGATCTAGGTAATACTTCTGTTCCACCTGTTGCAGAGCAATTCCATTTGGAAGACTTCATATCCAAAACACAGGACGGCAGGTTGGATATGAATCTCTTAACTAGCTCAAACACATCCTGCCATGAAGAAAGACCACTTGTGCCACCTCCTGCTCTATCAGTTTTACCTTTTAATCCAGATGAATTTTCTAGGTTGAATTCTAAATTAAACAGTGAAGGATTTTCTAGTCCCAGTTCAAAAACTCCAGCAGGAAAGTTTAAACATCCAAGACAAAGAAAAATTCATAGATGGCTACCTGCTGGCCATGACATTGTTCCTAGAGCTGAGTTTTGCCCCGATGCACTTAATGAATACTATCTTGTCTTTAACTCTAAACGCAGGCCTTCATGTCATTTAAAATTGAATGCCAGGAAGCATCTGGCATATTTGGGCTGGAAGATTGAGTTTATGAGAGATGAAGGTGTCCTTAGAATGCGCTACACCTCGCCTGATGGGAAATCTTATGATTCACTTTTTAATGTCTGTAAGGCTTTGAGGGAACCTACATTAGAAATTCTTTCCCTCGCCTCCCAAGATGACAACATAATTTCAGCAGCTGTGTCAGGTAGTCTGCTCTCATCTCCTCTCACTAACGAACCACAAGCAAGCATGGAGGTATCTGTGATGCCTCCTCCTCCTGATGTAGTTGTTGAATCTGAATATTGCCCTCAAGCTGTAGTAAAGTACTATTTGCTTGGATTAGTGGAAAAGAATGATAACAATAAATGTTATAGAGGAACTAAAGTTAGGGATATGCGACTTAAAGCAAAGAAGCATCTCTCAGCTGTCGGGTGGTCATTTTGGTACACTATGAAGGGAGGGAAGCGGGAATTGCGGTACTCCTCTCCAAGTGGAAAGTGCTATTATTCTCTTCGAACAGCCTGCAAAGACTGTATAGATGAAGGAGGAGTCTGTGATAGTAATGCTTTTACCTCTAAACTAAGGCAAAATATAAATGTCAGTGAGGGAGCTAGTGGCCAGTTAGCTAGTGAGAGATTATCCTCGGCATTAGCTGATGTGGAGTTTCGTGATAATTCCATATCACGGTATGCATTGGCTGGGAATTGCCTAGTAGAACCTGCTGGTATTTCATTTTCAAGGGAACTTCTTGAACTTGGTAAAGCAAAAGTCAGAGGAGTTGGGAAAGATCAAAATGTTGGCTCCCAGATGCTTAAGAAAAGAAAGGCATCCAGATCGCGGATCAAATGGAGAGATGATTTGGCCAGTGATTGTCCAACACATGTGCTGCGGTCTAGCAAAAGAGCTCGGCAAGTGGTGGTTCCTTCTTCTTATCAGAACCCTCGAACTGTATTGTCTTGGTTGATAGACAATAATGTGGTGTTGCCTAGGGCAAAAGTACATTACCTTAGCAGAAAGGATCATCGTCCAATGGCAGAAGGGCGAATAACTCGTGATGGGATCAAGTGCAGCTGTTGCCAAAAAAATTTTACTCTTAGTAAATTTGAAGCTCATGCTGGCAGCACTTATCACAGACCATCAGCCAATATTTTTTTGGAGGATGGGAGATCTCTGTTAGATTGCCAGACACAATTGAAATGTCGTAATAATACGAGAAACTTGATGACAGAAACACATGAGATTAAGGGTATGCACCACCACAGCACTAATGACTACATATGTTCTGTCTGTCACTATGGGGGTGAATTAGTTTTATGCGATCAATGCCCATCCTCATTTCACACAGGTTGCCTTGGTGTGAAGGTAGATCATTTTGATTCTCCTGTCATACTGATCAAACCTTTTTTTTGTTTCTCTGCCTTCTTATATTGTGAAGTTTCTTTAAACAGAATATATGAATGTTAATTTCATGTTCGAATTTGGACTGCAATTTATTGTTTATTTAGGATGTTCCAGATGGTGACTGGTTCTGCCCATCATGCTGTTGCGGAATTTGTGGGAGAAGCAAAGTCAATAAAGAGACAGAACGGTTTACAGATGAGAGTGTTCTCACTTGTGATCAGTGTGAGCATCAATGTACGTGACTTCAACATGTCTAATATACTTATTCACAAATTTGCATCCACACACAATGTCTCTGATGTATCGACCAATTTGTTTAGATCATGTTGGGTGCCTAAGGAAAAGGGGTGTTAAGAATCTGGACAATTATCCTAAAGGAAGTTGGTTTTGCAATGAAAGATGTGAACAGGTAATTCATAACTGCCTGCCTTTTCTGTTAAGCATTTTAGATCAATTTAAAAAAATGCTGGTTTTGGCATGTACAACATCTATCTAATTTGCAAGTTGTCTTCTCGAAAAGCATGATTATTTATCTTCAGCAAATAAAAGCGTTAGAACCATGTGATGAAGCTGTTCTTCTTTTCCCTTTCATACTTTCATAGGAGCGGTTAAGGACAAATGTTACCAGAATGCTATTATTTGTTGGTGGGGGGGGGGGGGGGGGGGGGGGGGGGGGGGGGGGGGGGGAATGTGGGTTGGGTGTGTGCTTGTCAGCAGGTTGCAGGTTGTGGCAGGCAAGGAGGTGGGCAGTGGGCTGCCTGGGCTCACATAAATTCATCAGTCTATATTTACTATGTTGTATTTTAATATTTATTTGTAACAGTTGTCCTGACTTTGCAAAATAATTCTAACAGTAGTTCTTTACTTGCTCCTTCTGGATGTTTTCATTTTTACCATGCATCCATGTAGGTATAGCCTCTATTTGGCCACCTTCTTCTGTTGGAAAACAGTTTGTTTAATGTTGCTAAGGTGACAGAAAATGGAGTGGAGTCCTGGAAGGCCACTAAAGTTTTTCCTCCCTTTGCACCTACATAGTCATGGTTGTATTTAGCACTCACATTATTTCGTTTCCAGTTTTATGTTAGATTTGTTGGAAAATTGTATATCTGATCTATATGATTCAAATGTTTTAGAAAGTGGTTGGTGGGGAGCAATTCATAATAGTTAAGTTTACAATATGTGGGCTATTTCAGTTTTTACAAATTAGGATTTCTAAAATTGAAGAATAATGCATATGCTTGAAAACGATGCTTGTATGACATATGAAGTGATAGATACATGAGAAACATGATATTCGTTTATGTAATTGGTGGATATTATTCTTGGAAGCACCCTTTGGACGCTGTGTTGAATGTAACTTTTGATACACCTGCATCATTGTTGCAGATATTTTCAGGCCTCCACAAGCTTCTGGGAAAATCAGTTCTGCTCGGTGAAGATAATTTAACTTGGACTTTGTTGAAATACATGAAATGCAATGATGGTGATCATGATGCCTCTGATATGGTGGCTTTGACGGAGAATTACAGCAAGCTAAATGTTGCTCTTTCTGTAATGCATGAGTGTTTTGAACCTGTTAAAGAACCTCGAACCAGGAGAGATATTGTTGAAGATGTTATCTTCAGTAGATGGTGAGATAATTCATTGCCAATCCAGTCATCTTCCCAATTTTGTTGCGTCACAGTGACAATATGATTGTATTTTTGTTGCCCAATGCAAATTTTGTTTGCAAAACCTGCATAATTTGCCATTGTTTGGTTTATGAACTGATGTAGATACATTCTGTATTTCCTTATTTCATGCTTAAACCAAACTATTGTTTTGCTAGTGGTATCTTGTAGTCATGTTATCTGTACCTGTTTTTCTGTTGACATTCTTTCCATCCTGATTTTCATTGTTCAGTGGTTCTGAACTTCTGACTACAGTTGAAGAACTTGTTTTTGGTTCAAAATATATTTTCTATTGTTTCATTTTTCTTCCCGATTAGGGAACATGTTATGTATTCTGGAATTAACTTTGGTGCATAAGAGGAGTTTTGACTGCTAATGCATGTTGTTTCAATTCTGCTTAGAATTTTTTTTTCATCTTTCAGTTTGTTATTGATAGAGCAGAACCAACTTCTATGCTCAGTAGTAGCTTGAGCACTGGAATTAGACAATTATGCTTAATTGTACAGATTTGTCCAGTTTTGGAGATTTCACTACAAAACTCACACTTGCTCTATAAGTAGGCCTTGGTATTTTGTTTATATCTTCTGCATTTTGCTTCCTTTATTTTCTTCTCTTGTTTAAGTATTTACTTTTTTGTATATTTTGGAGGAATCCTCAGCCTCTTTTGTATTTCCTCCCTTTCTTCTACTAAATATTCTCCCCCATTAAAAAACTGAGAGATGAAGTGTATTACATTCTTGGTCTTGTCAAAATTTGACCATTTATCTCACAGTTTTAACACCCCCCAACTGCCTACCAAGATAAGGCTGGTTAATTTACTCTTGATCCACCAATGTCTCACCAGATTCTATGCACTTTCTTGTCTGTCTCTTCCTCAAGACATGTACCCTAAACAATATCATACTGCATTTGGAAGGTTCCCAGGCATGCAATGTTATAAGAGAAGCCATCTTGCCGTTGTGATTCACTACTCCCTCCTACGTCACTCTGCTGACTGGTGAGAAAGTTTTCATGGGAGAATTTTGGTGGGCTTTCTTGGGGTTTTGCTTTTGGTAACACACACAATAAAGGAAATTCTAGGATGGATGACAGGATAAAATTCCCTGTTTGCAAAAATATTTGGTGAAAACTTTTGTTTAATAGGCATTTGGCAAACTATCTCATTTTAACTGGGTTTAGAAAAATAACTTCTACTCAAGACACTCATTTTAACTGCCTGTGATATTTTTCATTGCAATGTTTGTGTTGCTGTTATATAACATTTTTCACTAGTGTTTCTTTCTTAAGATAATTCCTTTATTCTCTACTTACCAGACATCACTTTCTATTGCTCCAACCTAATGATAATTATTGCTTCTGCAGGTCAGAACTGAATCGTTTGAATTTCCAAGGGTTTTACACCGTGCTTTTGGAGAGAAATGATGAATTGATTACGGTAGCTACTGTAAGGTATCATACAAACTACAAGCTTGCATGCATTTCTTATTCTTTTGTTTGATCATGGTAATCTGAATGAATTTCATTTATTTTTTTTCCTTTTATCCTTTTGTTTAAGGGTTCATGGAGAAAAGGTGGCAGAAGTACCACTTGTTGGTACACGGTTTCAATATCGCCGACTTGGAATGTGTCGCATATTGATGAATGAGCTTGAAAAGGTAATCTACTTTCTGTGCATTTGGGGTAGGGGAATGCATGATATAGAAATGTCAAGAATTGTTTGCCATTGTTATTCAGCTAGGGAATCTAAAGAAATTTAATAAATCTTCTGGAAAACTTTATATAAGTTGAACGGCTTACAGCATCAACTTCTAGCAAAGTCTTTTTTAATATAGAATTGTAACAATTGTTAATGTCCGTGAAATAATGTAATCCGGTTGTCTGCCATTGTGTGCCTTCGGGCTTTGTCCTGAGTTTCTTTGCAATATCTTATTTTTTTTGGTCTTATCTTATTTAGTGTTGTGAACTCAAATACGAGTTGTGGAATTAGTGATTTATAATAGATTGTAAAATCATGGGTGTTGTTTTTACTGGTTTACTTTCCATGTCCCTGGTCACTATAAAACCCGTTTATCTCATGCGCCAAGTTTTGAACCGCCGACCTCTTTCAACTGAGCTTTCTCCAGTTTCAGTGTTTGACCCAATACCACTAGACCAACAAGTTGACTATAATTGATTGATTTGTGGATACTCGATAAGCTAATAATTAATATGATAAACCTAGGGGGGAGGGAAAGTCTATAAATAACCCATAAGGGCTTTCACTTAAGCACTGTTCATTTGTTGCACAATCCTAAGCCAGGAAACAGAAATGTTAATTCTCACCATTGTTTTCCATTTATGTTTTTCAGAAGCTCATGGAATTAGGAGTGCAGAGGCTAGTTTTGCCTGCAGTTCCTAGTGTGCTAAACACCTGGACTACCTCATTTGGGTTCTCAAAAATGACAAAATCGGAGAGATTAAACTTTGTGGATCTCACTTTCCTCGATTTCCAGGGTACTGTCATGTGCCAGAAACTCTTAATGAAGATCCCTTCTAGAGAATTGAGCCTGTCAATAAGTAAGTGACGTGTCCCCGACTACCTTATAGACAGTTTACATAACATTGTACAAACTAAAATCCATGTCCTGTTAAATGATTTATGCAGGAACCCAGCAAAACATTCATAGTGATGTCAGCAGAAGTGATAATATGGATTTGGATGGGAACAGTGGCATTTCTGAAGTATTCCAAGCAGACCAAGTTGAGGAGAGTGAAATTGTGGACCAAGGACCAGCAGAGTATGTCTCTGCTCTCATTTCCTTTATGTTATGAGATTTAAACGAGATAAAATATACAAAAGCTTGAAACACTTCATCTGCAAGGATAACCAGATACACTCGCTCAAAAAATGACAATCACGAGGACAGTACCGAGTGGCCTATATTTTACTGGGGACCCAATTGAAGGATCCTTGTGATATTACAATTGAGCTGTAGGCCGATTTGAGGCATTCTTCTCATGTTTTCAAGTTGCAGTTAGACCCCTATATATGTAATGTATATTAATAAATAATTAGACCCCAATATGAATATACGTGTATGCTAGATGGTGTTGATTAATTTACTATGTGGTTTTGCCAGTATTGCTGGAGTCCATAGCAGTGTTGGTGGCATTGGCACAGCACTTCCGAGTTTTCTGGTATTATTTTCTTTTACATTTCTATCTGGATTCCATCATTTCCATTCCTTTATGTTTTACTCGTATCCAGTCAGATTTTGGGATCTATTCCATGTTCATAGGCAAACCAACCGACTCGCGAATGTATTCCTTGCCAAAATGGGATCCGCCTAGAGTGTTCAGTTGAAAGTGCTGGCCGTAAGGAACGTGAGAACAACAGCAATGGCATCTTCAAGTGTTACAAGCGGAGGAGGTTATCAGCTCGCTAAAGCTGAAACATTTACTTGTTGATAGACTACGAAGTTGAACTGATCATAAATGTAATTAATTTAAATAGTGAGATAAAATCTGACCAACTGTGCCAGTGAGCCACGAGAATCTGTTGAGCCGACCCTTTTTTGGACCCCGGGCTTGAAATTTTGCTTAATGAAGTTGTAGATTCCTCATTTGTAGAGACACATACAGTAGGAGGAATTTGCGGGAGTTTGATCTCAGGCCCATGTTTATTCAGGTATATAATTGAGTAGTAGCTCTAGGAATGCATAGGGCCTCATTTTTTTGGGATTTCCTTTAATGCACATTTGTATAGTGGGTAATATGTCATTTGAATTCGCACTCTTGACAGCAAGTTGCATCTTAATTTCATTCTTAAGAAAATGCTATTATTCAAAATGCGTTAAAATTTGGCTAGTTTATGTAATGGATCGATCTAAAATGAAGTTTTCACGAGTTAAACTTGAATAGCTTGTTTTGTTTTATGAGCAAATTATTTGTTATTTGTTAGAACCAAAAAATAAAATAAAACAGATAACATAGCAGTTCTAAGAAGATTGAAAAAATAAATGTAGGGTTGTGATGACAACTACTTTTTTTTTTTTTTAACTTTTTTCTTTTATTTGATTGCAAAAATAAGTAATAAAAAAAGAAGAGGAAAAAGATAGTATTGAAATTCAAATTTACGCACCCCAATAGGGCCAACACAAACCGGTAGACTGCCATGCTTCCTCCATTTTCTCCTGGTACGTTTTCTCAGCTGCCATCTATGTCTGCCATTGGAGGAAACCTGACAGAGAGGTGAGTGTCCCGGTTGTTATAATAGGACATGTGTCCTTGTTTTTCCCAAATCTGTTGAATACTGGATAAGTCCTCTAGCTAGTATTAGATAAGGATAGATGTTCTGGCGTGGCATCAATCAATTGTGTGTCTTTCATCACGCCGTGATAAAGGCTGAACGAGAGATTAGATTAGATTTAGGTTGGTTTGGAAATAACTTATTTTGATTTTTTTTTTTGTTTTTTAACTTACAATAAATATTTAGTGTTTAGTAGTAAGTTTTTTTTAACTTATAATAAATTAATTATTTTATTTTATTTTTTTGGGCTAATAAATCAAAAAGCAAAAAATAAAAATTTAAAGTTTTTTTTGCTTATATTATATTGAAAATTTTGAACAATAATTAACTTTGAAAATTTTAAAAATAAATTAGTATACTACCACTATTAAAGCTGATTTTTTTTTTAAGCGTTACAAACCATTACAAATATGCAATCTAAATTTACTTTGAAGGTTCTTTGATCATTTTTTGACAAAAAAAACCAAAAAAGTTTTAAGCTAGTATCAAACATCCCAGCTAAGCTGTTTTTAAGCCAGCTTATTCTTTATATTTTTTTTAAACAACTTATTTAATAAAAAAATTGTTCCTAAATGGCTCCCTTTTCATGCCTTGTTTCATAGAGAATAACAGTCTGTTCATAACTTGGGAAAAGGAAGAGAAGAGAAGAGAAGAGAAAATATTGTTTGCTATCTTTTTCTTGTTTGGTTTTCCAGAAAAAATAAAAGAAAAATAGAGAAAAAGAAGAGAGAGAAAGAGATAGATTGATTTCAAAATTTTCCTCCTTTTTTCCTTCATTTTCTCTTTGCTTTCCCTTCCCTTTCCCTTCCCTTTCCTCCTCCAAGCTCCAAACAGGCTATAAAGATCTCGATATATCGTTAATGTAATAGTTATATTCCACATCAATAAAATTATGTCGTTTCTTAAGCTGAACGAACTCTAAACTCAAATGTATTTAATAGGTGCTTGGACTGCAGTATTAAAAAGTCATAAGCTAAAATTTTAAGCTAATTCTAAAATGTCACTTCTTTAAATGACTTTTCAATGTTTAAGCTAGTTCAAAAAGTAATTTCTTTAAGTGAAGAGTCAAACACAATTTTAAAAAAATCCTAAGTTTAAGCCATGAACTACTAAAAATGTAGCATCCAAACACTCCTTTAGTTTTGCTCGCTTGAACATTTGGAGTTCCGACTAATTAATTATATTTGCAGAAAGTGTGGGTAATTTGTTTTTCTAGAACCCAAAATAAAAAATAAAAAAATGAGAAGAAAACATATCCCGACTAATACTTAAATAGTTAAATGCAAATACATTTAGAGAAATGTTTGTATTTTTCAAAGTTGGGCCTATTGTATATAGTACATCGGTAATTACTTTGTTTGAGTGGAAGGGGGACTACAACAGATATCAAAATTAGTCGTGTTATGCGTAAATTAGTTCAAACACCTGACCATAAAAAAAAAAAAAATTCTATGATGGCCATTAATAATTTTAGCATTAATTATAATGTTCATAGACGTGACAATCATCCCTTGAAAAGTGGGGAAGGACCAGCTCACTCGTGGATAGGCCTTTATCCTTTTACATATATAGTTGGGGATATAAATGTCTCAATCGTTCCATATCTATATATAAGATGGGATGACCCAACTATCATCTTATATATATGTATACATATATACATTAAGATACTAGAAATAAGATAACTTCAAAGAAAAAAAGAATTAAATAGAACATAAGTTGTCACAGTGTATACATATATTAAAATACTGGGAATAAGATAATGTCACAAAAAAATAATTTAAAAGGATAGATGGGATGAGCTAACTTGTCTTGAAAGAGAGACATTGAGAGTTTGAGGGAGAGATAAGAGTGGTCGATTATGATTAGGAGTTTAGTTGGGTAAAGAAGAATAATGGGACTCGTTTTATAGGTTTTTGTCTAAATTTGGAAAATGATATCGCACTCAAAGTATCGAAGATTGTCCTAAATTTTCAAATTAAACAAACAATCTTACTCAGGAAATTTCTTATAGATATTACTTTTTCCCTCATTTTCTCATGGAACAAACACAATTTTGGTAGATAATACAATTGCCTAACCTTCTTAGTTTTTTCTGCTAAATATTAAGAAACCTTTCTGTTTTTGGATAATGTTAAGCAATCTTCGTTTTTCATTGTTTTTTGGACAATTATCTTATTGATAGCATTTGAAAGCCACCTCTATCACCCGCTAGAATCATCAATCTTGATCTTTTTTGCTTCCTTGAAGAGTAGGACGAGAGCACGGGAGATTACTTATAAGAATGCATCTCTAAAGCATTCATATACATATATATTAACATATTTAAATAAAAATATAGATATATAATTTTTTTATTTTTTATGCATTGTTTTTTTTAAAAAAAAATCTAAATTTATAGTATTTAAAATAAAATAATTACAGTAGTCATTTTTTTATACGAAGTCTCCATAAAAAATTGTTATTTTATATTTGAATTGGAAGAAAATCGGTCAGCTGTCAACCAGTATGAGACTCAGTTGTCTGTTAATGATACGGCTCATGCTGTCAGTCACTATGAGGCTCAACTATTATTTGATTAGTCCGTGTTTTACCTTAGACTTGTGTGTCAAGTTTTTAGAATAAAGGAGAGGGTCTAAAAAGCCTTGCCATGTCTAACGTCATAAAAAAACAAAAATGACAATAGGATATGCACGAAGAGATTGTATATGCGCATAGGGATTAGTCTCACCACCGGTGGGACACCCAAATCATGCTAGAAATTATACATATGAATATATATATATAGTATACACGTGGAGGTTGAAAATGGAGAATAAATTTTTCTTGACTCGTGTGGATTGAAGATTAAATAAAAGTAATACTGACACAGCACGTTGAATTTTTGGAAAGGATAAAGTTTAGTCAATGCTGGTCCCTTATCGCTTAAGTTAGATGTTACGGTTTCAAGCTCTTGTGAATGTAGTAAATTTTTTTAGATCCTCATTTTTAAGCTTGATCATACCTCAAAAGATTAATGATAAATCAAGTCTTCAAGTGACCAGCATAAAAATGCCATAAAAACCAAAAAAAAAAAGCTTACCCAGTGCCAAATTTAAGAAGTCAATAACAGGAAAAATGCAATGGCAAATCCACTGGACAATATCGTAAATAAAATAAAATAAAATAAGAAAGACTGCACACCACGTGGCGCTAAATGGGATATGGTCGGTTGACGGACGCGACTAAACGTCGTTGCTTTGATGGGTGGATAAATCATAAATGGTAAAAAAATGTTAATTGGTCCCACCCCGATTGCTATAAATGCGTGCTCTTCAAGCGATTCAATTCAAAATACCTTAATATGTGTTCTTCTCTCCAATTATATTGCACCCTCCTTCTCACTACATTGTAGTCCTTGTTGATCCCCAACTCTCTCTCTCTTCATCTTCTCTTATCCAATAATAATCTTTGTACTTCTAGCTATTTTCATTCTTCGCTCATCTTTATATTTAGAGATATATACACGATACATATATATATATATATCTCATTATCTTGGGTTGAGTAAGCATGTGTGGAATACTAGCAGTGTTGGGTTGTTCTGATTACTCTCAGGCCAAAAGGGTTCGCGTCCTCGAGCTGTCCCGCAGGCAAATGCCCACCCAGTTTCTTGTTTTCTATCATGAACTAGCATGCCTTTTTTTTTTTTTTTTTTTTGTTCTGATGGGTAGACAAGAAATTCTCTCTTTTCAAGCTGAAGCTACCGTTTGATTTCTTGGTTTTTTATTTGGTGGTTTACATTGATAACTTGAGTGGTTTTAATTAAATCATGATTATAAGGTGGCTTCTGCGTAATCATATGATATTGTGTTGGAGTATTAATATAATTCTTTACATCTAATGTTGTCATCAGCATCTAATCTTTATCATGGAATCTACGGGTGTGGGACCTAACTTGATTCATCCCTTTGGAGCAACTGTCATGGATGATCATGACTCGTTAAAAAGGTCTTCTTGAATGTGGGACCCTTTTATGATGAATTCACTCTTTTAGCGGCTACAAATGTTTTGAAATTCCATTAAAGCTCCTGTTACAGTATTGCATACGTTGAAATTGAATGCGAAAGAAACAGGTTGGAGATTAATGAACCAGTTTTTGAACATGTAGGCCTATCAAATAGGTTGCTAGCTAAGGACATGAAAATTCAAGTTTTTTGTTGTTGTTGTTTGGTGTTGTGTTAGATTGAAGCATCGTGGTCCAGACTGGAGTGGGCTATATCATCACGGCGACTTCTACTTGGCACATCAACGTCTGGCAATCGTCGACCCCGCTTCCGGCGATCAACCTCTCTTTAATGAAGACAAGAAGATTGTTGTCACGGTTCGCCACTTTCCTACTTAACAAAGTTATTACTGTTAGTGTTTTTCTTTGAATTGCCTAAAATTTAGGCCGATTTTGATTCTATGGAGGATACCATGTGTTAAATTTAGGTGAATGGAGAGATTTACAACCATGAGGAACTGCGCAAGCGTTTGCCTAACCACAAGTTCCGCACCGGGAGCGATTGTGAGGTTATCGCGCATTTGGTGGGTAGCCTTGATTAGTACATTAATTGTTCATACTGTTGGACAAATACCTTACAGAATCATTAAAGAAACTTCACGAACTAGAAAAAAACATGAGCTGACTGTCACCTTCGATCTCAATTTCATCAGTACGAAGAGTATGGAGAAGGGTTTGTGGACATGTTGGATGGAATGTTTTCATTTGTGTTATTGGACACCCGTAACAACAACTTCATTGCCGCCCGAGACGCCATAGGGATTACCTCCCTCTATATTGGATGGGGACTGGATGGTAACATGTCTTAATTGAATCATTTTATAAGTACAATCTGTGCCTATTTGATATTCAGAAATTGAAGTGATGCTTTGTTTTTTTTTTCAGGCTCGGTTTGGATTTCATCTGAACTGAAAGGCCTGAACGATGACTGCGAACATTTTAAGGCCTTTCCACCGGGTCACTTATACACGAGCCAAGAAGGCGCCCTCCGGAGATGGTACAACCCTCCCTGGTTCTCCGAGGCCATTCCATCAACCCCGTATGATCCGCTTGTATTAAGGCGTGCTCTTGAAAACGTGAGACTTGAAAATTATAAAGCCTTATATATAAGCAGGGTAGTAGTTTTTACGAGAAGATGGGTGATGAGTTTGGTTGCAAAATTTTTTCAGGCTGTGATTAAAAGGCTAATGACTGATGTGCCTTTTGGAGTTCTGCTATCTGGAGGACTAGATTCATCGTTGATGGCTTCCATCACGGCTCGGCACATGGCTGGCACCAAGGCTGCCAAGCAATGGGGATCTCAGCTCCACACCTTCTGTGTTGGCCTGGAGGTGAGTGGTGAATTTTAGTGGCGATCACAAAGGAATTATCATAATCCTCATACCAGCCCCGTTTTGTTGAACAGGGTTCGCCAGATTTGAAGGCTGGGAAAGAAGTTGCTGACTATTTGGGTACTGTCCACCATGAGTTTCACTTCACTGTTCAGGTATCCAAGCTCAAAAGTATTCAGAATTTGCCTTCTAAATTTCTAATCAATTAATTGGTCGATAAAAACTTGTCTTTGGCATGTTTCAGGATGGAATCGATGCCATTGAGGATGTCATTTACCATATCGAGACCTATGATGTGACAACAATCAGGGCAAGCACCCCGATGTTCCTCATGTCGCGTAAAATCAAGTCGCTGGGAGTGAAGATGGTCATTTCTGGTGAAGGCTCCGATGAGGTTTTTGGTGGGTATCTGTACTTCCATAAGGCACCCAACAAGGAAGAGTTCCACCGTGAGACATGCCGCAAGGTAATAAATCTTTGTAATTGTATGGCCAAACTGCCTTGACATCCAGGGGTTGGAACTTGGAAGGCAAGAGTAGAGAGATATAACAGTGAAATGGGCTCTGCTTTTGTGTTCTTGTTTGCAGATTAAAGCCCTCCATCAGTACGATTGCTTGAGGGCTAACAAAGCAACTTCTGCGTGGGGGTTGGAAGCTCGGGTCCCCTTCTTGGACAAAGAATTCATTGATGTTGCAATGAGCATTGACCCTGAGTGGAAGCTGGTAAGACAATACGACAGATCCCAGTTACCTAATTTGATCAAAGGGGGATTCTCTAATTTTCTTTTTATTCTTATACGTTTCAGATCAAGCCAGAAGAAGAACGCATTGAGAAGTGGGTTCTGAGGAGGGCCTTTGATGATGAAGAGCATCCCTATCTGCCAAAGGTCTAGCATGATACAAATTCGATGCTTAATTCAATATCTGTCGCCTACGTCTACTTAAAGACTTAACATGTCCTGTTGATGTGATGCAGCATATTCTGTACAGGCAGAAAGAGCAGTTCAGCGATGGTGTCGGCTACAGTTGGATTGACGGGCTCAAAGCCCACGCGGCACAACATGTAGGCATCTGGGACCCATATTCTTGAGGATTTAAACTAGGAATATGATTGACATGGGCCTGTTGTTGATGCTAACTTTCATTTTCAGGTGACTGATAAAATGATGCTCAATGCTGCACATATCTTCCCTCATAACACCCCCACCACCAAGGAAGCCTACTACTACAGAATGATCTTTGAGAGGTTTTTCCCTCAGGTGCTTTTCAATCAAATCAATTACTCATATACTAAACCTTATTACAGTCGTATTAGTTATAAACGTGATTATATGTATATATATTCTGCCATTGATGTCTCTGCAGAATCCGGCCAAGCTGACAGTCCCCGGGGGAGCGAGTGTGGCTTGCAGCACAGCCACAGCTATCGAGTGGGATGTTTCTTGGTCGAACAATCTTGATCCTTCAGGCAGGGCTGCTCTTGGAGTCCATCTTTCAGCTTATGATGGGAATTTGACACCGAAGATTATCACCATCCGAAGCTAATAGCATCCCTCATTTCACCACTATTTCCATGTGTGTGTGTGTGTGTTTGATGGTGTGTAAAACATATTGGGCAGTATGTGAAAGTGAAACAACTTGGGGGTGGTCTGTTTGATCAAGGTTTTGAAACCTGTTCTGTATCTTGTAATTTGTTTAAAACTTTTAAATTTGGAAGTTGACCTGTTCCCTCCTGTGCTAAGTGCAATAGTGGATTAGATGGAAATGGACTCTGGTTTTCTTTTTAATCATGTACTAAGTTTGATAATGTGAGCAGGATTCATCATTAATATCATCACTCTGTTTTTTTCAGAGGACGAGAAATACATCAATCATAAAAGAAAGAAAATAGCTTCTTCACTTCTTTTTTCTTTCCCATCCTTTTTCCCTTTAGTTTTCTTTTCCCTCCACAAATTCAAGATGCAAACTTAACCTAAGAGATGATTATGAGGCATTTGGTTTCCATTCCCTGGCAAACCATCATTAATTCATGGCCTTTTTTCAAGTTAACATGCCATTAGGAGTAGAAAGGTTAAACCACCTGTGTTTGCTATACTTGGACCTTATCCGTGAAGAAGAGATTGGTGCACCCAAACCATAGTGCATAAAGGTAAATTGATGTCTAATTTGAATGAATTGAACTAAAATAAATTTCTGTTTGAAAAAAACCAAAATAAATTCGAAAGCCCATATCCATACGGAGGGCAGGAATGCTAAATATGTGTTATGAAATGTAAGCAGCCCAGCATCTAAACCCAAACCATCCTTTCTTTGGGCTGGGCCACATAACTGCCCACTCATGAGAAGTGCAGGTCAGTGACTCTCAACCAATTCTATATCCTTAAAATGCTTGTCCATGGAGGTCTTGTGACACTCGTCCACCCTCAAAAGAGAAGTTTCGATTACAGGTAACATCCAGATTCCATACAAAAAATAAATAAATAAATAATTCATTTATAATTATTGCAACTGCGTGTATACCTCAAAGAAAATTATATATAAAAGTAGTGCAGCGATGCTATTTTGTATTTCAAATTCACGAAGCTCGAATCGAAATAGAGCAACCTTATGTGCAAAAACCCACCTCTAACCCACACTAACTCATATGTATTATTTAGTACAAGCCCTTACCAAAGGGGGAAAAAATAACCAAATGGAAAACAGAACCGAATGAAAGAAAGAAGTATCATCTATATTATTATAAAACAAATATTAGAGATTTTGTGGTAAACTTGCTTGCTAAAACTTGTCACAAAATAATAAATATTTAGAAACAGAATGGTAATTATTATAAAGCAAAAGCTAGAAGTTTGATAAAACTTGCTTGCTGAAGTTTGTCACAAAATGATAAATATTAAAAGACAGAATTATAATTTATACTATTACAAAAAACAAACATGTGAGGTTTGGTGAAATCTGTTTGCTGAAATCTGTCACAAAAGACATAATGATAATTTTAATATAACTTAACTAACTTTGAGAGCATGAAATTAGTGAAGTAAGTAAGAGTTGTAGATGCACACATTATGTGTACCATAAAGCAAACCCTAAAGGTTTGGTAAAACTTGGTTGCTGAAACCTATAATAAAATGATAATTATTAAGAGACGGGATGATCATTTTAATCTAACTAAACTAAATTTGAGAGTATAAAATTAATAGAGTATGTAAGAGTTGTAAGTGCTGGCACCACTTCTACTTAGTAACCAAAACTAACAATTAACTATAAATGAGTCAAATGAGTTCGTTCGTACATCCAATTAACGGAAATAAGTTACCTTATTTCTCACAACCAATAATATCCTACACATCCCAATTCCCAATTGCACTATCTTATAAGAGAGAGAGAGAGTGAAAAAAAAAAAAAAAAAAATCTTAGAAGAACAAAGCAGTGTAGAATAACTGGTTCCAAGAATCGGGCAAGCCAGGGAGGCACCAATGGCTACAGTCGGCAGAGTGATCGGGGTTAGCCCTCTGTTCTGGGCTCAGATCGCCGCTGTAGATGGAAGGGTGCGCATCTTTCCTCATCGCCGACAGCATAGTTATGTCGAGCAAATACGCAGCCGGGCTGTTCATGTCCTTTATTACTGCATTAATGACCTTCATTTGATCTGGGTATGCCCCTGGGTAGCTTGTGCCGCTCGTCGGCACGGTCTCCCCGTAACAGTTCTTCGTTGCTGCCCCCGCATTCCATTCAGTTGGGCTGTAGTTAGAGATATTTATCAATGTTTAATTTACAATTTAGATATAAGTTAGATCGTAGATAATTCGCTAGTGTATTTGAGCCCAGAAAGGCAAGTTAGTGCAAAATATAGGTGAAGCTTGAAAGGGGAAATAGGGTTTCACAATATGCGCCCCATGGCCCATGTAAGTGCATAAATTATTGATTACAGCTATCATTTTCTTGAAACGGATTACAACAAAGTTAATACTATTTTATAAAATGATATGATAACAGAAGTGTTTCACTTCGGAATAAAATATTTATATAAAAATTTTACGAGAATATTATGATATTTTTTTTATTAAGAGAGACTATAATAAATATTTTATTTTAAAATAAAAAACTCATATATCTATATATATGAAAAAGATTATCATTTGTTCACATAATTTTGTATAAAAACTTTCGATTAATAGTTTGATGGTATAATATTACTCAAGTCATAATAACTTTTAATTATAAAAGTATTATAACGGTGGTGGTGGAGATTTTCTGTAAGAATTTTGGAGGGGAATTAACATTTTCCTTACAACTACAGAGGGCACTGAATGTAGCCTATTCTTTTTAGTTTCCTCATGAACGAAAAGCACTCAACTAACAATAATTTGAGAGAGAGAAGATACTTGTAGTGTGTGGGAGAGATGGATTGGAAGAAGACCCTAGTTCTACTTGTGTCGACGTTGGTGTCAACCCATCTGGCCCAGGTTCTCAGCCCTCTCTCTAAAGCAACCAAGCGATCCATGTCTTGATACAATGTCCCTCCCGATTCCATGTAGTCCCACCTGCACATTATCAACCCTCAACTATTTAATAACATTATAATTTATCCTCCCTTAATTTTTTTAAAAATTTAATCAACATCTCATTTAATGATTTAAAGTTTAACTAGACTATGATTAAATTGCTAACCCTTGGAGAGAACCCTTGTGGCTCCACCAGTGACCGGTGTTAAATGATAACACATCCACACCCGTCCACGCGTTCCCATTCCTTGAAATGTCACCCAATCTTAGAACTCTTTTCCCTTGCATTGCGTCAATGTCCACCAGATACGGAGCTCTGTAGAAGGACACGGCCACCCCGTAGTCCTGCATTTTACCAGAGCAAAACCCAAATCAGGCCCACAAAAAAAAATGCTTCAAATAACAATAGCCGTAGGATTAAAATCACAGAGACTCACCAAGAACTTAAAGGTCGACAGTGGATCTCCTCTTATCATTTGGGTCGCTGATCGAGGCACCGCCGCTGAAATCATACAAATCAACGACTCCCATTGGTTCCTCCCCAAGGAGTCACCCACAAACATCACAGTCTTCCCTTGCATTTTCAACAGAAAATCAAGCCCATTGAACCTAAGTAGGAGGACAAAAATAAATATTTGCTAGGACTAGAACGTACAGAACCAACATAGGAGAGAGTGTTAAGAGCTGAAAAATGGTTTAAAGTACCTAGGGAGCTCACAATTAGCAGGTTTCCAACGATATTTGAGGTAATCAGAGTCGGGTCGGCCGTACATCTGGCAGTTGAATCCTGGGTCGATTATTGGACAGGCAGAGGATTGGTACATCGGGTACGTGTCATCCCGAACCCAAGTGCCCATGAAAATATCACATGAGGTTTGATTGGCTTGGATCATGGGTCTTCTGTGGTGGTGGTTCTGATGGTGATGGTTCTTCAAACCAGCTAGCAAAACTGACGAAGCTTTCTGGGTTTGCACCAAAAGAAGACAGAGAATTGCAATGCAAGAACCGAAAGCATAACAGGAAGGTTGGAAAAAAGAAAGATCCATTGCCAGAAGCTTTAGAGAGAAAAGTGAAGCAGGAAAAGGCGGAGACAGAGAGAGAGAGAGAGAGAGAGAGAGAGAGGGTTTTGTGTCACGCCTTATAAGGGAGTGGTGGGTTTTTGTTGTGTTGTGTTGAGTTGCATGTGAAGGAAGCTTAGGATGGTTCACGTGAGTTTAATACAGACTGGTGGCTGTGACGGTGGGTCTGTGTCTCTCTGACTTTGCGAGGTTGATTTGAATCAGCAAGTTAATTGAACAGTGAACAGAGTCCTCAGCTTCTTTCTTGCTGGAAACTTTTCTGTGACAAACAGATATTTTTCCACGCATTCCATGGATCCTCGAATCTTCTTCATTTTGTGAGTTTGTGTTTGTCTTTGTCCATTGACGTTTTCTCCTCTTTTTTGTTGATAGTAAGCTCACTCACGCTCTCTCCAGCGCGTTTAATTTCATGCACTCCAATCATATGGTCACCTTGTTTTTGAGTGTATAAACAAATATACATGTATATACATACATGGTGAGGAAGCCAATAAGGGTATGGGGCCAAAGGGCACAGTGGTTGGAGGAGTGAGCTCACCCCTCACACCAACTTCGGTGGGTATGGGCCCTATCGGGTGACTTCATGTGCTGGGTTTGGTAGGTGCCTCAAAGTTTGATTCCTTCTCTCTCTCTCTCTCTCTCTCTCTCTCTCTCTCTCTCTCTCTCCCCAATAGCATTACTTGGTCTTGGTGTACAAACAAAAGCCCAAAAAAGTATCCCAGTTCTTATCCAAAGTAGGCTAGTTTTGAAAGCAAATGTTCTTTACTTTGCTTCGGCTACATTCGCCGGAAATCGATTCTATTCTTAGAATAGAGAATAACCAGTCGTGATATAGGCTCATCCACCATCATCATCTAGTCGATCGTACTCCAATTATTTGAGGCGTCGACAAATTCTCTTGTTCATATCTACTTCCCTTAATTTCACTCTACTTCAATCATGGAAGCAACTCTCTTAAATAATCAAGTAATATTTAAATCCATTATTTTTATTTCAATATTACATATCATTGGCTATTTGGTATAATTTATTTTTTGAGACAACACCAACATTACAGATCATGTATATATATTTCACAAAATACAACTATATAGACTAGTCTATCGGGGATTCGGCAAAAAATAAAAAAGAATATAGAATTAATAAATGATTTCGGAAAGAGAGAGAGAGAGTCAAACCCGTGACTTTACTGCTTGAGTGAAGGCACACCGCTACCACAAGGTTAACTCCAAATATAAGATGTAGAATACTCGGGTTACACATTTCTCTGAAATGATTTTCAATGTTCTATTCACATTAATTAAACAACACTTACACCATTGCAGGTTATGTAACAGAATTAGTTTTTTTTTGTTTTTCTTCCTCCAAGCTTCTATTAATTCGGCAATCTCATTTGCTTACTCTTAAAAGCTCAAGCCAACAGATAAAATCTTAAAAGAATACAAAAGTGAAAAATCACTCTTCATTTTTTAAGTGGGATTTATGGGATAAAATGAGAAGGGGCTGTTTGATGAAGTTGAAAATTAACTACTAAAAATTTACGTACTGATTTCTTGTTTTAAGATTTTTAAGATAAATAAGTTAGTTTAGAATGAAAAATCAAAATTATTGTCCACTAAGATATTGACTACTCAGTAATAAAGTCGAAATAACTCTAACTTAAAAATAAGGCTCATTTATTATTTTAAGCACTTAATTGGCCACGGGCCCACGAGTGTCTTGAATTGTGTTGTATAGTGGGTTTTTTTCCAAAATAATTGTTTTGTAAAAGTATTTTTTCAAAATAATCAAATGCAAAAGGTAATTCTCATAATAAGGTAAAATGTAATATTAAATTGCGCTTTCTCTGAAAATGCAATTCAAGATTGCATTTTCTAGACAAGTCAAAAAGCAAGAAAAAAAATGAGTTGACAAAACGCAGGTGTATCATGCATTTTCACCCCTCCATCAAAATCCCCCCTCTCTCCTCCCCCCAGTCTATATATTGAGATTTTGTGGACAACTCACTTTTTTTGGAATTTTGCGGGCAACGCACTTTATATTGAAAATTTTATTATAAAATAAAATAATTATTTAATTTGTAATATTAAAAAAAAATAATTGGGTGAATAACTATTATATCCTAAACATCATGTTAATTTAAGAATTAATTTTTTATAAAAAATAAAAATTCAAAATTCAAAAACCTTGGTAAACATGAACGATGATAAACATGAACGATTATATCCCACTTTATATTATATCTCACTTTATATTGAAATTTTTATTATAAAATAAAATAATTATTTGATCGTTCATGTTTATCAAGGTTTCTGAATTTTTAATATTTATCTTTTACAAAAATTTAATTCTTAAATTAATATGACGTTTAGGATATAATCGTTATTTACCCAATTATCTTTTTTAATATTACAAATTAAATAATTATTTTATTTTATCATAAAATTTTCAATATAAAGTGGAATGCTCACAAAATTTTGATGGAAAGTGCCCACAAAATTTCATTATATAGACCCAAGAAGAAAAGAATTTTGATAGAAAGGTGAAAACATAGTTGCAACATACGTAGAAAAATGTAAGTAAAACCTGCGTTTTTTTTTTTTTTGTTGACTTTTTGGCCTGTTCAAAATGCAATCTTAAATTGCTTTTGAAGATAAAACGCAATTCAAAATTATGTTTTCAAAAAAACTTTTATAAAACAATTATTATGAAAAAACAACCCGTTGTACATTGGCCGCCGCCAGCAAGTCACCCACCAAGGAAAAATAATTCCACGCTGCATAGAGTATTGCTCCACCTCTCACATGAGCCCCACCTCTGAGCAATGTTTCATAAGAATGAAAATTTTTCTCCCAACCAAGGTCAGTTGGATCAGTAAGTATAATTAATGTATCAACGCCCGAGATCTGTTAGTTCCCAACACTCATACCAAAACCAACCAAACCAGAAGATACACTAAGAAAATGCTAAAACCCTGCAAAAACCCTGATCAACGGATGCTACTTTCAGGATTTTAGGCTTGTAGCCAGAGGTTTTATGTAGCGACTAGCGATCATTGAAAGAGAAGAAGAAGATGGTTCGACGCGGAGCCCTAACCCTAGCCTCTCTGCATCGCAACACCAACCCCTCCATTCCCATCTCTTCGGCTCGAAACCGTAACCCCGCGAGACTCTTCTCGTCCTCTTCGGCGCTCTCGCAGAGCCATAATCGACCCTGCATCAGATGTCTAGAGGCCTCTCACTACCATTCGTCGCCTTCGATTTCGATTTCGACGGGCATATTAAGGAATGGGTTCGCCGGCGTTCGGTTTATGGCGACTCGGACCATGAACGATTCGAGCAACAGACCGCCCAAGGAGACCATACTCCTCGATGGTTGCGACTTCGAGCACTGGCTAGTCGTCGTCGACAATCCTGACCCCAATCTTACCCGCGATGAGATCATTGATAGTTAAATCAAAACTATTTTTCAGGTTGTTGGGAGGTATGAAATGAAATGAAATGCGCGTGTTTATGTGTTTTGGTATGTGTGGGTGTGTTATTAGGGCCCAGGGTTAGGGTTTATTTGGTCAAGCGTTTACTTGATTTTCGGTCTCTGATTGCGAGGCAGTGAAGAGGAGGCTCGAATGAAGATATACTCTGTCTCGACAAAGCACTACTATGCCTTTGGATGCCTTGTTTCAGAGGAGCTTTCCTACAAGATCAAGGGTACTTATTACTTAATCTTCATACCTCCACATTGTGATGTATTGTTTGTGTTTTCAATTATTCAAACTCAAATATATATATATATATATATTATACACAAATGAATAATATGTATGTGACATATTCACACTCTTGCATGTGCGTGTACAAGGAGAACTGGTTTGGTCCACTGAGGCATCTGATACAAACTAAATAGTATTTCTTGTTATTTTAATGATGCATTATTTTCATAAAATTCTCTCTGTGAAGATGAGTATATATAGGAATCAAGTACTTATTCTACATGGGTTTTTGGGTAATTTGCTGTTCTCAGTTATCCTGTAAAGCAATTGTTGTGAAAAAACTTACATTATCGATACCAACCTCTCATTCACAGAATCACATTTTAAGAGAATAATTCTGGATGAATAAGACTATAAGAGCATTTGAAAGTCCTGAAATTCGAGAAAAATGTGATGCTGGAAACATATTGGCAATATTGGAATTGATTACTCTCTGCTAAAAATACTGGATCTATTCAATGCATCTAAGTTTCCTATTCAGCAATAGTGGAAAAACATGCATACAAGCCAAGCAAGCCACAAAGCCCTGTTTTTAGCATTTATCACAAGTTTACATGTGTCAGGCTGATTCCTTAGATGCATCAATGCGACCAGGTGTACATATGGGTTTCAGGTTGTTTAATTGATCCTGAAGCACGAACAGATCATGATTAATGTCTTAATCATCGGGGAGAAAAATCAGGAGTTGTAGTTTCTGTACTTCTAAAATAATCTTTTGGATTGGGTGAACTTCTATATGGGACAGGAACATTGGACCTGTGGCTTAATCTAGAACCAATAAAATTAACAGAGATTAGTTCCTTACATTCGAATTCATTTTTTTGGCACGGTAAAGCCATCTTAGCTTATAGAGCCCATCTAGTTGGCAAGTTGCCTGATTGCTTAAATTTTGAAGATTGAGATATAAACTACAACAGAAGATGCTCCATCTACTTCAATTTGGTGTTTCATGCAAGATTTGAATTATATGTTCCATTTGTTTATGAGAAAATAATTTCTGGCAAAAGACTAAAAAGTACAAAATTGGCTTCAAGTAGCCACAGATGGTGATCATGTGTGTCTCTCATACTTCACAGAAATGGGAAAACATTCCATGCAATTTTATGAGAAGCGTGTCCAACAAAGCACACAAATGAATTTGTAGACATAAATTTTACTCAGCCATTTATGTCTAAGGTCAACACTTGCAAGGTTCCATAATAACTTATGTGAGGTGGCTTCATTTGCTGCACGGAAATAAATTTCCCACCCACACTTGGTTTAAGAGGCTTTTGCCTGAACTCAGTTTATATTCCAACACTTTCAGTAAAAATTGTTACCTGAAAAGAAGAAGTGGAATTGTTTCTGCATTCCTGTTCAAAATGAGGGAAACAGATTTACTACAAGGACTATGAGTCTATGGGGACTTCTATCACTTTCTTCCTTCTTGTCTTACTGAATCACTAAGCCACAGAAGCAATATTTCTCATGGTCTTCATGGTATTTGTAGTGCACAAAATTGGTTTGTTTGTGTTACAAGTGTAAGCAAGCCGCAAAACCCATGATATGGTGTAGAAAGCAGAAATATATGATTGGATAGGGTGTGCTGAACATTCATAGACGCACTTGCTCAATTGATTGCTCACTCTTGGATATATACTTTTGTGGTGTGATTAGTGGATTTGTTTGAGTGCAGAGCTGCCAAATGTTAGATGGGTTCTTCCAGATTCTTACTTGGATGTAAAAAACAAGGATTATGGAGGTGAGTTTTTAATCATTAATATGCTATTTTATTTGGTATGCATTGAATTTCAAGTTCCAGTCATGGAGCATGTTCACGTGGAAAAAATACCTTCTGTATTTATTTTAATTTTATGAATAAATTTTTTTCATGGTTATGTTTTGTGGATATATGAGCTCATGATTCATTACTTTTGGTTGATTTTACTTCTCATTCTTTCTTTTAGATTGCTTGAATTGGTGTCTCTTTAAGTTTCTTGTTAGCCTTTACTTTCTCTTCTGTCTTCTTTTATTTATTGTTCATTTAGTTTTTCTGTTCATTGTTAGGTAGACGAGCCTTTCATTAATGGTCAAGCTGTTCCATATGACCCTAAGTATCATGCACTGTGGGTCCGCAATCATGAAGACTCAATGTGAAAGAATAACAGAAGGGAGAGAACAAGGGATGGTGACAGGCAACGGAACATTCGGAGAAGGGAGAGTATGAATCGCGATATGCATCCTCCTCTAAATCCACATCCACCAACATCAACACCAATCCCTAATGCCCCGGCAACAAGAGTTTCAAATCAGAATTTCACATCATCACCAAGTTACCGAAATCAGGCCCCTCCAATGCCAAATTTCTCGAATCAAAATATGCTGCCGCCACCTCCTCCAAGCAGGGACATGTCATGTCAAATGCAAAATCCTGATGTCCAGAGAATGGGCATGCCACATATGCAAAATCATAATGTCCAGAGAATGGGCAACCCACCTCGAGTGCTGAGTAATGGTTTTCAGAACAGGAACATGCCCCCTCCGATGCAAAATCCTGATGTCCAGAGAATGGACATGTGACCTCAAATGCAAAATCATGATGTCCAGAGAATGGGCATGCCACCTCAAGTAGTCAACAATGGTTTCAGGACAGGAACATGCCACCTCCGATGCAAAATCACTACTTCCAGAACATTCATCCACCGCAACCCTTGCAGAATCAAGATTTCACAAGTACATATGTACCTCCTCCTGTGGGAAACAGAGACTTTCAGAATAGGAACTTGCCACCGCCAAATCAGAGTTGGGATTATCAGAGTAGAGACATGCAACATCCTAAGCAGAATAGTAATTTCCAGGCTGCAGACTTACCCCTGCCTATGCAAAGTCATGATTCCCAGAGTAGAGACATGCCAAAACCAATGCAAAGCCATGAATCTCCAAACAGAGACTCTTCTATGTCTACTTCAATGCATGATCAGAGGAATCCCAACAGGAACATGGCACCAGCAATGCAAAACCAAAATTTCTACAACAGGGGCGTCCAACCTCCAATGGAAAATCATAGTTCGGGCATGCCACAACCTGTGCAGCATCATAATATAATATATTAAATTATTATTTATAGTTCGGGCTGAGAGATGCAATTGCACAGAGTTCTCACAATCATGCTCCAAGTGTCATCATTGCTAACAAGCACGTTTTTCAGAAATTAAATTTAATGAAGCCTTGAACCACACAAAATGCAACTCAAAGCAAAGTAGAAAGAAGTAAATTTCTTAGCAGATGAATGCATACACAGAAAAATGTAAGCTAAATAGCCAACATAATAACTTAACCCAAAAAAAAAAAAAAAAAGGGTAAAAGACATTGCCACTTTTTTAAAAAAAAATGGATTAGATGGTCAAACAATCTTATCAATATTATATATATATATATATATAGGTGAGTGCCTACTATCATGTCCAGGTTTAGTCGCTTAATTAACCAAGGTTCGGTCACAGTAAAATGAAAAAAGGGATAAAAAAAAGAAGAATAGTGGAGTGAAGGAGATAAAAAGGAATAAATGAATAAAATTAGAAGAAATAACACGGGAGCAATAAAAAGTGATCAATTAAAGTCTAGACCCGTATTGTTTAAACACAACCAGATTACTTAATTTATGCATTTAGTAGTAGGGTTACAACATTAGAATCCGAAACTGAATTGTATACGCAAAAAGTGGTACTCAAAGCTGAAACAATCATGAATATTAAATTATTAAACATTTCCAATTATAATAGCGGAGAGACTTGGAGGTGTGCTTGTGCTTGGCGTGGAGTTGGACGGCCTAGAAGAAGACGAGGAGAGAGAAACGGCGGGGGTGTGAGTAGCTAGGTCAAGTCATTGAAGAAGGTAGTGGTACTAGAAGACGGAGTAAAGGAGTTGGGTTAGGAGGAGAGAATCTTGCAATTGCTAGATGTGCCATTTTTGGATGTGTTCTGACAGTTGTTCTTAACCTTTGACTATTCAAGGATAAAAATGTAATTTAGCTTCTCACATTAACAGATTTGAATTGTTTTGGTTGAAAGGGTCAAATTGTTTGTCTTCTTAGATGAAAGAGGTAAAATGATATTAAATTATAGTTAAGAAATCAATCTGTAATTAACTCAAAATATTAAGCGAAAAGTAGGGCCCTTGGGAGATGGAATCACATCTTCGGAACCGAGAGTAGCCCATAAATTATTTTCCAAACAATCTCGACCGCTCATACACCGAAGTTTTACATGAACCGTCCGATAACAGCAGCTCTCTCCCTACATAAGAAACCTCTCAACACAGTGTCAGCCGCTTCTCTCTTTTTTATATCCCCTTCGGGTATTTCGGCAATTAGGGTTTCAGGGGTTTTCTTCTGGCTCGTATGGGGCCTCCTTTTCAACGATTATATGTTTTGTTCATGTTTTTCTGATTTTCATGGTGTACCTTTCGGTTTCCATTTCAATTTGCTTCCTCGGATTGGATGCATAAGTAGGTATGTAGATCTATGGTCGTATATACACACAGACGTATATAGTTTTATATAGCTATATATATAATGAAGAAAGAAGCTTCACAATCTGGTCGGCGGGATTGATTAGTTCTTGACCGACTCGTTCCCTTGAAGCAAAAGAACTGGTGTTGCTCTTTTCTATATATCTCCACGGCACCCTTTTGTTCTTTGCCTTTGGAGAACACTGGACCAACTACATTCCCATACTCACAAACACAATATGTATATCTAAATGAATAATTGTCGTTGTTGTGTTGTTTGAGGGGGAGTATAAATTTGTGCAACGGTGATGAGCAATACAGACCTGTAATGATTTGCGAATATGATCGCAAACTCTTTTATGAACATCTAAGGGACTGCGTTGCTTTTGATTGTACTCCCTGCCTTTAAATTTTTTTTTTTTTTTTTTTTGCTTCATTTTATTACGTTGCGCTTAAAACTCTATTGATGTTTGTGTGAATTGCTTGAAGTGGAGCTAGAAAAGTGGTTCCTCTCGCTATCCAATGTTGCTCTTTCTTTGGTGCATTTGGACGTTGGGGAACTATATTTGTGAACACCATTTTGTGAACTAATTGGGTTTAAAAGATATGTATTCTACAAGTATATATGCGACCTAAAAGCTGTCGAGTTTTTCAATGCAATCTTCATTTTATGATGAGATTTGTAGTTCAAACTTAGGCATAAGACTTTAATTGAAGATGGTCCTAGATAAAGCTCCATTTCATTAAAGAGATTTTTTTTTTATTTTCTGGTACTAGGGCCGCGAAAGAGATTTTTGTTTGTGTGAAAGTTAAGCTAATTTTCAAAATAAATAAATAAATGGTTAAATTAATGGTACCCTATAATTTGAACCGATAAAGGCAATGATTATAGTTATTAGGAAAATAACAGATATACCGTGCACAGCACGGATTTGTTGTAAGATAAAACTGATAAAAAAAAAAAACACACAAATGAATAAAATCAAATAGTATATTTAATTATATCTTCTGTGGGTATGACCAAATTAGGCTGTCTCTATAACCTCTCTCAATTTTTTTTTTTTTTTGTCAGTATCAGCTCCACAAACATTTATATGGGAAGTTTATTTGTATTTATTTTTTAATAATAAATATTGTTTTATTTTTTTCTTGTAAAAGATAAAATAAAATCTTTATTTTTGTCACTCATAAATATTATAGTATTTAAACTACTCGTACAAATTTTCTTATGCCAAGAGAAGCCACAAATTACTAACTAGAATAGATTTTTGCTTATAGACGGATAACTACTTTTTTTGGGGGTAAAAAATGAACATAAAAAGAAAAATACTTAAGTTCTTGGTCATATGTATTCACATCTCTCTACATATATTGGTCCCATCTTAAGAGAGACAATTATGAATTTAGTCTTAAATTTGAAGTATTGACGACTAATTCATAACATAAAGACAAACGAAATAAAAGACAAATAAAATACACGATAAATAAAACAATTGATGATTGAGGTAAAATTTTCTTTCTACGAAGATGAAGTTACAATTGGTCTATGACCTCAAACTTAGTTGATAGTAATAAAACAACCTCTCTTCATCTTTATCATGACTCAAATACTCTCTTACTCGTGAATTGTAATTATGATGCTAAAATTAAAGGTTGTGTTAGTTTTTTATAGGTCAAGTTGTTAAGCTCAATGAATAACAACTAAAATTTGAATGGAAATTTGTGATTGAGTTTCTAACTCAAATTAGAATTGATAAGTTCAAATGAATAATAACTAAAATTTGTACATATTTGTACAATGCATTTGTGATAGAATTATGTTTTCGTAATTAACTTATTTAGTTTTTTTTTTCATTATCCGTACTTATTATTTATAATGATAAGATATGTGGGCACAAAAAGCCTAGACAATAAGTAAGCTAGCCGTGATTTTAAGAGGATGGGCCCGATAAGGTGAACTGAGCCCAATAAGACAGGTCTAGTAGGTGCAAAATCTTAAGCCGACTTGGAGTAAGATGAATAAAAAATAAGTCCAACACGTTACACCGACCAAAAAAAGGAGACTTTTAAGAGGAGGTTGATTCCAACTCCCAAAGAGAATATGGCATTTCAAAACCTATAAATACCCCATACAGTAAATGGGTAAGGTACATTCACTTGAGTACTGGCTATCAATACTTTATTTAATTCATTGTGGTTAAACTTGTTAACTTAATCATCGCAGTGTCTTCGGCCCAAAGAGAGTTGATATATTCTCATTATCTTCTTCTTTTGTAGATAGTTTGTGCTTGTTAACTTGGTTCGTGCATTGAATGAGGCCTTTTTAAAAATTCCACTTAGAATATGTTTTACATTTTGATTGAATTACAGTGGTATAGGTAAGTCTAGTGATAGATTCCCAATTGACGAATAACTTTTGATATTGTAATGATAAGATATTTTGAATTAATATTATTGTTAGTTATTTTAAATTTCAACTAACCAATCAATTGTAGCAATAAGATATTTTAAATTTCAATAGAATTCTAGTAGTGTGGGTAAATATAATAATAGAGTTACAATAGACGAACAACTTTTAATGTAGTGATAAGAGATTTTGAATTTTTGTTAGTTTAAAATATTGTACTTAATAAGATATTTTTAAATTTTTATTAGTTTAAAATTGAGATTGTGATAAAAATTGACCAATCAGATGCTCACATGTTATTAATTAAAATTTGAAAATTTGAAAATTTGAAAAAAATGTATTGAAAGTTTTGAACTCAAACACCCAACAACATTTTGCTGTTTATAAGTACTAGCAATAAACTCGTGTTATGCATGGAAACTCTTAAAAAAAACTGTATCATTATAAAAACATATCACAGTGATAAATCGATCTCAGAGCATGCTTCTATTTAAATCAAATTCATCCAAAGAAAAATAATCATATTATTCACAATAGATTGCAACAAAAAAACTTAAAAAAAATATCAAATATTATTGAAATAACTTTTGCAAATAAAACTAAAACTCATAAATATATATTCCACGAGTGGTTCAACTAAAAAAAAATTCCTTTAATCTTCCAATTTTTCATCTTCTCATTCATTCTCTGTGAGCTCTTCTTCCTCTAATTCTTTCCATGTTACCAATGAAGAATTTCTAATAATTCATAAATTTAGATAATTACATAACTCATTTCGCTTATTTATAAGGAGATGTTCAACAACTTGATAAGGTTAAATTAAATTAAAAAAAAAACTAAAAATATATCATTTTAGTTACGTTGTATGTTTAAATTTGTGAAAAGATCATAATTATTATGATTAATATTAGGTAGAGATAAGAGAGATTTAGGCGGATAATATTTGTAGGAGTTAAATATATAATCAATAACAGGACGTGTTTTTTTTATATTTCATAAATTCAAAATATTTTCTTAATTATTTATAGGGAGGATGTACAACAACTTGATAAGGTTAATCCAAATTCAAATAACTACTTGGCATGTTTACTTTTTTCAGTTTATATACATATACATATATCATCTCAGTTACGTTACATTTGAAATATAATAACTTGATAAGGTTAATTTAAATTCAAATAACTAACTGACATGTTTATCTTATCAGTTTATATACATGTACACATATTATCTTAGTTACCTTACACTTAAATTTGTGAAATAGATAATTTGTACGTTTGAATTTGTAAAAAGATAATAATTATTAGGATTAAAATTAGGTAAAGATAAGAGAGATTTAGGCATATAACATTTGTAAGAGTTAAATATATAACCAATAATATAAGGACATTTGTTTTTTATATTTCATAAATTCAAAATTATGAGAAAAAAAGGTTTGAAGTTTGAAGTGTAAAGACTCCACAATATTTTGCTATTTATAATAGTATGGAGAGATTCGTTTTTTTGGAAACTCGTTTTCTCATAAACTCACTTTTAGAACGGAGATGGAACAATTACGAGTAACAATGGTTGTATTTATTAGGAAATTCTTTTCAAGAAAGGAAACTCACTTTTTTAAAAACTCGCTCTCAACATAATTAAAGAAACTTCTCAGGAACTTTTAACTTTCTAGAGATTGTTTAGCATAATTGATAATATTTTTTATGTTCTCAAATCTTATTATTTAACAATAATATAAATTTTCAATACAAGTTTAGATATTGTGTAGTATCAATATTTTACTTATCATGATAGTATTGTAAATACTCTATATTGCTTTGTTTTGGATTTTTTAATGTATCTTTTAGAAATAAAAAAAGCTTATTTAATTTTATATTACCTATTATTTCCCGTCACTTTTTAAGGTCACAGTTTCTCTTTTTCAAATTGTTTTCCACTTCTCTTCCTGACAATTATGGGTTAGAATTCATTAACTTTTTCGATTGACGTCTAACCAAGGATACAAGAGAGGAAATGAGCAATGGTGAGAATTCAACAACTTGTTCAATTGGTGGCTAACAACGACACAAGAGAGGAAAATGATTTGTGCGTCTTATTAGTCAAATTTAGTTGCAGAAATTTATAGAAGTAGCTTGCTACTTTCCTTCAGGGCGAAGGCATTGAGCTGATATTTTTGATAATGTAATTGATACCCATGTGTGTGAAACTCATGTTAGTCAAAGAGTGTCCTTGTGAGAAGTACTATCTTCCTGGTCGGCAAGGCAACTCTGAGCTGAGGGAATTTGGCAACTTTTTTTATTATGCGCGTGATACAAAAACTTTTGAAGTCATTCTTGCACCCTTGTGGTACTTCTGTTGGATTAACAAACAAAATTTTATTATTTACAGTACTCAAAGAAGTACAAGAGCTTTGTTGTGGAAACTTCTTCTACTTAAAACGACAAAAACCATTAATCTGATCAAAGTGGCTTGCGGGTACAGATGGTCATGCACCTAAAGGCTCGTTAAGCCCATCCATAAGGGCTTGCAAATTTTTTTAGATTTAATTATGTTAATGGGCAGCCTTAGAAATTTTGTTTGAAGCCTGGCTCGGCTCGGCTCGACCCTGAATATATGTAAAATAATATATTTATATCTTAATATATATACACAATTAGATTTTATGTTACTTAATATAATTTTTAGAGAAGAAAATTATTTATTAAATAAATTTCGGGTTAAATGGGCAAGCTGACTTGATGAAAATTATTTTTAGTGTAGACCCGATCCAACCTAGCCTGGCCAATGTCAACCTCTACTTGTGAGCTACCGACTACCAATCTTCGCATTATTTTAATTTTGATGGTGAAATGGTATCACTAACTAAAAACATTATGTCAAATATATGTGTTTTTGTTAGTCTTCTAAAAATAAGAAATGAATTTGAAATATTTTAACCACACTACCTGCTAATTGATGTGACAATTTATTAAAATACGTTCATGTAAATTTATATCATTAGTTTGTAATATTACATTAGCAAAATAACAAATAACGTGATACCTCCATTGCATTACATATTTTTTCATAGGGGAGATATGTGAATGCTTGCAATCCTTACTCTCAATTAATTATTTTTTAAAAGATGTAAAACAAACCAAATTATTTCACTTCATGGTTAAAACTCATTTGAAATCAGTTCGTTACTTGAATTCGACTTATGTTTGTCTTAATTAAAATTCATTTGAACTTAATTTAAAGCTAAGTTTTTAAACCAAATATGAATAACAAATTATTCAGATCAGCTCCACTCTTTTAAAATCCTAATTAAATCCGCTAGTCACTAAGTTAAAAAAATTATGCTAAATAGTAATATAGTAATCCTAGTAACCTAAAATTATGGGATAACTTATTGACTTAGTTGTACCATTGAATATTTTCTACGATTCCCACAGCAAGCAACGGTCACCACTGCCACTTGATGATGGGAATTTGTCGTGGCAACGGTAAACTTCTGACGACCTTCCTGCGCCATTCAGGAAACGCGCCACGTGTTGGTCGGACTAAAAAGCGCCACGTGTCCACTGTGATTAGCTATTATATTCGCAGCTAAGAAAGTAGAATCAGTAGATTTTTTTCATTACAGTCAAAGCATTCCCCAGAAAAGTTGGCACGTCTACAAGACTGTATAACGTGTTTGACCTTAAAACATTCCGAGCACCCACCCCTCCGTTTCTATTCATACTGGGGGCACCTCCTCCTTCCTTCAAGGACTTTATTGCCCCTAAACCTCACTAACCATTATGAACATCTTCGAATCTTTAGGCCATGTTTGCTTTGCAGGAAAATCTGATTCTGTTTCAATCTTATCTCAAGTTTGCTCTTACGACAAAGAGGCTCAAAATAAGTCAAACCAAGTACTAAGGTTCTTCAAGTTTGGATTAAAAATCTTAACAAATTTAAAATTTTGTTCAAAGTTAGCTCGATTAACTTTTGAGCGGAACTCGAATAATTTGATTTTTTTAATGTAAGTTTATTGAGTTGAGCTCAAAAAAATAACAAATTTTAAAATGTATTCAAGTTTAACTTGTTTACCTAACGAGCCGATCTTGAACAAGTTTTTCATGAGTTGAATGCGAGTCGAGCTCAAATAACTTGGTTTGTTTTACAATTCTACTTAGATAAGGCCTTTTATTCTGCACACAATGGGTTATATAAGTCCAATTAATTAAAGGATTCAACTTTGAAGGCCGAATAACAAAATTACATTTTCAGGAATTAGTAATTTCGAGATTAATTATACCTTTTTTTCTTCGTTATTCCATTATGCAAAACAAGTATGGCCTTAAAGTCTCCATTATGGCACACTTTGTGGTTGGGTGACTGGGAGAAGAATTAGACGAAGCATGCTTTAATATTTTGCACTTTCTTAACAAACTTTTTTTTGCCTCAAGTATAAATGGTAATATAAGTGTACATAAGAACAAGTTATGCGTAATTCATAATGAAATATATGAAACTTATTTGAGTGTTTCTTCGATTTGAATAGCTTTGTTATTATTTAGATTGCACCTTATGGACGACAAACTTGACAAAAAAAAAAAGCCTTCTTATTGTACTAAAATTTCTTGAAATAACAAATTTCAAGATGTTAAGCTCCAATTTGTAATTGTTGTCCTTTTTTTCTTTTCAAATGAATCTTATAAAGGCAACAATTTTATAAATTGGCCTGGCTTTGATCGAATTGAGAACGAAATTAATCAATATTCGGGTGCTGAATTAAAATATAAAAATAAATTAGTGACCCTTGATTTTGGTATGGTCCAAAAATCAGACACCAATTGAAAGAGGAAAGGCCAATAGAGGGGCAGATTAGACATTTGACATCGAGGAGCGCCCAAAATGCGTGGTCAAAAGTGATTGAAAACCATGGTCTTCAAACACGGAGGATGGGCCATTGACCCCACTTTGACTCAGCCATTACCCAGCACTATATATACCCCCCTCTCTTTTCGTCTGCACAGACCAATTACAAACGTAAACACAAATCACTGAAAACAAAATTCGAACGTTAGAGAGAGAGAGAGAGAGAAACAGAGGATGTCTTGTACCGTTGCAATCTCGAACTCACCTGTGTTCTCTCCGTCTAGGGTTTCGTCTTCTTTCTTCTGCAAATCCGCAGTCTCATCGTCCCCCGAAAAAGCCCTAACCCTAAATGTCTCGCCTTCTTCGTCTTCCCTGTCGTCGTCTCCGTCTTCGCCGTTGAGGCTTCGGACGCAGAAGCCGCCTAGTGGGCTGAACAGGGCGTCCAACGATGGGGGGATTTCGAGTTCCACTTCGTCTCCTCCGGCGCTGTTGAAGAGGAAGAGACCGGCGAGGCTTGATATTCCGATTACGTCTACCGGTTTTTGCACTGGTGGTCCAGCGACGCCGGCTGTTGACCGGAGTGATATGATGGAGGTTGACAGGGATGGGTACTCGGTGTATTGTAAGAGGGGGAGGAGAGAAGCTATGGAGGATAGATACTCGGCTGTCGAAAATCTTCAAGGCGATCCAAAACAGGTATTTTGATTCGAGTTCCCACCCCCACACCCCCCCCCCCCCCCCCCCCCCCCCCCCCCCCCCCCCCCCCCCCCCCCCCTTCCCTTTTTTGTTAAATTTGGATGACACTTTACCTCACGCACGAACACACAGTAAATTAGTTAGCTTTGTTGTTTAAATTGTGCTGGAGAAACTCTAATGTTTATACTTCAGTTAATGAATAATAAAACTCTCTAGTGAAAGAGGAATTTTCTTGCAAAATATTCTTTTCTTCATTACGATTGTCAAAATCGAAGTTATGAAACGTTTATTCAACTGTGACTTAAATTTTGGGGCAATATACATAAATTGGGAATTGCTGTGAGCAATTAGCTAAATTGAATTCTAATGAGATATCTTGCAATTCATGCATTAGATCAAGGGAAATTTTCTAAACATGAGTTGAACTACAAAAATCTGAGTCAGAGTTGTGGTTTTCAACGGAATCGTATATAGTTGCTGAAGAAACTTCAGCCATCGTATTAATGATGGTGAAAATTCAAGAATCTGATATACTATCTCTTGTGTTTACAGGCTTTCTTTGGTATTTTTGATGGGCATGGAGGTGCAAAGGCTGCTGAGTTTGCAGCAGAGAACTTGGATAAGAACATTTTAGATGAAGTTGGGAGAAGGGATGAAGAAGCAATAGAGGAGGCTGTTAAATGTGGGTATTTGAACACTGATTCTGAATTTCTAAAGGAAGATCTTCGTGGTGGATCATGTTGTGTCACGGCACTGATCAGGAAAGGCAACCTTGTGGTGTCCAACGCTGGTGACTGTCGTGCTGTAATGAGCCGAGGAGGGATTGCCGAGGCCCTTACATCTGATCACCGGCCGTCAAGGGAGGACGAAAAGGATAGAATTGAGGCCTTGGTAAGCAGCTAGTGCTTTATTATATATGTTTATTTTTGCCTTCAACTTTGAGTTGAAATTCAGGTAGCATCTTTACTTATTTGCTGATGGATTGTGTGATGTAATTTTGTAGGGTGGCTATGTGGATTGTTGCCATGGCGTCTGGAGAATTCAGGGTTCTTTGGCCGTGTCCAGAGGAATTGGAGATCGACACCTAAAACAATGGGTAGTAGCAGAGCCAGAAACAAAAATCCTTACAATTGAACCCAATTGTGAATTCCTAATCCTTGCTTCTGATGGCTTGTGGGATAAGGTAATGCAAATTGCATTTCTAAGTTTCTCTTCCGACTATGTTAATGCTTATTCAATCCCTGTTTGAGGGTATATTAATCGACTGTTTTTACCTTTTGGCTTGCAGGTTAGTAATCAGGAAGCAGTAGATATCGCTCGTCCTTTGTGCATAGGCATCAAAAAGCCAGAACTGCTCTCAGCTTGTCGAAAGCTTGCAGCCCTCTCGGTGTCTCGAGGCTCCACCGATGACGTTAGCGTGATGCTGATTCAATTGGGACGCTTTTATTGATGGTCCCAGACCAGTACTACCACTAAAATAGAATAGCTAACAAGTAGTTTGAAGGATCCGTTTCTCCTCTGCCTGCGGTTGCTTCTCTTCACCGGAAATCGCAATATGCAAGGCTCAATGAATACAGTTCTAATTATTATTTATTTGCCACTGGCAATAGGGTCGATGGCAGTCGTTTTATAATATATTTTTTTTATGACGACGATGATGAAAGAGCCTCAATCAGTGTGCACTAGTGTAGTCCTGACCATTTTTGCTGGTGCAACACATAATTTTTTCAATATTTTTGCCTCTGATACGTTCTTGTTCATTGAACTTTTACCTTAGTTGATCTTGTAATCAGTTGGCCAACGATGATGAAAGAGCCTCAATCAGTGCACTAGTGTAGTCCTGACCATTTTTGCTGGTGCAACACATAATTTTTTCAATATTTTTGCCTCTGATACGTTCTTGTTCATTGAACTTTTACCTTAGTTGATCTGTAATCAGTTGGCTCCATTCTGTAAATTCTTCTTGATAAACTTATACAAGATACATGTTGGCTCACAATTTTGTTTTCTGGCAATTGCTCAAGCTTTATTGACAGCCTTTTATCAATAACCGTATAAAAGAAGTTATTAGATGCTGCTCTGGTCATTCTTGTTTTCCCTAGTTATGAAGCTAAAACTTATTAGAGAGGGTCAGGCCTTTTATTTAGATGTCTGGCGAAACCGTGTTTTGACAGGAAAAAAAAAAGAAAAAAAAGTAAGCTGCTTACATAATTTTGATTAAGAAAAAGTCAAGTTATTTCAGCTTATATAAGTTACATCTAAACAAACTTTAAATTGGAGTTAAAAATAATTTTTTATCTTACTTTATTGATTTAGTTCAATGGGGGAACTCAACACTATGTCTGTGGTTGAACTATAAAAATTGCACATTCACTAAACTCAGCGGGTTTGAAATTACCAAGTATGCATAAAAGAAAGATCCGGGCAATTGTCTTGTATTTCAAATAGGAAACACTAATACAATAGAAAAGAATTGTCTTTTCTGTATATTTTCCCCTGTTGCTACCTAGAGTTTTATGCAATTGATTATAGAGAATCACTACAAGTCCATCTAGAAAATAGACTATTTGTGACGGCAAAAAATAATTGCAAAAAAATCCTTTGCCGTCACTAACCGGCAAAGCGACGGTATTGTCCGCAACAAAACTACGGGCGTCGCACATAATTTTTGCCAGAGCTAAGCAGTAAAAAACCCATTGCAAATACAATTGGTCAGGGACGCTTTTTTTGCAACTGCCGTCGTTAAAGAGTATTTGCGACCGAAAAAAACCATTTCTAATACATATTGGCTGCCAGTATTAAAGATAACTTTTACCATGGTAAAAACTTTTAGTGACAGCAAGATAGAGGTAGCAAAAACCACCGCAAAAAGGCATTCTTTACAGAGACAGTTTTCTCACTTTTAGCGACGGTTAAAGACCATCACAAATACCTTTTTTTAAAAAATAATAATTTTGCAAATAAATTATTTTATTTTTTTGTAATTTATTGTTTCGCCTGATAAAATGTACATTTAACATGATCCAAATAAAAAAATTCGTCCAATCATTCAAATCCAAATACGTACATAAATATTTAACAAAGTTAATACATTTTTTAAATATCTATCAAAATCTATTAAATTAATATACTTAACAATGTCTCTCATGCAAATCCATAAAACAAAAGCAAAATACATAGTCTCTCGCAAAAAATAACAACTCAAATCCAAAATTAGTACAACCAAAGAGAGTTTTTAGTCTATCACAAAACAAACGACATCCAGAAACACCATCCACCTATTCCTTGAGAATAACCTGAAAAGAAAAAAAATACAAATATTAGATATAATAATGAACATAATAAAGATAATAAATAGATATACATGTAAATATATGGACTTATTAAACTAAAACATGCAATTTACATTATGAGAATGCTAAGCTACATATCGACCGACAGATTCTCCAATAGTTAATAAGCAGTAAAATCTTGTACTCATCATTCCTATAAAATTATAATGAGTTGTTTCACATCAAGTACAAGTTATTCCATGCTATTTCAGTCTGATTTTTGTGATGCATTTGAGCATCCAATAATTGTAGGAGCTGATCTTGTTGGCTGGTACAAAACCATCTGTTAATATGAAGCAAGTACTCTTATCCAAAAATATGCTAAGGGTGCATGCAAATAGTGGAGCTGGCAACCAATAATTTGGGTTGCAGCTATATGAGACGTACATAGATCAATGGTGAGGGAGTACTAATCCTAGCACGAGCTGTTAACTTGAGTATCATCTCCTCCTGCCCCCAGGTGGAGGGTTCAAGTCCGAATGCGGACATGGGTGTGTGCACCGTTTTTGTTGGTAAATGGCATGGGTGTGCAAGCCATACTTAAGAGGGAAAAAAAAGAAAAGAAGAAAAAATCAATCAAGGTAGATCAAATCTGATATTCTTTACCAGATGATGAAGAAATATTCAGTTCAAATGCATCTCCAGCACTGAGAATCAGCTCTTCAAAATTATCAAGGTGCCATAATCATTTTCCTTATTGGCCCTTACTGAGGACCATTAGTCCATATAAAAATCGTTTGCCTCAAAAAGGAAACAAATTTTGTTGGTCATTAAGAAAGTCCAAATTAAATAGTTTAAGTTTTAGAAAAAGAAAATTTCCACAGCACTGTTTTGAACAAATTAATTCAGCAACAGTAACAAAGTACCTGAAAATCAACAAAGGCAATCGGAGCTCCATTTGGTCTCTGCATTTTTAATTTCAAAAATGCAGGAAACTGGGAAAGAAAAAAAAAATTAAGCTCTACAAGCTTCACAGATTAGGAAAATACATAATAAAATTAATTTCTCCAAACCTTGAAAACACTTGACTTAGCTCTTGCTGTGAACAGGTTGGCCCCAAGTTTGCCACAAATAATGTTGGACATAGGTTAACATCTTGGGGAACATGAGGAAAGAATTGTTCAGCTAAAGTACGAAAAATACGTAAATACAAAAACTTTCACAGCTATATCTCTCATATCGACTAATGGAAAACATCATCTAAGAGATGGCTCGACTAATAGTAGCCTATTTCAGTTTTATCTGATCTATGAGAAAAGTTATCTAACAAGTAATTGGAGCTGTTCTTCTTTACAAGAGCCAAAAAAAGGTCATCCACTTCACAGAAAAATTTAAGCTTATATGTTTTGCTCAGAAAGTATAAAAATTTACCAAGAAACACTAATATGCCACCAAAACATGGACGAGGTAGTATCATAATTAACAATGATATGGTATTTTCACATGCTAAAAAAAAGTGTTTTCTCCACTTCTTTAGAGGATTTTCTGTGGTCCTAATTTAGAGGATTTTCTCCACTTCTTTTATCGTTCTATGTTGCTTCTATTTTTTCACATGTTGTTTCCATCCTTTTCCTAGGAGATTGACAACTATCTTTTGTATGTCCCTTCCACCTCCTCAAGAAGTTTTGTTTCTCAAGGCTGGGGAAAAACATAAAATCTGAATCACTTATTCAAACATTGGCTGTATTGCCTCTTTCCCTAAAACAAAGATCAGTGCCCATGTGTTGTAAGTTTGATAGGTATAACCAAAAAAGGGACTTAACCTTAATATTGCTGAGTGGTCATTTGTTATTGGTTGCCAATCGTAAATTCTAAACAATGCAAGTAAAGTTAATTAATTACCATTTGCCACTATAAATCACATTCAACGTATTGCATGCTCATAAAATTATTCTTTGAATGTCATATAGGTCAATGCTTTCTGCTGAAGGGTATAACTATAGGCCTTTTTCTCATCGCGTCCACTCAGTTGAGTCAATTCTTCACAAGATTCAACTTGTCCTTCTGTCGAGGGTTCTAATGCATTGCCTACCCAATCTTATCCATATAAGTCTTGTAAGATCACAAGAGTCTTCTCAGAATCTTGGATCATGGATGGGATCAAGCAAGAAAGACACAAATTTCATTCTTTTGTCTTGTCTCTGTATGATGATATGATCATCAAATTGCTTTATCCATTACACCACATTCAAGAGGGTACCTTGCCTTATTCTTCATTAACACAATAGTCAGATCTCAAATACTTGATAAAAAAATGGTCAAATCTCAAAACATCTAATGATGGCTGTGATTGAAACCCCTCTTAAAAAGAATACCATGGCCCTCCTTGGGGCAGTTTTCACAAATAAGTTCTTAGAATAATATTTTCTGAAAGTAGTGAAATGTTTGAGATCATGACATTTCCAAATACTTTATTATTTTATATTTTACAGCAGAATTCTCGAAGCTGGCTTTTTAACTCAATCTACTGGAAGCAGATTTTGAACTTTTTTTACTTCTCTAAGTAACTTCAAGAACAGAGACCTGTTTAAAAAACTACCCAAATAGGCTCTAAAATTCGAACTTAATGAAAGGCAAATAATTGAAAGTGGGGAAATACTCTTATGTTTCAAGAGTGGGGAAATCCTTTATAGTTTCAACCAAGCATGATTGTCCGAGTTCACATATATTTTTATAATCAAGAGATACAACTTCCAAGGAGAACAACCACTGATTATATATAGGACTCTTATGTTACATTCTTTTAAGCATAAAATAAGAAGTCTGATAGCAAATTATCACGACAGTTTCAAGTCCAAAGATAAAGAAAGGAATCAAGCCGGAACAGAAAGTGTACAAAAAAACTTATGTATCATTGGCATGGATCAACTCAAAAAATACATGGTTTCGAGAGCAGTAAAGAAATTCCCACTATATGATCAAACCCAGAATCATCACTAACACCAGCCACCACAACTAGAGAGAGAGAGAGAGTGAGAAAGAGCGCAAAATACTAACTTGGTCGGCGAAGGCTTCCAAGCCAGAATCATCACTAACACCAGCCACCACAACTAGAGAGAGAGAGAGTGAGAAAGAGCGCAAAATACTAACTTGCTCGGCGAAGGCTTCCAAGCCAGAATCATCACTAACACCAGCCACCACAACTAGAGAGAGAGAGAGTGAGAAAGAGCGCAAAATACTAACTTGGTCGGCGAAGGCTTCCAAGTGATGCCTAGAATGGCACATGAAGATAGAGGTTAGAGAGAGAGAGACAGAAAAGCTTACCTGGTGAACAACGGGAAGCGGTGCGGCAGTGAAGGCTGAAGAGGGAGAGCGAGGGAGATCAATGCAGGGGCTGAGAGAGGGAAAGGGAGATCGACGCAGGGCTGAAGTTTAGAGGGAAGAAGAGAGAAAATCAATTCAACCAAAACTACGTCGTTTAATCATAAAACAACATCGTTTCAACAAAGGTTTCGACAAAGTCGTCGCAAATACTTCGTCCTAAAAAGAGGCGACAAGTTTGAGTGATAAAATGATGTCGTTTTTCTAAGCTTTTAGCGACAACATGGTTGCCATCGCAATTACGTGGTCGCAAAAAAAGACTTTTAAGACGGATCATTGTCATTGTAAATAATAGACTTTTGCAACGATATTTAAGCCTTCGCAAATAGTTCTGTGGCAAAAGGGTCAATTTCTTATAGTTAATACAAATGTCTTTTCAACAAGCATAGATGATCAAATGAATCTCATAAACCCGCCAGCACGAAAGTCATTTTTAAACAATGTCACCGAACTGTAGTACAAAATTATCCCCAAAGATCTAGGATATGCCAAACGTGAATACAAGAGGAATATGGTGAAGGAAAATAGAGCTTGAAAAGCCGACCAAATTAATGTGGAAGATGTTTGAGGCGCACAGGACGCAAATTAGCTGGCTTCCAAGAATCATATATTTGATGAGTGTACATGCCTTTATACAAGATCTGTATCTGCAGCTTATGTCGATTATCATAATCAAAAGACTATATATGATATAGATATAAGATAAAAGGAAGAAGACAATCGCAAAACAAAGGTTAGCTAGCTGTCTGTAAGAGACCTCCTTTGTGCTTAAAAACTGTACCCCAGAGTTTGCACATGACACGATCCCAATAGAGGGCCTTTGCTTCTTCCCACACCACACGTTGTAGTTAGCTCTTTCGTTGGAGAGAGAAAGCAGGTTGGGTCGGTCGGGGTTTTCGATGTTTTTAACATGTCATGTGTTGGATTCAAATATATTTTAACATTTAATGTGTCTGCATTGCATGCTCAATCGTGTCAAATTTTCTGCTTTTAATTTTGTTTTCTTTTTACTTTTTTTGGCCATCACAGAGTATAATTATGTTAAATAAGACTAGAAGTTGTTATGCGCCAGGAGAAGTTGGTTATGGGGCAAAATTTTAAAGTGGGACTGTCGTATGTGAAGCACATTCACATACAAATATACAATAAGGTTCGTACTCTAAAATCATTTTCCTTGTATTTGGAGTTGGTTGTTCATGAACATATATGAATGAATGAAGATGAAGCTGATGGGGTTGAGGTTTACATGTCAAATGTTTCTCCTTTTTTTTCATTTTTGTTATGTGGGTTAATGCACGTTGTCAGAGTTTGTCGGCCGTCCGATTCAGTTTGCCCCTACTTGTCTTGCCCTCCCGCGACAGCCCTCCGAATCACCACCACCTAACAAACCAAACTTTGTTTTAGCTCTCCGAATCACTAAAATTCCCTTCTTACATCAACATTAGTAGGCATGATCATGGTTTCAATTTTACACTACCGCCTAGCATTTTTACACATGGAGATATGAAAGCCAAAATGATTTGTATCTATATCCAATGGTCGAGCTATATACCAATTATTGTATAGTAGTAGGGTCCTACAAAGAAAATTTCTATTTTTACAAAAAAATTTACTAAAATGATATAACGATGACATTTTTGTAATTAACAACCATCTCAATACTTTTATGTTTTAAAGTGAAGGCCCAAATTCAGTTATCTCATTTTATACGGAAGCCCTGTAAAATTTTTCTTTTGTAATGTTAACTGTCACATATATATATATAAGATTATTATTTTATGCCACCAGGCGACTTGACTTGGTTCAATAGAAAAGTTCCTTGTTTTGTTTTGTTTCTTGTGCGTGGATAATTAGATAAGCTCTATTATCGGCAACTGGGAACCAACTTAGTTGGTTCAGATGGGTTGTTTCTTGGTATAACTATGCATTGACCACCCAACCCCTCATGAGATAACCTTGGACCAAGTTCTTCTCAACTTGTACACACACCCATTCCTCTCACATGTCTTTTCTCCTTTCTATCTTTCTAGCACATCCATCCCAATTGGAATTTTGCTCCCTCTTTTAACACTTATGGGGCAATCCCAAGTTTTGTGTGGAGAACCCTTAGTTTCTTTTCCCTTTCTGCTGTTAGCCAAAGCCCCCAAAGGGATTGTTCCCACTTACCCATTTTAGTTTAGACCCCTCATTTTTTTGGGTCTCCTCCCTCTACTGAAGCATTTCACACATGGCGCAACCTAACAGGAATGCACAACCATGACACGTCATGAAAGATTTTCTTTTTACGAAAAAAAAACACTAAACAACTTGTTAAAACGAAAAAGTTGATGGAAGGTTGAAAACAACATACACACACCCAATATCCTTATGACCAATGTTTTGAAAATTAGACCATTAAGTGAATCGAAAAAGAGATTAGGTTACGAGTTACTGGTTTAACAGTTGAGTCAATCATTATTAACCTGTAATATCATAATTATATAATTAATTTATTTATTAATAGTAATAAAATATGTCTTATTTTTTTACACTAATTTTGATACTTAAAACTTAAAATTTTGTCTTAAAAATTGAACTGAAAATAATCGATTTTATCGATTAAATTACTGTTTAATTGTGATTCTTGTTAGATTTAATTAGAATTTGACCAAAATGAATTTAAAAAGCTAATCGAACCTTCGACCGATCAACGATTTAACCAATTGGAGTGGCCAATCCAATCTAGTTTTTAAACATTGTGTATGACTGATGTGGGATGCAAATCGAGACCCATCAAAACTTTTCATTATCCTAACCCTTACCCAGGTATGGCCCACCTTATTTACAGTGTCCCCAACTCTTTGGTAGACTGAGGGGAGGTGGAACCAGGAGTCCATTGAAAGGTGCCCTAATCTTTTAAAAGGCACGAAAATGTTATGAGGTCATGGCTCACCTTACCTCGTGGTGGATGAGCCGCCTCAGATTTTTATATATATCAGTGGCAAGAAGAAGAAAAGAAAGAGCAAAACAAAAAAGAGAAAGAAGGAGAGAGAGATAGAAGAGAGAGAGAAGAAAGAGAGAAAGCGGGAGAGAGACAGAAGAGAGAGAAAAGAGGGAGAGAGAAAGAAGAGAAAAGAAAGGAGAAGAGGAAAAGAGAAGAAAGAAAAAGACAAAAAGTGTAGGTAAATTATTTACATTCATTTCTATTGTTTCTATCTTTTGTATTTCTATCTTTTGTATTATGAAAGCAATATATGTTTGGGTGATCAAGAAGATCTATCCCCAGTTCCAGAAGAACTATTTTATTATTCTGTTTTGTCTTATGAAAGCAAGACATGCTTGGGTGATCAAGAAGATCTATCCCCATAGTTCCAGAAGAACTATTTAATTATTATTTGACAGTTTTAGAAAAACTCGTTTTATTATATACTGTGTTTTGCTTGCTGCAAATTTATTTAATTTATAACACGTTATCAGCACGATGCTCTAACCACTTATATATTGGGAAGGTACTCCATTATATTAGTGAAGGTACTTCATTCATATTTCAATTCATGTATCTTTGTTTTGAGTTCTTTACTGTTCATGCTTCACTTCATGGCAAAATTTATATTTATTATATAGTTAGTGAATAGTGATGCATAGTAGATGAATAGTGATAAATAGTAATTTTTCGAAACTTTATTTGTTTATTTCTCCCATACCGTAAATATTTGGCCTATGATGTTTATAGATCTGGAATCCTTATTTGAATACCTTTTCATAGACATGTGACTTGACTATATTTTGATGTCTAGATTGAAAGTTATAATATGGACAAAAAATAATACTATATATATTTATATATACGTATTATATATAATACTATGCAGCAATAGTGATTTTACTATTCATGCATAGTGTTAACAAATTAAATTTATTCGTTTTGGATGTGTGAGATTTTTAGTATATCGTGATTCTAAAATTTTGTTATCTTGTGAGTGTAGCATTCTGAAAATATCAAATCTCGCAAAGCTAGAATTTACAGCTCTTGACATTTCAGGCAAGAACTATTTATCTTGGGTAGTTGATACTGAGATCCATTTATGTGCAAAAGCTCTTGGAAACACTATAAATGAGGAAAATGACGAATCCCAGCAGGATCATGCAAAAGCGATGATATTTCTTCGTCATCATATTCACGAAGAATTAAAAACTGAATATCTCACGGTAAAAGACCCACTGGTACTATGGCAAAATTTAAAGGAGAGATATGAGCACCAGAAGACCATGTTTCTCCCCAGAGCTTGTTATGATTGGATGCACCTGAGGTTGCAAGATTTCAAATCTGTTAGTGAGTATAATTCTGCATTGTTTAAAATCGCTCACAATTGAAATTATGTGGGCAAACTATTACTGATGAAGATATGTTAGAAAAAACATACTCTACATTTCATGCCTCGAATGTGCTCCTGCAGCAGCAATATCGAGAGCGGGGTTTTAAAAAATATTCAGAATTGATTTCATGCCTCCTTTTGGCTAAACAAAATAATGAGCTTCTGATGAAAAACCACCAGTCTCGCCCGACCGGCTCTACACCATTCCCTGAAGTGAATGCGGTCTCATTTTATGAACGTGGTCGTGGTCGTGGACGTGGCCGCAGTCGTGGACGCATTAGAAATACTTTTCGTCAACGTGGGGGTTATCGTGGAGGTTATAACATTTATTCTTCTTCAAGTTCTCGAGTTAAGCATACTACACCACACCACCAGCAGTGGAACAACTCTGAAACAAAACAGGAAAAGGGAAAACGTTTACAGAGTAAACCTCCCAAAAATTATGAAGATGTTTGTTACAGGTGTGGTATGAAAGGGCATTGGTCACGTACCTGTCGTACGCCCAAACCATTAGTGGATCTTTACCAAGCATCAACACAAGATAAAGGAAAAAATGTTGAAATGAATTTCACAAACTTTGATGACTCAGTAGAAATCACTCATCTTGATGTGTCAGATTTCTTTGAAGATCCTAATGGAAAAATAGATCACTTAATTGGTGATGGAAATGTCCACACCAACTAGTTTATATTTTAAGGTTATTGTTATCTTGTGTAATATTTTTCTAAGCATGTTTCTGTTATATGAATGTTTTCGTTTTCTTATCAAATAAACAATTTCATATTTCATAGAAACATGGAATCTACCAAAGCATTAATCGCTTCCAAGATGAACGATGGAGATATATGTTTAGTAAACAGTGCAACTACTCATACAATTCTTCGAGAGAAAAAATATTTTGTTAGCTTAACGTTAGCTAAAAATAACGTTAAGACAATATCTGGCAATACAAAATTAATTGAAGGTTCCGGAAGAGCCAATATATTGTTGCCAAAATGAACAAAACTATATATTGATAATGCTATGTATTCAACTAGAGCTACAAGGAATTTACTCAGTTTTAAAGATATACGTAGCAATGGATATTATATAGAGACAACAAATGAAGATAATAAAGAATATCTTTACATTACTTCTATTGTTTCATGCCAGAAGCAGATATTAGAAAAACTTGCTACCTTCTCTTCTGGATTATATTATACAACTATAAGAATTTTGGGATCACCTGAAGTGATGCACCAGAAGTGTTTTGACCCAAAGAATTTTATACTTTGGCATGATCGTCTTGGTCATCTAAGATCAACAATGATGCATCAAATAATTGAGAACTCTCATGGGCATCCGCTAAAGAACCAGAAGATTCTTTTGTCAAGTGATTATACATGTCCCGGTTGTTCACAAGGAAAATTAATTGTGAGACCATCCCCATCAAAAGTAATAGTTGAATCCCCAACCTTTTTACAAAGAATTCAATGGGATATATGTGGACCGATACACCCACCATGTGGACCATTTCGTTATTTTATGGTTTTAATAAATGCATCCACTCGATGGTCACATGTTTGCTTGCTTTCTACTCGTAATGTTACATTTGCTAGGCTTCTTGCTCAAATTATCAGATTCCGAGCACAGTTTTCAGATTATTCGATTAAGTCGAAATGACTAGATAATGCTGGTGAGTTTACATCTCAAGCTTTTGATGATTATTGCATGTCCATAGGAATTGATGTTGAACATCCCATTGCACATACACACACACAAAATGGTCTAACTGAATCTTTTATCAAACGCCTTCAGCTTATAGCTCGACCGTTACTTATGAGAACAAAATTACCTGTTTCTGCTTGGGGACATGCCATATTGCATGCTGCATCATTAGTCCGTGTCCGACCCACTGCTTACCACGAATATTCACCATTACAACTTGTTTTTGGTCAACAACCAAGTATTTCCTATCTAAGGATTTTTGGTTGTGCTATCTATGTACCAATTGCGCTACCACAACGTACTAAGATGGGTCCCCAACGTCGACTTGGGATTTATATTGGTTTTAATTCTCCATCTATTATTAGATATCTTGAACCTTTAACAGGGGATGTATTCACTGCACGTTTTGCGGATTGTCATTTTGATGAAACACTTTTCCCTCCATTAGGGGGAGATAAAACGCAACTGGAAAAACAGCATGAGATTACTTGGAATGCTTCCACGGTATCTCATTTTGATCCTCGAACAAATCAATGTGAATCAGAAGTTCACAGGATTATTTATTTACAGACGATTGCAAATCAATTACCTGATGTGTTTACCGACACCAAAAAGGTAACAAAATCATATATACCAGCTGCTAATACCCCAGCACGTATTGATGTCCCTGTAGGACAATCTGCTAATATAGCAGCAAATGAATCTCAAGCACGCATGAAGCGTGGGACACCTATTGGTGCCAAAGACACAATTCCTAGAAAGAGGAAGGTACAAATGCATAAGCAAGTCAGTATTCCTGAAGAAACCACAGTATCTAAACCTCCAGAAGAAGGAACTCCTGTAAAAGAATTCTCAGAAGAGAAACCTCCGGAAGAGATGTCCCCTGTAGAGGACAGTAATGAGATCTCAATAAGTTATGTGAATACAGGAGAAAAATGGAATAGAAATAAAATTATTGTCGACAACATATTTTCATTTAAAGTGGCTCTTGCACTTACAAGAAGTAATGCAGAGAATGAACCACAAACAATTGACGAATGTCAACATAGAAGTGATTGGCCAAAATGGAAAGAAGCTATTGAGACAGAATTAAACTCATTAGCACAACGCAAAGTATTTGGACTCGTAGTCCAAACACCAGAAGATGTAAAACCGGTTGGATACAAATGGGTATTCGTGCAAAAACGAAATAAGAAAAATGAAATCTTGAGATATAAAGCGCGTCTAGTGGCACAAGGTTTCTCGCAGAGACCTGGTATTGATTATGATGAGACATACTCTCCTGTAATAGATGCCATTACGTTCAGATTCTTAATTAGTTTGTCAGTCTCAAAAGGACTGGATATGCGTCTGATGGACGTCGTGACAGCCTACTTGTATGGTGAATTAGATAATGATATATATATAAAAATTCCTGAAGGATTTAAAATGCCTGAAGCAACTAGTTCAAAATCTCGAAGCTTATATTCTATCAAGCTTCAAAGATCTCTGTATGGGTTAAAACAATCTGGGCGCATGTGGTACAATCGTCTTAGTGAATATCTATTGAAAAATGGATATGTGAATAATACAATTTGTCCATGCGTTTTTATTAAGAAATCAGAATCTGGATTTGCTATTATTGCAGTCTATGTCGATGATTTGAATCTTGTTGGAACTTCTGAAGAACTGACAACATCTGCTCGTTATTTAAAGAAGGAGTTTGAAATGAAAGATCTTGGAAAAACGAAATTTTGTCTTGGATTACAAATTGAGCATTTATCAAATGGAATTCTCATTCATCAATCTACATATACAGAAAAAATTCTGAATCGATTTTATATGGATAAAGCTCATCCATTGAGTTCTCCCATGATTGTCCGATCACTAGATGTACAAAAGGATCTTTTTCGCCCTCAAGAAGGTGAAGAACTCCTTGGTCCTGAAGTACCATATCTCAGTGCTATTGGAGCTCTTATGTATCTTACAAATTGCACAAGACCCGATATTGCATTTTCTATAAATTTATTGGCAAGATATAGTTCTGCACCAACTCAGCGACATTGGAAAGGGGTGAAGCACATATTCCTTTACCTCCAAGGAACAACAGATCTGGGTTTGTTTTATTCAAAGGGACCAGAATCAGAGTTAGTTGGCTATGCAGATGCTGGTTACCTCTCTGATCCACATAAACCACGATCACAAATCGGGTATGTATTTACCTATGGTAACACTGCTATATCTTGGCGATCTGTGAAGCAGACACTAACTGCAACTTCTTCAAATCATTCTGAGATCATCGCAATTCATGAAGCAAGTCGAGAATGCATTTGGTTGAAAGCAATGATCAAACATATTCAAGATAGTTGCGGACTATCTTCGATCAAAGATACCTCAACAATATTATATGAAGATAATGCAGCGTGTATTGCACAAATCAAGGGAGGCTACATCAAAGGCGACAGAACTAAACATATATCGCCAAAATTTTTTTATGCACATGAACTCCAGAAAAACGGTGATATTGATGTTCAGCAGATACGTTCAAGTGACAACTTGGCAGACTTATTTACTAAAGCACTCCCAACTGCAACATTTGAGAAATTGGTACACAACATTGGCATGCGTCGTCTTAAAGCTGTAAACAAGTAAAGCTATCAACTTCAACTTCATACCAGATGTATGAATGAGGGGGAGTCGTGCACTGTACTCTTTTCCCTTCGCCAATGGTTTTTCCCACAGGGTTTTTCTTGGCAAGGTTTTAACGAGGCAGTGTTAACGCAGCCATACTAAGGTATGTTACGTAATATTACTGTACTCTTTTTCCTTCGCTAAGGTTTTTTCCCATTGGGTTTTCCTAGCAAGGTTTTAATAAGGCAGTTGTAACATATCCTAATATATATTGCGGTCATCCAAGGGGGAGTGTTATGAGGTCATGGCTCACCTCACCTCGTGGTGGATGAGCCGCCTCAAATTTCTATATATATCAGTGGCAAGAAGAAGAAAAGAAAGAGCAAAACAAAAAAGAGAAAGAAGGAGAGAGAGATAGAAGAGAGAGAGAGAAGAAAGAGAGAAAGCGGGAGAGAGACAGAAGAGAGAGAAAAGAGGGAGAGAGAGAAGAAGAGAAAAAAAGAAAGGAAAGAGAAGAGGAAAAGAGAAGAAAGAAAAAGACAAAAAGTGTAGGTAAATTATTTACATTCATTTCTATTGTTTCTATCTTTTGTATTTCTATCTTTTGTATTATGAAAGCAATATATGTTTGGGTGATCAAGAAGATCTATCCCCAGTTCCAGAAGAACTATTTTATTATTCTGTTTTGTCTTATGAAAGCAAGACATGCTTGGGTGATCAAGAAGATCTATCTCCATAGTTTCAGAAGAACTATTTAATTATTATTTGACAGTTCTAGAAAAACTCGTTTTATTATATACGGTGTTTTGCTTGCTGCAAATTTATTTAATTTATAACAGAAAAGATATATTTGTGTGTGTGTTGATGTGTGAATGTGGATACTGAAAGGGTCACTCAATATTGTGCATTATAAAAATATCGAATGGAGGTTGATTGTACGCGTAGACAGACTTGTAATGAAAAATAACCAATTGAATTAGTTTATTTGATCAGAATTTATGGCTCTTAAAAAAAAATTAAAGGTTCGACTTTCTTTTAAAATCTTTGATTTGATAATTAAGTTTGCTAATTATTTGATTTATGAGAATGAATAACTATACAAATCTTGAAATTAATCAAATAATGTACGAGCTAATCTAAATACGGATTAAAAAAATTTGACACGACACTCAACTCATAAAGTGATTGGATTGAGTTTGCTTGAATTCGAATTTGGTCAATTTACATTGAATTAGGTGAAAAATATCAAATTTTAATATAAAAAAAATCAAATTAGATGAATAAAAATCCATCACCCAAACTAAATATAGTCGATTTTGTCAAAATCAAACAATTGAAGTGTGGAACCGCAAAATGGGATCCATCGGGTAGGCCACTTTTTGAACAGCACTAATCTACTCGGTCCACCAAACCCCCTCACCCCTCATGTTACAGTGCTGCACGTCCCCGCATATTACCCTGGTTAAGCCATCACAGCCGTCCAAACAATGACAATCAGCATAGTTTTGGATAGAATTGCTGCAACGCATGCGAAAATAGTGGTTCCGGGCCTCATGCAATCACTACTCCAGTAACACCTCAGCAATGAAGGCAGCACCACAGTTATTATTAGTTATTAACTTATCACCTTTAAGAGCATATGTTCAATACCAAGTAGTCCATGACGTAGCAAACCTCAGAAGTGAAAAAAAACATGATCATCAATGAATTTAACGGTGGAGATCTACCTGTCACCCCATGGATAAGGATAAAACCTGGTATCATCCCCTTCTACGTCAAATTAGTTCAAGACTCCAAAACTCTCTCAACGTTACCAAACCGTTTTCGCGGATAATTTCCAATTTCCCACACGCGCACATATATATATATATAGACCCACTCGGCCCCTCCCAAGCTAAGACAACCCAAAACGAAAGTGTCAAGTGTTTTTCAAATTCTGAGTTTCTGAGATGGAAAAAGTGAACAGGGGACCATCGAATTGGATCAGAGGGAGCTGTATTGGCAGAGGCTCGTACGGGACTGTGAGTCTGGCGGTCAACAAATCGGACGGTGAGGTTTTCGCCGTGAAGTCCGTTGATCTGAGCTCGTGTTTGAAGGCTCAAGTCCAGGCTTTGGAGAACGAAATTCGGATTCTCCGGTCGGTTTCGTCTCCGTGGGTGGCGAAGTACCTCGGGGACGACGTGACTGTGGAGGACGGCGCGACGTCGTTCCGAAACCTGCACTTGGAATACTTGCCAGGTGGCACCGCCGCTGACTTGGCAAAGCGTTCCGGCTCTGACGTGGACGAGAACATTGTGCGATCATACACCTGGTGCGTCGTCTCGGCGTTGAATTACGTGCACTCCATGGGCATTGTCCACTGCGACGTCAAGGGCAGGAACGTGTTACTGGGGCCGACACCCGGCGCCGCAAAGCTCTCCGATTTCGGGTCGGCGACGGAGTTCGCACCCGCGACGCTGCCACGTGGAAGCCCTCTGTGGATGGCGCCGGAGGTGCTTCGCGGGGAATTCCAGGGGCCAGAGTCGGACGTGTGGTCGTTGGGGTGCACGGTCATCGAGATGCTCACCGGAAGGCCGGCTTGGGAAGATCACGGGGCCGACACGCTGTGCCAAATCGGTTACTCGAACGACTCGCCGGAGCTCCCGATTCAGTTGTCCGAACTCGGTCGGGACTTCCTCGGCAAGTGTCTCCGAAGAGATCCAACAGAGCGGTGGAGTTGCGATCAGCTGTTGCGCCACCCATTCATTTCATCATCAGCACCGCCAAATTCGATTACTCACCCATCGCCTCGTTGCGTGCTCGACTGGTTGAATTCAGAGTTCTGCCACGACGACGATGACGAAGAAGAAAAAGATCAATCGAGCTTGGCTTCGGAATTACGAACTCACTCTGGTAGAGATAGAATTGGAAAATTAGCTTCGAATACAGGGGCAATTTGGGAATCTGACGGTTGGGTGGTGGTGAGGAATGTGATCAGTGACAAAGCAGCAGAAATTTCGGATGCGTGTCGTTGTGGGCACGAAGAAGAAGGGACAAACTCCGAATATCCAAATTTTACAAAGACAGAAGAGGAAATAGAAGGGACGAGTTCGGAATACTCCAATTCTGCGAGGACAAATTCGGAATATTCTGATTCTGGAGACACTGTCGTCGTGGCGGAGAGGGTGGACTGTGGCCATGGGTCGCGTGGGCTCGAAGCTGGTTCGAGCTGTCGGTATGGGTCACGAAGGTGGGATTGGGCGGGGGATACTGGACGCAAGGGCTTTACAGCTGGTGTAATTTTCTTATTAATAATTTTATTGTATTTCACAGCAATAATACGTACCTCACTATGGCTTATAATAACATTACATATTATTCACGTTTTATTTGAGATTTCAATCTGTCCATGTGACAATCTTCCCCAAGATCCCAACTTTATGCGCCTTCTTCAATTATTTAATTTTTTTTCTCTAAGAATCTTAGCCAAAGTTGAAAAATCAATTGCGTAACAACTGCTCCAAATTGCAGAGTTTGCCCATTTATTAATTTGTGGAATGTAGCAAGAATATGCCCTCTTTTGTTCGGAGGTTCTTTTGAGTTTGGATGTCACGGAGAATTTAAAACCGCGTTACGTTTGTAATTCCAGGTCATGATCGTACCATATTAAAAAACTTTACTAATTAAACTAGCTTATATCTTGATAGTAATAATGTTTATTAGGAACTTAAATAATATGTCCAAAATCTCAAGTAGAACACGTAAAATTGATTCATATATCTCATATTATACTAAAATAGCTCAACTTATGTTTCATGAGATTCATAAGAACTATAAAATACCACTACACTTCTGGCAAGTAGTTTTTTTTCTTTTTCATGACTCACACTTGCTTCAGGTTTTCGTGACTTGAATTCGGAACATAGAAATTGCTTTGATAACAAACTTAATTAATACGTCAAAAGACCCGAGTTTTATAGAATAGTTGAGATCAATTCTTATATCTCATTCCATACTAAAATGGCCAAACCTATGTCCCATACTATGGTGCCCAATCAGGAACATAACAAATGATGAAATCTAAGATTGCTAGGTTGGATTTTTGATAAAGGCATGACAAAACTGGAAGTCACATAGACTCACTAGAATCAAAAGCCAAAAAAAAAGTGGATATCACCATGGCCACTAATCTGGGACTGGCACATGCGGGTGGTCAATGATTTGGCCCACAACACAGGTTCACGACGAGTTTAAGAGATTTGTACCAGACCAGTTGCTTTTGCTTTTCGTAATAATCCTACTTAATTAACAACAAAGTTGTTTCTCACGCGGTTTGTTTTCACTACGTACAACCATAAGAAACTTCCCAGAAATGTGTTGGCAAAGTCTTTTCATCCTTCGAAACTTCCCAGAAATGCGTTGGCAAAGTCTTTTCATCCTTCGAGCAACTTCTCAATGCAATTTTTTCATTGTCGGTATCGAAATTATCTTCCAGGAAAAAATCCCAGGGCCGTAAATGTTCCGATGAGCTAAGCAATCTTTTTCCTTTAGCTTTATTTGCAGATGCTTTTCTTGGCGTAAGATGAAACCTACACCCTGTTGTAAAACACTTCTTGCAAGTTACACCCTGTCAATAATCGTTTGTATGGTGCATCTTTTGTCAAACATACACACTACAATATAATATATATATATATATATATAACTTAATATAAGGATATAAGGGTATATCAATTTATATATAAATATAATATATTTTATTTTAACATGTTTTATGGTTGCAAAATATGTGCTTTCATTTGGTAAACAATAATTTGCCACCTATCAAATGCTTAGGTGTGCCAGAGTTTTTAGACTCTATATTTTATGTAACAGCAACTGTATCCCTAACTAGTAAGACGAATGAGATCATGTTTACATGAAATAGACTGCCAAATCAACTTAAAAAGTATTGGTTAGCAGGCAATTGGAGAAATGTTAATAGAATATCTGCCTCTATCAAGAAGACTACATATCTGGAAGAAATGAGACGAAAGCAAAATCTCAACCAATTTGTTTGCAAGTGAGTATGTGGCTGAATAATCTATGATTGAGTGATGGAAGGAACCAAAAATTACGTTGAGGGAGGTCATGGAAGACAAATGTAAATTTTTTTTTAATTTTGTTGAGGGAGTATGATAAAAATTTTGTTGAATTTTGTAAGATTAAGATAAAAGAATTTTGAATTTCGTTAGAGAGCTAAGGTCAAATTCTCTTGAATTTTGGAAGGTTGAAGTAAAATTTTTTAATTTTGTCAAGGTTTAAAGTAAAAAAATTTCAATTTCAAAAGATTAGAGGATAAATTTTAAAATTTTGAGAATTAATGTATACTTTCTTATCATAAATACTCCTATAGTCTAAATAGAAATTCATCCAAATTAGGGGGTTGTGGCCCCTACGGTCGAGGTGTAATTCTATCTCTAGATGAAGAGCTAAGCTCTAACTGAACTGTTAACAACATAGAAATTTACTTGAAGGAAATATTGGGTGAAGTTGTATTTGGTTTTTGTTTTATGGACAAAGGCAAGGCCATTGTATTTGATTAAATACATAAAGTTGTTCATTTATATGCACTTAAGCTATGTTTGGTACAAGAGAATGAAATAGAATGGAATAATCATTTCTATTTTCATTCACATTCCCTTGTTTGGTACTATTATTTAAAGTTGGAATGACCATTCTCTATTTTAAAAGCAGAAATGGTCATTCCATTCTCCCATAAACTAAGAAAATAAAACAAAACTTGATAAGATTTTTATTGTAAAGTTTCTTAAAAAAAAATAAACCATGTTTGCTACATTTTTTTAAATTTTAAAAATTAAAAATTAAAATATTAAAAATTTCCACCATCACCGCTACCACCATCACAAATGTTCAATAATATTTAATAAATAATATTTAATATTTTTAATATTTTGTATATAATAAAATATTGAATTTTCATATTATACACTAAAATTTCATTCCATTCTCATTCCCATTACATTCTTATTTTCATTCTATTTCTTTCCATTCTCTTGTACCAAATATAATCTTAATTCATTAGAGAATACAGGGCATGAGAGTTGTTTAGGCCAGTATTGACATGTCTTTCCGTATATTCGTACAGTTTTCCAAAATTCATCATCCCCCTTTCATCTCTCCCGAATACAAACCTAACCCACCTATCATATGCTATGTGAACAAACGACATGAAAATCTCCAAACTGTTGCCAACTAATAACAGCAATACAGATCTGGTTCTACTTCAGATTCCTTCATTCGACTGTCCATATGAATAATTTAAGTGAGCCCTAACCGACGACAGATTCTAGCAACCCCAAAAGCATTCCTCCTCCGTACAGGTCAGGATGATTTTTATGTACGTTTAAGCCATGGACTCTGGTCCGTAAGTGGTTGCAGGACACAAACAAATTGGAATGCAGATATAGCCTCGAGTACATTTGTTAGACATGCTTGGCTTGAGGCAGCTAATTACAGTTGTACATAGTGGCTATTAAATAATGTAATAAAAGCTGGTAGCTACAATCGATCTGCAGGGATGATTCTTCATGTCAACCTTGCCATGCCTCTATTTGAGAAATGCCACTCATAGTCACGCTTAGGTGTCGGCTTATGGATAGTACATTAGTATAGATCCCATCAACAATTATGTGCCGTTTGTTAATGTATTACTTATCAGTTGAAGCCTTTCCTAGAGATGTTTCTATTTACATAAGTTGTATGGTTACAGCATATAAAATATTTACATTCAAATTAAAACAACACCTCCTCCCATACGAGAGAAAAAAAATATATATGAGAAAAAAAGGCATTTTTCTAATAAAGATAAGTATTTTATCTCAGAGTGAACGACTCTTATTCAACCACATTACTTCAATAATAAATTTTGTTAAAATTCTCTGGTTGTATAGCAGTATCCTTTTGTAAAGAGACGTGTCGCATTTATTACTTTACTTGTGTAAAAAAAATTTATACCATCTCAATGTAAAATTGAACTCTAGTGTAAAATCCACCCCCATTCACTCGTAATAAAGTCTCATCTACATGTCATGTGATATGGTCAAGTTCAATGTGAAAGCCTTGTGGTTTCCACGATTAATGGCTGTTGAATATCTCCCTGCGTGTCCTCACCACCACTCACCTTCTAATGATGGGTTCCTCTCAGCTGCACCTTCAAAGAAGTAGCCAGGAATTTGGGCCTACCCGAGATTGTGATTTGTCAACACCAACCAAACCCAGTTACTAGAAGACTATGTGGAACAGTTTTAAGCCATTTGGACCCCAAGTTTTATCAGAAAGAGCAGGCAAACAATTGTAGTTTGCTTACCCAACAGTTGGCCGGATCTAATTATTTGGTCACAGACATGGATCACTTGGGTTCATCCTTCAGTATGTTAACGAGTGTGGTGACTTTGGTCAGAGTCATTTGCCAATTTGTGGAGCAAAACTGAACTTTCTTTTCAAGCTCAATTGCTTAGAAAAGCCTAGACAAACGAGCTGCTCATCTCTGTTCATTTTTTTGTTATTTCGGATTGTAGTAATGCGAGAGATGACTTACGCTACTCTCAAACAAAATCGGTAGTGAATCCCATTTGTTTTGACTACACCTAAACTTCTATTATGACCGGAGGATTGAAAGTAAAATTAATATGAACCATTCTTACATTTGGATTCTTATAAAGAGTAGGATGTTATATTAATGCCCTAACAATTAATCAAGCTCCATTAGCTTTGCTAAAGCTTGGTCGAACCTTCTTGAATGAAGCTTTGGATGGGTTTGCTTGTCGTCTTTGGCTCTACGTATACTGTATTTGGATTAAGGATTTAGTGACAGAAAATAAAAAAATATAAAATTACATTTTATGTTTAATTGTTAGTAAAAATAAATGGTAAAATAACATAAAAAATAAATAATTAAAAATTTAAAATCTTTCATTATCTTCTATTTTTTTTCTTTTTTTTTTTTCTTAATAAATCCACGAAGGTGGCGCTTTATCTAATGGAATCCATGTGAACTCGCACGCAAGCTTAGACTTTGCACTAATTTACCCTTGGTTGACTAAATGATCACCTTCCTGAATCCTAGTTACCTACACAGTGAGAACACTATACCCCGTTCTGTCTCCATAGCCCGCAACATGGACAATGCTCATTAACTTTTGTTGCGCGGACAATATGTCTTCTTCTTTTTTCTTTTTCTTTTTTTCTTCTCCCAATACTTTCCTAGGAATTGAATATCGAAAATGCAATTTTTTCAAAAAATTTGTACAGAAATTTTTTTTATCATGGGCAATATTTTATTTTAAAATTAAAAAACACTTATTTAATTACATCATTCTGTACAAAAATTTTGTATAATTATTTTTGTTTGAGATCATCCAACTCAACCCATGGCCAGAATGATGGCAAAGTATACGTCACTAGGCCAAAATGATAGACCGATACTTAACCATCAGCCCAACATATTGGAAACTGCCGCAACAAGTTAGGTCCAGCCCATGTTGGCCTTAACTATGAGCTTATTATTCTCGTCATCCCTCTCGCTGGGGGTGGACCTGTATAAGGGGAGAGAAGTGCCATGGCATCCCTGACCAACCCCTTATATGTAGCTTATTTTTCTAATGTTTCAAAATTATGCTATTGGTAACCCCCAATAAATTAGAACTCTTCTTAATGCCCTAATCCAATAAAGGAAAATGATATTCTTATAGAAAATTTGTACAAAAAATAACCACAATGACGTGCTAATAGATTTTTGTAATTGAGATGATTATATGTATCTTTACTTAAAGTAAAAGGTTATGATTCAACCACCTTATTTTCTATAAAAATATATATATAAATTTGTGTTTGCATAGAAATACCCTCTAATAGAATATCAAATTTTATGTATAGTAGACTATAGGTTTTACCTATTTTTTCTGTACATATTAACCAAATAAAATTAATTGTAGGATTATTATTATTCACCGATCCTACTTGCAAACGACTTGTCTATAGAATGATCATGCTTGACTTTCAACATAATCTCAAATTATACTTTAACAGATGATTAAGTTGAAATCTCTTAGGCCCCCTTAGGTTGGATTTTTTTTCTTCTTTCCAGTTTTGGCTTTTAAAAAACATAAAAGCTTAGGGATGTTTTGGAAGGCATGCTTTGCTTTTGAGCTAAAAAAGTTTTAAAAAACCAAAAACCAGAAAAATAAGAGTTTAGTAGCTTTTTCAGTTGTGCTTTTTTTAAAACACAAAAAATTGTACTAAATTGGGCTCTATAAACTATTAATTTTACCTTTTTTCATATTTTGTTGAGGCTCAATTGAAATTTATTTTATTTTTCTTAGAAAGTTAATTTGTATATGCTTGAACTTAGAAATGCACAAAGAAAACTTAAAATATAATAAACTATATTAATAGGTAAAATTTTGCTTTTTATGTTTCAGCACCCCTCGACAAAAAATCCTAGTTCCACCCCTCTCACGTTAATCGTAACATAAACAACATAATAAACTATGATCCTATTGTTCTCGTCATCTCCCTTGCATTAATCGTAACATAAACAATATAAACTCAAATGATTGAGATCTAAGGAAATGAATTGAGGCCATGGAAGCTTTGAACAATTGAAATGACCATTCAAATTTACGACAATTATTTTGAAGTTATCTTTTTTTGGTCTTAATAATTTGCATGGAGCTCTGGAGGGGTATTTACCCAAGTGGCTTCTCAAAGTGGGCTAAGAATTTTGGGGTCTGCTTGGTTGCGGTTCCAGTTTCGATTCCGTTTTCGTTTTTCGTATTCTCAGAATTAAAAAATTTAAGAACATTTCGTTTTTTTTGTTCTCAAAAACAAAAAAGTGGGACCATCGAATACACTATCGTTTTCATTTTCGAAGGAAAATGTTTCAGAAACTTAAAAAACACTTTTTTAATGGTTCCTAAAATTAGGGTGTTTTTTAAAAAATTTCTCGAAAACAAGTTTCGGAACCATCTTACCAAACACAGTTTCAACGAAAATAGTTTTCGAAACCAATCTACCAAACGCAGTTCCGTTGAATTTTAGAAAATAAAAATAAAAAACAGAAACTATAACCATAACCAAACAAAACTTTTAGTTCCTGTATTATTTAAAAATTAGAAAAATGTACGTCTTGGCATTTTTCATCGCCAAATTTTAGCTATGTTGATTGAAGTCAGCCGAAGAAAATTGCCCTCGTAATTCTTGTCACAAGCTCTCTTTCCAATCATTTATAGCATATATCTCGTGATTATTCATGCATAGAGGCTAACGCTCAATTATCGCAACACACATTAGCTACGATGATGTTGTTATTAGAAAATGCAAGTTAAGGGTTAGGTGGGGTCACTTTTAAAATTTTTGATCTAATAATTATTCGATTTGTGTAAGATATAAAAATTACATAAATCTCGAGACTAATCGAAGTGCACACAAATTAATCTGAAGAGACAATCATAAAGTTATAAGTGAAACTTTTTGGGCCACCGAAAAATGATTGTACTAGTAATAGTCATTTACATAAACACCTACACGCATTAGTTAAACAACTTGCGGTGAGCATAATCAAACTATTTCAAGCAAGGGAGAGTACTCATTTTGACTTTTATCAACCAAAAAAAAAAACAAAAGTTTGAAATTTTGTGATGAGGCCATTGTTTCATATTTTGTGTTGTGGTTGGAAGCTTGTCGTATTTGTGGTCATCGTAGAACTAGAAAATGTGAAAAATTTATGCATAGTTACATAAAGTTGACTTTGTAATAGCTCTCTTCCAATTTGATTTAGCATCAAACAATACGCATTAATATACTTTTACCGGCATCCATCTTGCTATGGATGCATTTAGCAATTACATTTTTATGGATTTTCATTCTAATACATTTTTTGAAGATTAATCATACATTTTTTTTAGTTATTATACAGTGTTTTGATGTAAAATTTGGCTTTTTTGCTTCAAAATTTTTTGGTTAACAATTTATGTTAGTAAGAAAAGCTCTTTAATTATTTTTTTTAATTATTGGGGAGACAACAAAAAGTAAAAGAATAAATAAGTTTTATAATTGTTGTTTTAAACCTGATATTTGCTAGGTAATACCGTTTTGAACAGCTAACCCCCACCAAAATGCTTTGCCCATCTTTCTGTTTTCTTACAGTCTAAGAAAATCTTGACGAACGCTGATGTCTTTCTAGCAGAAAAAAATATTTTAAAATTTCAAGAAATTATTATCTCCATAACTAGTTTTTTCCTTTTTTTCATACATATTTTTAATCAAAACTTAATTTAAAAATTTTTTATAAGTTTTTTTGAGATAAACCTGTTTATAAATTGATCGAGACGAATATATAAATTTAAAATAATATTAGATTCACCAATTTTTTTTATTAGGTTATCATAAATTTAACCAAGTTATTCAATAAATATTATCAACGCACGATAATAAAATCAATTAAAGTTATTTTATTTTTAGAAAATATTCATTCATTTGACCCCAAAGCCAACGCACTCTTCTGTCAGATCTCTCTCTCGACTCTCTGTAGCTTCAAAGCATGTTGCAGCAATCAAGAACCATCACAGAGTAGCCCTCTGCTCCAATTCTCTCCCTAAACCCTCGTTTCAGAGGGTTTTCGATCTTCTTCGCTGATCGGTGAGACCTCTGTTATAGGACACCATGGCGGCCGCAAATGCTCCCATCACCATGAAAGAAGCCCTAACGGTCAGCTCTCTCTCTCTCTCTCTTCTTTGTTACTTCACACTCGAACTCAAGCTAAATTCATGGCAGACGTCTCCTCCTTTGGATAGATAGTTGTGGCGTTGACCATCGAGAAGCTCCGAATTTGGTGCTTTGCTATTACAATTCTGTGTGTAACGCACATAAGCATATATATATGTACATGCATGTTTGTGTTCATATTAACTCTTAAAGTGTTGTAGCCTTGATGAGTCTCGGTCACGTTGGACTCTAGATAACCCCACGTAATTTTGATTCTTTGAGGTTCTGTTGTGTGCAAGTTTAGAAAGAAAGCTTGAGAAAGATATTGATTCCTTTGATTCATCACCTATTGTTATGCTATTAAATTGCATGACTTGAATTATCTTTGATTAGGTTTTTTTTTTTTTTTTTTTTTTTAAGCAGTTCTTAAATTTGATTCGGTGTTCTTGCAGTTGCCTAGCATAGGAATCAATCCACAGTTCATCACATTCACCCATGTGACCATGGAATCAGATAGTTACATTTGTGTGAGGGAAACTGCACCTCAAAATAGTGTTGTTATTGTCGATATGAACATGCCTATGCAGCCGCTGCGAAGGCCAATTACTGCCGACTCAGCTTTGATGAACCCTAATTCCAGAATTCTCGCCCTTAAAGGTAGGATATCATCCTCCTCGACCTGATTGCAGTCTTCAATTTCTAATGGCATATATGTTTATCAACTCTCACAATGCAAATTTTTGTTAGAAAATCAGTGTAGCTCAGCATTACTTAGAATTAATGTATTGATGGGTCATATGCAACATATTTATGTTAAGGTCATTTCTCATGTTTCTTTATGTGCAAAATGGCTATTCGCCTAAAGTCACTGCACAGTTGGTGATATGACTTCCACTAGGGTCATTTCTAGAGAGAAGTTAAAAAGAAGGGACAAGAAGTAGAAGAAATTCCAAAGGATAGAGATACAGGAATAAGAAAAAGAAAGAAATAAAGAAAGAAGTAGAGATGCACTACTAAATAACACAAGGAAGCATGCCCTATTCTTTTACATTCCTCACCTCAATCTGTTGATCATATGATCACATGCTCATTTTACAAAGGTGCATCACTATTTCCTGTGCTAGTATTTCATGTGTTTTTTGTGTTTAGTGTGAACGTGAACCAAAAAAAAAAAAAAATTATCATGCAACATTTACTTGGCAAAAATACAACAACAAAAACAAACAAAACACCGAGCTCTCTATTGCTTTGAAAATACCTATCATCAAAACAAGAACCATGTAACATCATTAACTTGGAATTGCCTTCATTTCCTATAATCTCAAGCAATAAGATTGCTTGATCCTGGTTTTGTTTTATTGTTGGCTAATAAATTATGACATTCTATTTGAAGCTCAAGTTCCAGGCACAACTCAGGATCATTTGCAAATATTCAACATTGAATTGAAGACAAAAGTGAAATCATATCAGATGCCCGAGCAGGTGTGGAGTTTGTCTGGTCAAATGGTTTCAGAATGTTGACTGTGCTGTTGTCTTCCCTGTGATTTGTTCTATACTGAGATTGACTTTATCATGGACTCAATTGTTGGATATTGCTCTTTTTATAGATTGTATTTTGGAAGTGGATCACCCCCAAGATGCTTGGTCTGGTCACCCAGACATCAGTTTATCATTGGTCAATTGAAGGCAAGACTGGTTTATACTTATTGCTTTGTTTTAACTAAAATTTATATTTAATTGCTTTATGTATCAGTTGTTTCTTGCCATTAATTTTTTCTTTTCTTTTTTTTTTCTTTTTTTGTTATGGAATTTTCTCATCTCATATGACATGCAGGTGATTCTGAACCTGTGAAGATGTTTGACCGCACAGCAAATATGGCGAATAATCAAATAATCAACTATCGTTGTGATCCCTCTGAAAAGTGGTTGGTCTTGATTGGAATTGCTCCTGGTTCACCTGAGGTTTGTTGGCACAGGGTTCTCTGTAACTTTTTGCTCACTGTTGTCAAGGCTTCCTTGATTTTTAACTCTTTCTGAATGCTACCTTATCCAGAGGCACTAAACTGTTCTATAGAATGGATTTAGTACCATCCTTAATAAATGGATATATATATATATATTAATAAATCTCATTGCTTCCAAACTCATTTAATTTGGCCATGTAATATCTGTTGAACTGTATGTATGCCCATATGTTGAACATAACCTTAAATATTTCCCTTTGTAAAATAGTGTTGTGGCGCCCCTTTAGCGCCTTTAATAGATAACCTTTTACCTATCAACCAAAAAAAAATAGTGTGTGGTGGTAACATTGACAATTTTTTAGGTGAAGCCTACAGATTTATTCTATTTATTGAAAAACATGGGAATTGTATGACCTAATTTGTACATTTAATTTTAGATTTTATGGTGAACAAGAACAAGTAATGTTATCTGGTATGAAACACCCCAAGGAGTTGGCCAGGTGGTCAAGGCCTGGGGGTCGACTCCCTCCAAGGTCTTAGGTTTTAAAACCTCTTAGGCGCAATCAACTCCTTGGGGCCACTCCTAGGGTCGTTGGCTCGGTACTTACTTGGTTTGTGTGGGATAGGGGGACTACACAGACTCCGGAATTAGTTATAATGCGGGCAAGCAGGCCCGGACACCCGGTCATAAAGAAAAAAAAGTAATGTTGTCTGGTACATGTTTCTATTCTAATGGTGATATAGCTGATTTGAAAGTGGACCCGCATATAATAGGATCAAAGACCGAAAAGATGCAAAAATCAGTTTTTGTCCAGAAATTTGCAATTTTCCAGCATGTAGTGGCTCCAATTCACGAGCTTTGGCCTCCAAAAAAAATCCTAAGAAAGAAAGGAACAAGGAAATAAAGTAGAGAATATAATCTAAAATTTTATTCTCTAAAATCTTCCCTGGAAATCTTCATTATACATATGTATAAGTAGTTATACTGAACTTTGTCTCCGAGCAAGAAATCCCAGGAAAAATTACCTTACTTATTGCTTCACAACCAAGTCACTTCGCCTTCAAGCAACCTTAATTAGCAATTACTTAGACCATACTTAAAACTTTTGCCCAGTGGATATAAATTCCATAGACACCAATGTTTTGAAACCCGGACTATTGAGCGAACTGGAAAAAGGAATGGGTCACGGGTTATTGGTTAGTGGTTCAATATTCGGTTTTACCAGAATCGAACCGTGACGTCATGAATGTACTTAAAATTATAAATCATAAACAAGAATATGTATTAAATTAAAAAATTACCTAAATGCATTTACAAATTCAAAGGATATGATATGAACAACAAAGGCAATATTTAAGTTGTATTTTAAAGATTTGCTCAAGCCAATATTTTCCTTATCACATCCACCTGATAAATTTTGGATTAGGCTACTCAACAATTTGTCAAGTTCATTAATAATATCAGCTATGTTTGTTTTGGCAAGCTGTGTGAATGGGCAGTACATCTTTTGTAGCTGGTAGAACCTATGTATGCACTCAGGTGCTCAATCTTCTTAGCCCCCTTTTTGACTCCCTTGTGAACCAATGTTACCAACCCCAACTCTAACTTTCTCTCATGAACTGTCTCCATCAGATTTTGCAGGCTCCAAGAAACCCCCTTTTCTATTCCCCACATTTTTGCACAGACACCACGAAACTCCCCACTTCTTTTTTCTATGTCCCTCTATCTCTATATTTATCTGTCTCGCCCTAGTTTTGAGTTTTCCTGGTCAAAAACCTATTTTGTCTTTCTCACCTTTCGCACACGTGGCTCTCTCTATTCACTTTTTTTTTTCTTCTGTTCTTACCAGCTGGTTCTGGCTCGCCGGAAATTTCAAGGAAAGAGAGGGAGAGGGAGAGGGAGAGGGACAGGGATTCTATTTTAGTTCATGAAAGGGAGCAGCCAAATCAAGGGTTGTATGAGGCATTGAACAGAGAAACTGATGAGCCTTGAACCCCAAAAAATGCCCCTTTTGTGATGTTGATGAACCAGCCAGTTATGTCAACTTGCAACCGATTCGAATGGTTTGGTGGTTGAACCGTGATTTTTCTAGTTTTCTTTATTTAGGCCGTTTCAAGCTTGTCTGGTTTTATAGGTTTGACCGGATCGTTCCTTGGACAGGTCAATGGTTCAATCGGTTGAACCATCTGGTACTGGTCAGGTCAGGTTTTCAAAACATTGATAGACACTGATCCAATCCTGGACCTAATGTCCTAAGTTAAAGTAAATGAGCCTTTTCTTTTTGAAGCACAATGAGTCATCCTTTGTGCGTAAATAACTCCTGGATCTTGAGCTCATCAAATGGTGATTGTTTCCCAGGGGTTTGTTGAGATTTGATGCATTTACCAAGCAGTATAAATATTATGCATCTCTGGTCACAGCTCTCTATCATTATGTGTGTGCATATATATCTCCATTATGTATGCTGCAATAGTATGTAGTCTACATACCTTTACTCTAGCAAATAGTGCAGAAATGTGTTTTGATGTGTTCGATTTTCTATGTGCTGTTCAAAACAGTGAAGGCTTATCTCAACTTGCATACTTGGATCATTGGATGCATGGTTCATGAATGAACTAAAAGGCTTTCTTTTTGAGCTCAAGCAAGCTCTAATCCTCCTGATGGACGTCCAAAATAACTAGTCGTGCCTTTTCTTGTTGTGATACTTCTATAATGGTTAAGTTGATGAATCGGCAGAACAATGGGCAGACTGTGACACTTTCCTTTAATTTAATCAACTGATGATGTGCTCATCTGTGTTTCATAATATTTTGTTTTAAGAGACAAGTTTACTTTCTATGTATTTTTTTCTCTCATTTTACCTAACATATGGGGTGATGTGCCTGTCTATTTTCTGCATATGTGTATTTGGAAATGTGCTTATTCTGTATTTGTGATGTATTATTTGCTAGGTAGTCGTTTTACATGTTTACATTTTTAGTTTATTATATGATAATTTTTCTTGATTTAACTCTTAGATGTTTAAGATGGCTGCTTTTTATCATATACATATATATTTTTCGGGGGATGAGCAAAAAGATCCACTAGAAGTGCCAAAATGTGGGCCCAAAAGTAAGATAGTTTACAATTGTGAAAGAAATTCTAAAAAAATTACTTGCTTTAATCCATCTTCAATTTTTTTTTGTAGAGGCCACAACTGGTAAAAGGGAATATGCAGCTTTTCTCAGTCGATCAACAACGTAGCCAAGCTCTTGAAGCACATGCTGCATCATTTGCGTCATTTAAAGTGCGAACCCACCGTTCTCTTATCTTTTCCTTTTCCATGGACCATCACTTTGACTACATGGTTTTATTTTTGTGTAGCTTTCTCATAGTTCTTTTTCCTCTTTTTCCCCCCATCTTCTCTTCTTCCTTTTTCTTTCCTCTTTCATCTATACAGGTTGCAGGGACTGAGAATCCTTCAGTTCTTATATGTTTTGCTTCCAAGTCCTCTAATGCTGGACAAATCACATCCAAGTTACATGTCATTGAACTCGGTGCCCAGCCAGGTTCTCTAACAATCCACTAGCTTCTCCGCTTTTCCCCTAGATGTTATCTTGCTTATGTCTTATTGTCAGAAGTCTACTTTCCATACTTTCTATATCTACACATATGCCATTTCCGAGCATTTTTTGAAGTCTGATGCTTCTTTCATTAATTTCATCGTATGTTTTCTTGAACAATGAAACATACTAACAATGTGGAATTTGTTATCAGGTAGACCCGCATTTTCTAAGAAGCAAGCAGATCTATTCTTTCCTCCAGACTTTGCTGATGACTTTCCAGTGGCAATGCAGGTAGAGTGTAGCTATGCTACTTAACAAGCCTTGGATATTCACTAGTCACAGTCAATTAAGATGCTTACTTCTTTTGTGACAGGTATCACATAAGTATAGCTTGATATATGTGATCACAAAGCTTGAACTTCTGTTCGTCTATGATCTAGAGACAGCTACTGCCATTTATAGGAATCGGATTAGTCCAGATCCCATATTTTTGACGGCAGAAGCTTCATCAATTGGTGGATTTTATGCCATCAATAGGCGTGGCCAAGTGTTGCTCGCAACTGTAAATGAAGCAACACTTGTACCTTTTGTCAGTAGCCAGGTGTGTCCATAACGTTCTCTCATTTCTGCTATTAGAAGCCTGGAATAGATCAAAAGTTGTATTTTTTAAGTGTTGATTTTCGGTGACATTGCAGTTAAACAATCTGGAGCTTGCTGTTAATCTTGCCAAACGAGGAAACCTCCCGGGTGCAGAAAACCTGGTATGTTTAAGTTAGACTTTTTTTGTTAATTAGATTTTAATTATTGTCCCTAGGTTCACTATCTACTGGTTCTGAACTTGGTGGAGCTTCTTAAATAGCACTTGTTTTCTTTTTATTTTTGTATGTAAACTGTAGTGCATAACCATATATAATTCAATATAGATTCAATTTGTAATGTTTAATTAATTGATAAACTTATAGAAACTTCTAATCTGAGACGCATGAACAGTGATGGTCTAAAACTTCAATGAGCTTGTGGAAAATTTGCAGTTTGAGCATCTGTGCAGTTTGAGGTCAAAAACATGATTTGATAGGTAGATTGCCCCCTCTACATGTTTCAGCTTCTCATCCATAACTGCTCCAACTCTCTCTCTCTCTCTCTCTCTCTCTCTCTCTCACACACACACACACACACACACACACACACGCATACTAAAGAAAAACTAGAAAATAAAGCATTCATAGACTACACAATGACTTATATATCTAGTGGATTGGATGTGCTGCTTTGCAAGTACATTACCTAATTTAGGGGATGACAGTGCCTTAGTGTTTGATGTGATACATTTGGAGAGAGACGAACTGGAATACCTTTGAGGATGTAGAAATGGTGATTTTAGGATAACGGTGTCATTGATTCCTTCTCTTAAATTTTGGCTGACATGGAAGTTTTCTGATACATTTTTGCTTTTGTGGATTTTATAGGAGAGCTTAGTTTTGTTGAGGTATAGTTGTTGATTATTGTGTACATCTAGTGTACATAGTTGCACTGTCTAGTGCTTCTCATAAATAAAAATTTACTTAATAAAATATTTTCATCAACTAATTTTGAATTGAAACTAGTGAGATTGATTCAATTATGTGTCCCATAGGAAGCAGAGGTTCTGAGTTTTGGTCGCCCTCCTTGTGGCCACCTCCATGGATTTATCCCAATCTTATCTAGTGTGTGTGGGCTGGGGGTCTGCATATGCCCAGCCGTCAGTCTAGAGGCTTGGACAACTCAGGTGATTCAAGTATCTATCATAATCCTTTAACTATTACAAAAATGTTCAATTCATAAGTGGTTAGTTTTAGTAATAACACCTGCCTGCTTGTTGTTGAATGAGAGAGGCTCACAGAGTTTTTGATGGTGTGAATGCATGATTAAGGAGTCGTTAAGCAAAGCTACTCCTTTCGCTTTACCCTTCCACACGCAGAAGCAACTAGTAGTTAAGTGGCAAAACCATCTTTGATGCATCCCAGCTTTAGGAACTGATGTTATTACTGTCTATGTTGGATTAATGGAGGGTATAGTGCAGCAAAAGCTTTTAGTTTTTGGGTTCTATTTTTTAAAGGTTAGTTCTAGGGTTTGTAGGTAAAAAGTGTGAGATTTTGGTTGATTTTCAAAAAGGCAGGTTGCTGGATTTGTAGAAAGTGGCTGCGGGAAGGTTTAGACAGCTCTCACTTTAAGGTTTTAAGGGTTAAAATGAATGCCAATAGGTAAGGGAAGGTTTTTGGTTTGATGTAGGCCAGATATGGAAGGGCTTTGGGACTGAACTAGGGTTGTGAATAATAACCTGAGACTAGTGTTTCTGAAAGGAAAAAGAAAAGGAGGAAGAAGACTTAAAGGATTTCACCTAGAATTACTTATATAAAAAAAAGAAAGAAACAATTCTATCTAGAATGACTTGGGAATTATCCTCTATTGTAACATTGCAAAATGCATCACATCTTGGTTGCCACAGTACAATTAATGAGGAGATGATCAGCAAACTCCACATCTTCCTTACGCATGCAACACCGGTTAAAAATAATTTGTTTACATTGCCTCAAATTATGCATGTTAAGTATACTTCCATGAATGGCTGTCTAATAAAAAAATGAGACTTTGGAAGGGGCTTTAGAGCTATATAGATGGATAGAGGTTGCTATATCTGTCCTAATTTTACTAGGATTATGATTCACAAATAAGAAACTAAAAAACTTTACCCATGAGACCATTTTAGACTTGCATATAACCAACTGGGACTTGACCTATAACAAGGCCTATGGACGACCCTTATAGCCATATTCAGAAATTTTTTACATTACCACAATATCTTGACTTCTAAAACCTAAGAAAACACAATAAATATGCCTAGTACCATGCTAGCCTATAAAACCATAAAATTAATATTCCAATTAAGTTTAAACATGATTGTATAAGTCTGTTCCCTATGAAATTTCTAGTTTGCCCCTTTTATTCTTTCCATGCTTTTCATTATCTTTGACTTGTCAAATAACAACCAGCCATTTTATTTGTGGAAACCTCATCATTTCCCGTGTTCTTCTCAGTTTATATTGTTTGTCTCTCTGTGTCCTTGCTTTGCAAAGAGTTAAAATGAAAAAGTTTTTCTTGAACTAATACTTTATGGTGAAGGCTAGGATAAGAAATTGTTAATGTTTGGTGATTTATCTTTTGTATCATTTAGTTCTGACCAACTTTAGCATAGATTTCTGGAACTGCATCTTATGTGCTTTCCTAAACTTTTTTTTTTTTTTTTAAATATAAGATTACAACTGCAGTCATAATCAAGCAGTGTTTGTAGAAAATTATGAAATAAAACTCCATCGAATTTCATTTTTTCTTCACCTATCAAATTTTTTTTATCTTATTTTGTTGAGTTCAAACTATTGACTGAACTGAAATTATGGGCAAAAACAGTTCACTTCTCTAGCTGCGAAGTACAACCAGAATGAAGAATTTTTTAACATTCACTTGGTACTTTAGAATTGAAATATAGTCTATCTGCTTATTAGACCAGTTGATGTGTTGTAGGCTGATCTAATTAGTTCAAACCTCTCTCTCTCTCTCTCTCTCTCTCTCTCTCTCTCTCTCCCCAACACCCTTTCACTTTTCCATTTTTTCTTTGCTGGGAGCTTACAAAGTTGACCGTTAATGTTATTATTTCTTTGCTGTTTTGTTGTGTTCCTCATTTTGATAAATTTAAGGTTTTTAAAAGCTTCTTTTCTATGTTAGGGATAACTTCTCTTTGTTTTTATGTGAAAGGAATATATGCCATTGCATAGAGCATGTTATGTCATTCGTGCTTCATATGCAAGTAACAAATGGTTACCTCTTCTAAGTGATGATCAGTGCTAAAGCTACTAGTCAGATGGACCAAAATATGTTTTTATGTGATAAATATGGCAGCAGTAGTCACGAGTTCTGTTGCAACGTATATAATTCACATTGATGGAGTAAGAGTCAGGATCCTATAATAGTTGGTGTGAGAATTCCCAGTTTGCAATTCTCAGTTGTCAAGCCTATTGTTCACTTATTTGTCTGCCTTGTGCTTTTCATGCATGCCATGTGTCAAGTTGGCAGAATGAGTGCCAGAAACTGTGCTTGAGGACGAGAAGAATCAAATTTATTTGCCAGAACTTATGATGGGGGTTTGGAATTATTTATTTATTTTTGGTTCAAATGGGGTTTGGATTTTACTAACATGTACGTGGGCATCAATTTACTGTCAGATTAGGGGTTGTTCAAGCTATCCCATTCTGTTGATAAATGGGTTTTGAGATCTTTGGTGAAGCAGACCTATGGGCCAAGATTCTCAGGAAGGGCTGCTTTAGTGAATTTGAAATTTCATCCAAATGTAGGTGGCAGGAATTTAATTTGACTTTATAGAACACGTGACCTGAAGTTTGAGCATATTGTACAATCAAGTGTAAGTTGCTGGATCTATGTCAAGGGAACACGCTGAACTGAAAGTACTCTTACCAGTGTCCTTTTCTGCCTGATACTCCAAAATTTGCCTTTGGAGTTCTTTTTATAGTGTGTGTACAATTGACATTCTTAAAAGCTCCTGACACCTTTCAAGGTCTATCTTCTTGTATTAAGCTTTGTTTATGAAAAAATCTATATGATGTGAAATTATTTAATTTAAACAGGCAGCAAAAATTTAAGTGGCTGATGCTTTGATTGATGTTCTGCTGGTGCGGATGCTATTTACATCAGTGGTGGTGGTTGAACTTGTTTTATGCTTTTTTTGTTTCTCAGGTGGTTCAGCGGTTCCAAGAATTGTTTGCTCAGACAAAGTATAAAGAGGCCGCAGAACTTGCTGCAGAGTCGCCCCAGGGAATTCTCCGCACTCCGGACACTGTTGCTAAATTTCAGGTTTACTGGCAAAATTTTTGTGTGATACATGCCTATGATTGAAATCATTGAACTGTACCTTAAAGGACTGTCACATCATTTTTCCCATTTAGTTCTTGGGGAATGGTTCTACTGGCTAAGAGCTGAAAAATTGTTATCAGCCCTAACCATTTGTCTACAAAATGGGGAAATGCCAAGATCCTCATTTACTCTTCTTGATGCATTGCAGAGTGTTCCAGTGCAAGCTGGGCAAACACCTCCTTTGCTGCAGTACTTTGGAACTCTTTTAACTAGGGGAAAGCTCAATGCTTTTGAGTCGTTGGAACTATCTCGTCTTGTTGTAAATCAGAACAAAAAGAACCTTTTGGAGAATTGGTTGGCAGAGGACAAGCTTGAATGCAGCGAGGAGCTTGGAGATCTTGTGAAGGTTTGATTTGGAAGATTGAACTTTTCATGATGTTCTTTTTGTCCCCTAGTTTTTATTGAAACCACTGTGTAATCTTTTCCTTTCTATTTCTATGTTTCAAATCTAATCATTGTGCAAACTGTACTTTTTATAAATTCAACTGAAATGAAAAATAATTTCCCAATGTCAGTTCTTGTTCTATATGATTTATCAGATCTTTTTTCTTGGAATTTCTGATATAAGGAATCATGTTTCTATTGCAGACGGTAGATAATGACCTTGCGCTGAAAATTTACATTAAAGCAAGAGCAACTCCAAAAGTTGTTGCTGCGTTTGCTGAGAGGAGGGAGTTTGACAAAATTCTCATATACTCAAAGCAGGTAAATTGCTTATGCATTCTTAGATTCATTCAAATAATTCGTATGTTTTCTTTTAAATTCAACTGTTTAAAATATGTATACTCTTAATATTATTTATGGTATCTATTTATGGAAAAAAAAAATTTATTTTTAGTTATCATTGATTGCTCTATAACCTACAACATAAACTGAGTACCAGTATTTCTCTGTCATCATATCATCTCTATGATCATCATTGTTTCTCGTGGTTATTTGTGTGGAAATTCATCACCATGAATGATTTTTTTCTCAATATAGGTTGGATACACACCTGATTATTTGTTCCTTCTACAAACAATTTTGCGATCAGATCCGCAGGTAATTTATAGTCTTTTAGACATAATTTTGGGCACGACATTTGAAGGTTTATTTTCTTTTATATAACTATTAGTTTTGATGGATATTTTTTACTACTCTGGTAAGGATACTTAACCTAACTTTTTTATGTTTTACAAAACCTTGCCTTGGGGGTGAATACCAGGCCTCTCTCAAATTCTTAACCTTTCCATGTTTGGGTGTATTTGAGCCCGCTTTTCTAATATACGATGATTTGCAACTTTTTGAATGGCAGGGGGCTGTTAATTTCGCTTTAATGATGTCTCAAATGGAGGGAGGTTGCCCAGTTGACTACAACACAATCACAGACCTATTCCTTCAGGTTCAATGGGTCTTTTCCCTTCTCTATTCATTCTATAGTTCTATATAAAACAGTCTTCATTTCTATTCTAGAATTCCAAAAATCATGCGGCATAATTTGAGCTAAGAATTATTCGCTAAACCATTTTAGTTCACTCTTGCAATGGACTAAATTTAGATTTGAAAATTTTTTATTCACTTTTTACTTGGCTTTTGGGTTTTCTGCCATTATTCAGAGGAACTTGATTCGTGAGGCAACAGCCTTTCTGTTGGATGTTTTGAAGCCAAATTTACCAGAACATGGTTACCTTCAATCAAAGGTTAAAACTATGTGATTTTGAGGTTTTGTTTCATTATCCTTGCTTAAATCAACCCCGTAAGATATCTTTCCTGATCAGGTTTTGGAAATCAATCTGGTGACATTTCCAAACGTGGCTGATGCTATATTAGCTAATGGGATGTTTAGTCACTATGATCGCCCTCGTATTGCTCAACTCTGTGAAAAAGCTGGTCTGTTTGTGCGAGCCCTTCAGGTATGATGCTTCTTGCATTCTGTTTGATGAAATCTGTCTTACATAATTTTAACTATTAGTGGATTGATTTGCTTTGTCTTCCACGCAGCATTATACTGAATTGCCAGATATAAAACGTGTTATTGTGAACACACATGCTATTGAACCACAGGTTTGATACTAAAAAAAAGCTTTCAATAACTTGCACTAGTAGTAATGTGGTGTATCTTCTAAATTTGTGGTGTTTTACAGTCCCTTGTCGAGTTCTTTGGAACCCTTTCTACTGAATGGGCCCTCGAGTGCATGAAGGACCTTCTACTGGTCAATCTTAGAGGCAATCTTCAGATAATTGTGCAGGTAATGCATTGGTCTCTTTGCACTGGTGTTGTTAATGCTGGGATTTCAAAGTGAAGGTTTGCTAACACGCTGTGCAGGTTGCCAAAGAATATGCTGAGCAGTTGGGTGTTGAGCCTTGCATTAAACTCTTTGAGCAGTTTAAGTCCTATGAAGGGTTATACTTTTTCTTGGGATCATATTTGAGCTCCAGGTACATTTTCCTTTCATGAAAGAAAAGAATGACTTAATTATATTTACGGTAAGGATTATTATTTTTCTAACTTCTCCCATTTTGGGACAGTGAGGATCCTGATATCCACTTTAAGTACATTGAGGCAGCTGCTAAAACGGGACAAATTAAGGAAGTGGAACGGGTGACTCGGGAATCAAACTTTTATGACCCTGAAAAGACGAAGAACTTCTTAATGGAGGCAAAACTTCCGGATGCACGTCCTTTGATTAATGTCTGTGATCGTTTTGGTTTTGTTCCTGATCTCACCCACTACCTGTACACAAGCAACATGCTTCGGTATATTGAAGGATATGTTCAAAAGGTAAATTTACTTCAAGCAATTCATATCTATTTAGTTATTTATTTCAGGTAATGAAAGTTCTGCATTGTGAAAATATTTGTGAAACTGATTTAGAGTAAAAAAAATATTGAACCACTATGGTTGCATCTCTTTTAATTCATAGGTCAATCCAGGAAACGCTCCTCTAGTTGTAGGACAGCTTCTGGATGATGAGTGCCCTGAAGATTTCATTAAAGGTCTTATTCTTTCAGTTCGTTCTCTTCTTCCAGTCGAGCCCCTTGTAGAGGAATGTGAAAAGAGGTCTGGTTTCTCTGTATGTTCTGTTTTTATCCTTTGTCAGTTTCATTCTTTCATGTCCTCACTTTGCATTCAATATGTAGAAATCGTCTCCGTTTACTCACTCAGTTCCTGGAGCATCTTGTTAGCGAGGGAAGCCAGGATGTACATGTCCACAATGCCCTGGGTAAAATCATCATAGAAAGCAACAACAATCCAGAGCATTTTCTTACCACCAACCCCTACTATGACTCACGTGTTGTGGGTAAATATTGTGAGAAACGGGACCCCACCCTTGCAGTTGTCGCTTATCGGAGGGGGCAGTGCGATGATGAATTAATTATTGTCACCAACAAGAACTCCTTGTTCAAACTGCAGGCTAGGTTTGTATATTGTTGTTCAGAACTTTGTACCTGTCAATGTAAACTGTAAATTTCCCTATACTGTTAGGTTGTTATTTACCCACTGTTTTTGCTATTTTAGGTATGTGGTGGAACGGATGGATAGTGACCTTTGGGACAAGGTTCTTAGTCCTGATAATGAGTACAGAAGGCAGCTAATTGATCAAGTTGTCTCTACTGCCTTGCCTGAAAGCAAGAGCCCAGAGCAAGTTTCAGCAGCTGTTAAAGCCTTTATGACAGCTGATCTTCCACATGAACTGATTGAGCTTCTTGAAAAGATTGTGCTCCAAAATTCTGCTTTTAGTGGAAACTTCAATCTGCAGAATTTGTTGATCCTGACAGCTATCAAGGCTGATCCATCAAGAGTTATGGATTACATAAATAGGTTAGACAACTTTGATGGACCTGCTGTTGGGGAGGTGGCTGTGGAAGCACAATTGTATGAAGAAGCATTTGCCATCTTTAAGAAGTTCAACTTGAATGTTCAAGCTGTGAATGTCCTGTTAGATAACATTCAGAGCATTGATCGAGCTGTGGAGTTTGCTTTCCGGGTTGAAGAAGATGCTGTCTGGAGCCAGGTGGGAAAAGCTCAACTCAGAGAGGGGCTAGTGAGTGATGCAATTGAGTCATTTATTCGTGCAGAAGATGCCACACAGTTCTTAGATGTTATACAGGCTGCTGAGAATACAAATGCCTATCGCGACTTGGTGAAATACCTTCTCATGGTTAGGCAGAAGACCAAAGAGCCCAAGGTGGATAGTGAACTCATTTATGCTTATGCCAAGATTGATAGACTGGGTGACATTGAAGAATTCATTCTCATGCCAAATGTTGCTAATCTGCCAAATGTTGGAGACCGTTTGTATGATGAAGCCTTGTATGAGGCTGCAAAGATCATATTTGCTTTCATTTCTAACTGGGCGAAGCTGGCTAGTACACTTGTTAAGCTCAAACAGTTCCAAGGGGCCGTTGATGCAGCTCGTAAAGCCAACAGCTCAAAGACATGGAAAGAGGTTTGCTTTGCCTGTGTTGATGCAGAGGAATTCCGCTTGGCCCAGATTTGTGGGCTCAATATCATTATACAGGTGCCATTTCTTTTCTCTTTTTTTTTTTTTTCTGTTTAAATTTTTTGTCCTCTTATGATCCTATTGGTTATGTTGCCTTTTAACATTTGCCCCTCTTCTTGTGGGTTCTAACTTCCATGACAGAATGGGGATTCTAACATAAGAGGGTGAAATTCTTACTTAATCCTCTTCCTAATTCCTTCCACTTGTTGGAGTATCTATGCTTAACAGTTGCCATGTCGCCTAGTTTAACTGCTTTATTTTGGCCTGCTACTACTGTTGAATTCTCCTGACCTTGTATATTTGACCATTCTAGGTGGATGACTTGGAGGAGGTTAGTGAATATTACCAGAACAGGGGATGCTTTAATGAGCTAATATCTCTAATGGAAAGTGGTCTAGGGTTGGAACGTGCTCATATGGGCATATTTACCGAATTGGGTGTTCTTTATGCAAGATACCGTCATGAGAAGCTTATGGAGCATATCAAACTGTTCTCAACCCGTCTCAACATTCCAAAGCTCATACGAGCTTGTGATGAACAGCAGCACTGGAAGGAACTAACTTATTTGTATATTCAATATGATGAGTTTGATAATGCTGCAACTACCATAATGAATCACTCCCCAGAAGCATGGGATCACATGCAGTTTAAAGATGTTGTGGTGAAAGTTGCAAATGTGGAGATCTACTACAAGGCTGTACACTTCTACTTGGAAGAACATCCTGATCTTATTAACGATCTTCTTAATGTGCTTGCCCTTCGTGTAGACCATGCACGTGTGGTCGACATAATGCGAAAGGTCTGCATGCTGAATTATTATGTTGCATTCACAAATAATCCATGAGACTCTCTCTCCCTCTCTGATACAAAAATTGTAAAAGTTCAAAGAGTTTCCACTTTATTGATTTCTTAGGACTTTTTTGGGTCACAGGCTGGTCACCTCCGTCTTGTAAAACCTTACATGGTTGCAGTACAGAGCAACAATGTTGCTGCGGTGAATGAAGCATTGAATGAAATTTATGTTGAGGAGGAGGACTATGATAGACTTCGTGAGTCAATAGACTTCCATGATAGCTTTGATCAGATAGGCCTTGCACAAAAGGTGGGTGGTTACAGGTATTATGGTTATTTGCCTCCTATAAATTGAGCATGTTGTTACTAATGTTTGTCATATGTTCAAGCAGATTGAGAAACATGAGCTTCTTGAGATGAGGCGTGTTGCCGCTTATATTTATAAGAAAGCAGGCAGATGGAAGCAGTCCATTGCATTGTCAAAGAAAGACAATCTTTATAGAGATGCTATGGAGACATGTTCACAATCTGGTGACCGTAAACTTTCAGAGGAGTTGCTTGTTTATTTTATTGAGCAGGTTTGGTTCTCTTTCAAAACATTAAAACAGATCAGCCGGAGTGTGCCTTTATTTAAATTTTGCAAGCGAAGTGAGAAACTAATTACTATTCTGTCAAGGGAGAAGGCAGCATTTTCCTTGAGCAGGATCAGTAATAACTTCGTAGTCATAATTTTTAATTATACAGAACTTATGAGGATTGATTAAGTTGCTACAAGAATAAAAAATAAAAAAATTTTTGAACCAGCATTAATCTAGTTGAAAAACATAATAACGGACCATTCATAAATCACTACTTTCTGAATCTCTACAAAAACGTTAATTGTAAATTTGTAATAAGCTTTAGAATCTTTGGATGCAAAAATAGTTCGGTATTAATCCTTGCTTACATTTATCTTCATTGAGGAATTACAAGAATGAAATTTGATGTTTTTAACCTTGTTTCGTATATTTTAAACTTTCCAACACTTTTGATATTTAGATTGACTCCACCCAAAACTTCTACAAAATTTAGAGGGGCCAACTACAGTAAGATTACATTTATTTTGTACAAATTGACACAGGTCACTTCACTTGACCCCACTTCTGTATATGTAGCACTGCCTATGTATACAATAGATGCACTTGAGCTTTTCCTTTCCTTGTCACTGCACCAACAGTGGCCTTATGGCCACTGCCAAGTGTCTGGAATCCCCTAGCTTTTAGTAGTGCACCAAGCAATGCCTCCATGGACAGTTTGGTGCCTCCATGTAAAATCAAAGACTTTGTTAATCAGATAATTTTTTACTTTTACTTGACCTCAATATTTTAATTTGGGGCCATGCTTTTAGTCAGTTCAGGAATATTTACTCAGCTTGGTTTTAGTGATTCGTAACACATTTAATTTTTGTTTAAATTTTTTGGGGAGACATATTTGTTAAGTTCTTTCTGCCATCCTTCCATCATATTATGTTAATTTGTTTGCTGAAGTACATTAACCCCAGGAAGATGTGTCATGTGACTCATGTTTTTGGGTAATATATGCAGGGAAAGAAAGAGTGCTTTGCATCATGCCTTTTTGTCTGTTACGATTTAATCAGGCCAGATGTTGCTCTTGAACTTGCATGGATGAACAATATGATTGACTTTGCCTTCCCGTATCTCTTGCAGGTGATCCTTTTGTTTCTGTGCTTATTATTTTCATTTATTTCAAATTTTTTTCATCCTTTGCTTCTTCTCATGTAGTTTATTCGAGAGTACACAAGCAAAGTGGATGAACTTGTCAAGGACAGGATTGAAGCCCTAAGCGAGGTAAAAGCTAAAGAAAATGAGGAGAAGGAAATGGTTGCACAACAGGTATGACTGATAGAGATTATCCTTTTGTGCCACTTAGTGGCTTGCTTCTCTCGTTTAGTTTCTAGGAATACCTGATTCTTCTCTATGCCCCACTTTTTGGGCAGCATTCCTTGTCAATATCGTGAACTTATTAGGTTGAACTTGTAATTTATGGGGTTTAATATCCTTTGTTTGGATGGCTAGATCAAGAGATGTGGAATTTGATTGCTCCTTACCTCAACAAATTCAAAAAAAATCTTTCTTTATATCTAATGGCAAGAATGGACCGAATTGTGGGTTCTGTCTTGTTGAAATGGACTGTGAGTCCATCCTGTGGAGGAGTTTTTGAATGTTTTATTTCAGTTTTTGAACACATAAATTATCTTTAATTGACAAATTAAGTAGTTATAACTTTCTAACATAGATCTTTACTCATATTTTGCATGTGAATCAACTGCTAGTTCCCATAAATGCCATAAAAACGCAATTCATAATTTGCAAAATTATGTATAAAATTTTAGTAGCACAGACACATTCATGGAGTTTTGTCCATGTTAGGTACGTGTCCATCACAGCTTGAACACACCTGATAACGTGTCCAACACTTCTTGGACATGTTTTAATTGAAAATGAATTTCATAATTTTGGAACTTCAACGAAACTTCTAAGATATTTTAACAGCAATTTTTAGGCACTCTTCAATATTACCTATGTAGGAATCTCTTGATGGAAACAATTCAAGGCATTTTTGGCAATATAACTCGTACACCCAACATTGCCTTGAAACATTTCCAACGGAACAACTAAAAAAATACTAATGAAGATTAAAAAGTGTTGTAAGATAAGCTATTAGGTTTGTGCATTATATATGATATTTGTGGAGATTGATCTTTCACATTTTGTAATTTAAGTAAAAATGTTAGATACATTTATAAGTGTATTTATATTTTACCATGTTTTTACTGTATCCATGTTCAATTTTTTAGGATTTGTTGTGATCAACGTGTCCTTATCTTGTCATTACTGTTTTCCATGTCCATGTTTATGCTACATAGCTTAAAACACAATGGATTTCTAAGAAGCATGGCCTCTTCGTGGAAGGCATTGGGTTCGTCACTGACATGTGAAACATTACTTCACATGTACTTGAAGACGTTTAGGACATATTGTGGAAGTGTTCATAATACAAATATAAATTGTATATTTGGACACTTGACCAACCTCTTGCACAATCCTCAAGAAATGGCCTATATGACATAAATACATCTTAGTGGGAACCCTATCTGTCACTTGTGAAACAAGACAAGCATGACTTGAAATGCCTTAAGCTTTTCTGTTTTTTGGTTTTATGTGAGAATTTGACATTATACACATGGCCACGAAAAGTTGAGCATGCAATTGACCCTTTTTGATGTAGGTACAATTGTATAGACAAATTGTAGTAAGCGAGTATATACATAACATGATATTCCAAAGGCAAATTCTTAATATAAAAATTTACAAAATACATTGGAAGTTATATATTGTCTTTTAAATGATAAGACTTATAAGATCCCTTTTTTACATCATTAGAGTATGTGCTAGTACTTTTTCAGCTGCAATACACGAGATGGTAACATTGATCATTGCATTTTATTCCGCATTTCTGCAGAATATGTATGCTCAGTTGCTACCTCTTGCTTTGCCTGCACCACCAGTGCCTGGCATGGGAGGAACTGGGATGGGTGGGGGTTTTCCTCCCCCTCCACCAATGGGTGGAATGGGGATGCCTTCGATGCCACCTTTTGGCATGCCACCAATGGGCTCCTATTGATTGTGTACTTGTTGAGGGATACAGCAACTTAGAAAGGATGATGCTCCAAGAGAGAAATTGTAGTAGTGCCTAGTTGACATCAGAAAGCTCTCAAGTCTCCTGTTTTTGCGGGCTGGGGAGTTTGGTATTTAAACTTGATGGTTCGGTGCCAATCTCTCTCTCTCTCTCTCTCTCTCTCTCTCTCTCTCTCTCTCTCTCTCTCTCTCTCATGTATGTTTATAGGCCTGTGGATATTTCTCTTAATTTTCTTCTTTTTTTAGTTGAGGCAATCTTTTCCTGCATTGAATACTGAGCCGTTTAAAAACAGTGTGTAGCACTGATCTTCAGATGATTGGTGGATGTAGTTCCAAGTCAAGTTGATGGTTGACGGGAAATTGGCTGTTATGACAAGGTTGCCAATGTGTATTGTGTATAGGATCCGAACTTACCGGTTGCTTTTGTAATTTTTCATGTAGTTGACTTCATTACAGATCTTACTGGTTTCCCTTCATCCTGGGGATCGCCAGAATTTTATACTTCCAACATGACAATTTTGTTTATTCCAAAGTTTTAGATTATTTTACATGTGGAAATACCTGATTTACATTTCTTGCTTGGAGGTCGTATCCTATGTATTGGAAGTGGTACATTCTTCCCGTAAATGGTGTCTTGTAGATCTGGCTTCTTTGCTTTTTGGGAGGCGTTTATCAATAGGCATTTGGAATTACGGACTTTTTCTACCGTTGCTCTTATCAGCAGACATCAGGGAGCAAATATAATTTTGATTCGGAGGTAAGATTTTCCATTAACGTGTTGGCGGTGGTTATTCAACCTTGTTATCGGGGGAAGAAGAGGGAGGAGGGCCTAATGACCATTTTGTTTATTTTTATTTACTGTTAATTCTTGCATTTCTTTCATTGGGTTTGGAAACAATTTAAAATTGGTTTTTATATTCTAGGAAATTGTTTTCACATGAGAATGAAAATAATGGTATTTTTTTTTTGAACTTTTTGTTGTTTTAATTCTGAAAATACAAGAAAAAAAAAATCTCTTTGAAGATGATACTAGACATTAGTATGTCTTATGCGTATTTCCTTCGATAACCAAATGTATTTCTAACATGGGTTTACATGACTGCAAAGAAAATTCCCCAAGGCCCCCATGAGCTTTGGAGTAACATCTTAACTGAGAAAAAAAAAAATTTGTGGAAATGCATCCGTATTATGAGCTTCTTATGATGGGGTACTAGTAAAAAAAATATACATTTTTCTTCTTTATTTTTTTGGTTCATTTTTTATAATGATAGAGAGAGAGACATTTGAAGACTTGTTTTAAAATCTGAATTTGTTCTTTTTATTTTTCTGACTTTTTCCTTTCATTTCTTTTTCCTTTTATTTTTTTTTTCCTATCACGAAATCCTAAATTCCAATACAGCCGTAAGCAACGACATCACAGCTTGAGACTGGGCATCATAGATTTTCCTAGCAGCCAAACAGGCTGGTCTGGACAACTCCATTCCTCTTCTCCTCACGCTTTTATAGCTCGTATCAAAATCCCACTCTTTAGTTTTCACCACACTATAAAAACTTGCCCAATCGTCCCAGCGCAGCTAACCCCTTCAAACCCCACTCGTAGTCTTTCTCAATCCAACACAATTCCATATCGAAACCTCCGTTTCTCACTTGCTCTCTTCGATGGCGAGCACGGATCCGGAACGCAGAGAAGAGGAAGAAACGGCAGCCGGCGAAGATGAAGACACCGGGGCACAGGTTGCCCCAATCGTCAAGCTCGAAGAGGTCGCCATCACCACTGGCGAAGAAGATGAAGAAGCCATCCTCGATCTGTACCCTCTTCTCACAACAATCTCTAGGGTTTTTGTGATCTGCTTAAATTCGAGGGTTTATGGTTTGATTCTGTTTCATTTATGTGATAAACTTTTTTCAGGAAAGCCAAGCTTTATCGATTCGATAAGGAAGGCAATCAGTGGAAGGAGAGAGGCGCTGGTGCGGTGAAACTTTTGAAGCACAAGGAAACGGGCAAAGTTCGCCTTGTTATGCGGCAATCGAAGACCCTCAAGATCTGCGCCAATCATCTCGGTGTGTTGATTTTTTTTTTCTTTTTTATAATTGCTTATTTTTTTACTCATGTTTTACTCTTGTTTCGGAATGTAATCTTAAAATTCGCTTGTGTGCGTGAATCTATCATTTTCCAGTTATTCCGACGATGTCAGTTCAGGAACACGCCGGGAATGATAAGTCTTGCGTGTGGCATGCGGCTGATTTCTCTGATGGCGAATTGAAGGATGAACTCTTTTGCCTTAGATTCGGATCTGTTGAGAGTAAGTACCTTAAAATCAATTTTATTTTCTTGTTGTAATTATGTGTAGATACTAGATTGTTAGCTTTTTGTAGGGAACTGAAGTGCTAGTACCTGTTGTAGAGTTTAAATTTAAACCTAGGTATTGCTTAGGGTCTTGTGCCAAGCTTATATGAAAAACCCAAAAGTCTAGTCTAGAGGAGTAGATGGGCCATTGCTCAAGGTCATGCTGATCCAACGATCCTTGCTATTGTAGATACCAGTGAGATCAACTGGGTTGTGAGCTCTTTGATCGTTTGATGCTTTTTCCTTATAATAATGAAATAAGGATTTAACAGTTCTTTAATATGTACTTCAATCCCGCAATTTTATATTACTTATTTGACATGAATAGTTGAAGGGTTTTCTCAGAAGGGAAAACGGATTATTGAGTGTGTGATTTGAACTATTGATCGGTCTGTGCAGATATATATCTTTATCTATCTGCCACATTGGAATTAACAACCAAATGTGTCTTTGTTCTGACCAACGTGTAAGGCTCCATGGATTTGACAAAATGAGAACGGGATATAGAGGTTGAAAATTGGCACGTAGTGTGATGCGTAACTTCGTAGTTGACGATATCAGGCTTTCAAAATAGTCCCTTTCAGTAATGGTCGGGTTGTCTCTAATCTGTAGATTGGTCAGGTTACTTGAATCTGCAGAATCCAAGGTTTGCATTCTAGATTCAAAATCCCCATCATTTCACATTCATAATCCTTAAAGCACTCCGAAGTAGAAAACAGTCCCATGGGAACTATTCATTTGCAATCATTTGCAGTAGTCTAATTAGTCTACCGGAGAAGGAACAAAATTTGCATTTGTTTTCACCGAAACGTTTCTGTTTCCTGAGGGACCGAAACAAAATTTTAGTGGAATAACGAAACGTTATTGTTATGATTAAAACACACTAAAACATAAAAAAATGTACCAAAACACAATGTTATATACCTAAACAATAAGTTGTATTAACCCGAATTTAAAATTTTTATAAAAGAAATACAATTTTTATACAAAAAATTGTATTTTACTATTTTAATATTTATCACTTTTGAAATATTTCCGAAACATTCCGAAATATTTTTGAAATATTTTTGAAACGTTTTCGTTTCCGAGCCAACCGAAGCGATCCTTTGAAAAGAAATTTTGATACTTGCTACGGAAGCAAAGTTTATAGAATTTAACCAGCCCTTAAAAGCTGTGCGTCCACCTGACATTTGTGAACTTGTTTATAATTTTGATTTTTTATTAATACTTAAGTTAAAAAGTTAATTAAATAAATCATAAGTTGTAAGAAAAAGAGTCATTGAAAGAGCTACTAACAAAGATTATATTCATGAAAAGAACAACTCAACTCAATTAATTGGATTGTGTTTTGTTTATTTAAAAATAGCAATTTCTAGAAAGTAAAAAATTACAAGCGAAAGGCAATTGACTTAAAAATCAAAAGCTAAAATGATACCTAATAGTTGACTAATACAATAATGGTAGTTAATCATATTTATGATATTTTTCCATTTCGTGAATTAAATTTGAAGTTCAAGATAGGTGAAAGCTAAATATGTCATTGTAATGGATGTTCGTTTGCTTAAAGTTAGGACCAAAACCAATTTAAGTTATTTACTTCGACACGAAAATAAAGCAAACTTAGGTAACTGATTAATATAGTTCACATCAATATATATATATACGAGCTTGACTAGTAGAGCAGTAGGCTACAATTGGTAAGGGATTTTAAGTTACTGATCGTGATAACTAATTCATTAGGTTGAACACATGATTAAAATTGTTTCCAGGGTTAGGTTCAAGATGGTGTTTAACAAAAAGAAATTTTATCTTGATTTATAGTTAGATGGTATATGTGTAAACATATTTACATTTCACTTAGAGCAATGCTATATACAATCGATGCAAATGGTATGAAAGAGGTATACGAACGATATATAGGCACTACAAAATAGGAATGAGGAAGGTTGTAGTCTTCTAAATAACCGGGATTCTGAAACGAAATAGGAATTCAAACACCAGCCAAGTTTATGAAAAACATTCTTAATGACAAGTTTTTTCCTTTATTGAGCATGATACTTGTGGCAGAGAAATCTGCTTGTCGCAACATTAAGGAGGATGAGAAGCAACACTTTCATGGAAAACGATGCAGAATCACTGCTGCAATTAGTGTTTCTATGTTGGAGCTTGGAGGACATTAGAAAATTAGTATTTTAATATTCCTTTTAATTAACTGTGCAGACATGGGATTATCTAGTTTTCCTGGAGGACTAGTTATTGCCAACCAGACTGCTAGAATAGTCTTTTCAACAGACTATCCTAGAGCACACACACACAGACACACACACACAAACAACCCACACAACCAAAAAAAAAAAAAAAAGGCACTAAACCCAAGAAAAAATGAAATGAAAAGAAAAGAGAGGAAAAAAGTAGCTTATCACGACTAACCTTTTAGCATTTGTATGAGAAGTTGGAGAAGAAGATAGCTTTCATATGGGATCATCATTTTGAAATCATATTGAATATTTCTGCAGCACAGTGATCTAGTAAATTTAGTATGCAATTCTGTATCATGAAACCAAAAGTCTCCAGGACCTGCTGTTAAGAATAGGGAATCACTATCCTCATTAATAGCATTTATCCAAACAGGCAACCATATGCTTCGGCCTGCACTGTATGTTGGGCCACTTATTGAACATGAAGAAAGCCCTTTGAACCCATCATTTTAGCATGAGCAGATTGTATCCATTCAGCAAGTATAGATTTGATTAAGATTTGTTTCTCCAAAGCACCAAAACCAAGCATGAAATCATTATGAGAACAGGGAAACATAATGGACCTCAGCTGTCAGTTATGGGTTGCATAAGATGTGGTACTCATTATTTTAGATGCATGATGACTTGGATGATTTCAGTATTTATCTTCTTGGGATGTGAGGTCTAAAGATTTTACAATCTTTTGTTATGCAAATTGGCATGTAACTATGGTCATGTTCTCGTCTTATTGTCAATAACTGCTTGTGGAAGTTACCAGTAAAAACAGTGGCTAACTAATGGAACATAATGTATTAGTGCTTAATCATAATGACCGCTCATACATTCCTTTGTTTTTTAGTAGGTCCACATACAGTCGTTAACCTCAGTAAGGATTTGAATCTGCCACATTCGTGTCTCTATTGTCTGAGGATTTTCTTCTGTTTTTTTGTGTCTGTGTGCACGTGCGTGTGGGCTGAAGTAGCGTGTAGAATCCATGATAGGCATCCTCAGTCATTTTGTGGCAGTGCTTCACTTTAGCATAGCTTATGGTATAATTTTCTGGTCAAGTCACATTAGCTTTTCGCGTCTGCAGTCCTATTTGTTTTCGGGATGATGTGGGAGTTGTTCTCTTGGACATCTTATTTTTATGTGTGCCTTGTTTTCCCTGTCCAGATTGCAAAACCTTCATGGAAATGTTTCAAGAGATAGCTGAATCTCAACAAAAGAAAGAGGAAAACAAAGATGCATCTGCTGCTTCTGGGCTGCTTGAGAAGTTAAGTGTTGAAGATAAGAAAACTGACAACAAAGCCAGGGAAGAGGTGCCTGTTGCAGCCAAGGAAGAGGAATCTGAAAGTGAGCCTGGGAAAGTAGGTGCAGAGAAAAAGAGTGAGGAGCCTGCTTCTTCAACTTAAGGAGGGACGTGTTTGTTTCAATACATTTCTGCAAGGTTAATTGTCTGACCTTGTTCACCATCCACTCCTTGGTATGTTCTACGCGGTTAAATCAAACGTAGTGGTTTGCGGTTTGTTTATGGGTGGGAACGGTGTGGATTTGTGGGAGTCTTGTTCAAAATCTGGGTCCTGTTTTCAAGTCATGGTTGTGTCGTCCTGATTCAGGGTTCTTTTGTTCTCCCTTTTAATACTGCTTATTCATCAGGTGTTAGTTGCTTGCCAGTCATTGATTCTGAGGGTGTAACATCATTAACACTAGATGTTATAAACAGTTTTTTTTTTATGGGATATGAATTTTCTCTCCGTGCCAATTTGGAATTGTTCTATTGTTGCGAGGAAAAACTGATACCAGTGACAGTGGTACATTCACGCTGGCATAAGAAGTGGGGCAACTATTGTCTGTAGCTTAGCACTTTGTGGGAAAGATAACAGTTCATCTTGCATGTCTTCATCCTCCAGTTCAAGTAGAATTTTATGGAGCTGGAAAACAGCTCTTGTGCGGATTAACTTCTTCAAGCTTATGTATTATTTATGTCCACGTGCATGGGAAAATGTGGGATTAGCTCTTTATGGCATCATCAGCTATCAGTTCTTGTCCATCAGATTGGGTAGCAAATGTTCTTGGCATATCTACCGGGTTAAAGAGTGAAACAACCATTCAAGTACTATTAATGGAACACTTGGTTGATTGCTGCACCTACTCCTGAAATAGAAGGATGGAAACAATAAAACTGATTTCCTTCAATTAAAATTTTCCCATTTGGGACATTTTCCAAGAGCCACTTTTTTTTTCTTTCTCGCTTTAACTGTTAGTGGTGTCCGATCAACTCTCTTAAAAGAAGACCAAGAGCCAATTTGGCTAACCAGTTGGTTTGTAGGAGCCACAACCAGACAACCTAATAGATAATATCACTTCCATGTTAAAATAACCTAAAATAAAGAGAAAAAAATGTTGAGAGATACTAATTGTAATTTACATTTACATTTTATAGGATAATCATGACTTGTGTAGTCCTTAAAAACCCTCTTAAATTGAAAGGCTTCTTTCAAGGTTTTTATTGTTTAATTTCCTTTGGTGAATCTTCATGTGGTGATTTTTTACAAAATCTTTTATAACGCCAAACAGAAGGCAATTTACCCTACTCTCCACGAAATTACCAAAACGGAACGCCTTGCTCCTCACCCTTCACTCAAAACCGCCTCATTTCGCTGAAACCATCCACGCCCGCTAACCTCCTATATATATATACACACACAAATTACAAACATTCTGCAGCTCTCTCTCTCTCTCTCTCTCTCTCTCTCTCTCTCTCTCTCTCTCTATATATATATATATATATATATAATTCCGATTTTATATTGACACCATGATTGGGACACCAGACTCATGCAAGCCTGACAACAACGGCACCGTCCCAATGGCTTCCCCTGACGCCACCCTCGGCCGCCACCTTGCTCACCGGCTCGTCGAGATTGGCGTCAGCGACGTCTTCTCGGTGCCTGGTGACTTCAATCTTACCCTCCTTGATCACCTCATTGCCGAGCCTGGTCTCAACAACATTGGATGCTGCAATGAGCTCAACGCAGGGTACGCCGCCGACGGGTACGCGCGGTCTCGCGGCGTCGGCGCGTGCGTAGTCACGTTCACGGTCGGCGGGCTGAGTATGATCAATGCCATTGCTGGTGCATACAGCGAGAATCTCCCAGTTATATGTATTGTGGGTGGTCCCAATACGAATGATTATGGCACTAACAGGATTTTACACCACACAATTGGATTGCCGGATTTCAGCCAAGAACTTCGATGCTTTCAGACTGTTACTTGCTATCAGGTGAGCGCTATATATATATATATATATCATTCTTCATGTACATGTAAAAGCGTCTCCGAATTTAATTGTTTGCTTGTGGGTTTAGTATATATGGAAATTTTAACAAAAATGCCATGAACAGAAATGTTCAATCGATTATTTTGAATGGGTTTAATATATACCTAATCGAGTTGGTAATGTTATGTTTGGAATAGAGATTTATCAAGAAAAAAAATATATATATATATATATATATATAAGAAAAGGAGAACAAAATGAAAGATTATTTTTGTTTACTTTTTTTGCACTTTTTTTTCTTCTTTTTGTTTTTCATCACCAAATTCTTGAACCAAACAATGCATAAATGAACGAAATTTCATTCTTGAATCCTTGAATTTTAATCAACACTAAAAGTAATCTTTCTGAACAAACATGGCACCCTCGAACTATGCTATTTGATTCAATCTTGGAAAATAATACAAATATTTGATGTGTAATTGGCTTGCCAATCATCGACTTGATAGGCTGGAACTTAATGGTTATGACAATATTTCGTTTGGGTTAGCTCTAAAAAATTGCTTTCTTGGTGAGGTTGGTTCAATTTCATGCGTTATATATGTTGGCTTTTCTTTGATTTTATTAGAAATTGGGCTTTTTATTTTTTTTGATAAATGATATTGAATAATTTTCGTGTATATTTTTATGTTATTTGTAGGCTGTGGTTAATAATTTGGAAAATGCCCATGAACAAATTGATGCGGCCATCTCTACTGCTCTAAAAGAAAGCAAGCCTGTCTATATAAGCATTAGCTGCAATTTACCTTCCATCCCTCACCCAACTTTTAGCAGAGATCCCATTCCATTTGCGCTGTCACCCCGGTAATTAATTTGCTTCTTGATAATCTTTTACGCACCTCATTGATTTCCAGAACTTTATTGAGAACAAGAGATTTGATTTTGGGTTGGATTTGTTGCGATATCTCTATACAGGTCGAGTAATGCGATGGGACTTGAAGCGGCTGTGGAGGCAGCAGCAGCCTTTTTGGACAAGGCCGTGAAGCCAGTCATGGTGGGAGGGCCTAAACTCCGAGTTGCAAAAGCCTGTAATGCATTTGTTGAACTTGCAGATGCTTGTGGCTATGCTCTTTCCGTGATGCCATCGGCAAAAGGCATGGTGCCAGAGCACCACCCTCACTTCATTGGGACTTATTGGGGTGCCGTCAGCACTACCTTCTGTGCTGAGATTGTGGAATCAGCCGATGCTTACTTGTTTGCTGGTCCCATTTTCAATGACTATAGCTCAGTTGGGTACTCACTCCTCCTCAAGAAGGAGAAGGCGATCATCGTGCAGCCTGACCGGGTGGTAATTGCCAATGGGCCTGCTTTTGGATGTGTCCTGATGAAGGACTTCCTCAGTGCACTCGCAAAGAGGCTTGAACGCAACACTACCGCTTACGAAAACTACCACCGGATCTATGTTTCTGAAGGACTTCCTCTTGAATGTGAACCTGGCGAGCCTTTGAGGGTGAATGTCCTCTTTCATCATATACAGAAGATGCTTTCACACGACACTGCTGTGATTGCTGAGACAGGGGATTCCTGGTTCAACTGCCAGAAACTAAAATTACCAAAAGGATGTGGGTAAGTAGCAAAATCCCTCAGCATTCTTGGTGTCAAAGTTATTTACAAACCTCAGAAGTCAAAATTTGGTGTTTCAGGTATGAATTCCAAATGCAGTATGGTTCAATTGGGTGGTCTGTTGGTGCTACACTGGGATATGCCCAGGCTGTGCCAGATAAGCGAGTGATTGCTTGCATTGGTGATGGGAGCTTCCAAGTAAGAACAGAGCCATTTTAGTTTGTTGATGCGTTGTAACAATTCTGACACATCATTGAAATCTTGAAAAAGGTTTTGAATTTGAGATAGCATATTCGCTAGGACAAGAATTTATGTTGAAACTGAAGCTGAATTGCTTGTATAAGTCTCCGATATTTGTTGGATCTTTGTTGACAGGTGACTGCACAAGATGTGTCAACTATGATTCGTTCAGGGCAAAAGACAATCATATTCCTGATAAACAACGGGGGATACACTATAGAGGTTGAAATCCACGATGGACCATACAATGTGATTAAGAATTGGAACTACACTGGGCTAGTGGATGCAATCCACAATGGCGAAGGCAACTGCTGGACAACGAAGGTTAGAGGGTTTTAAATGCTTGTAACTTCGCATTAAACATAGAAATCAACAGTTTCTCATGGATTTTGTTGCAGGTACGTTGTGAAGAGGAGCTTATTGAAGCTATTACAATGGCAACTGGGGAGAAGAAGGATTGCCTGTGCTTCATTGAAGTGATCGTTCACAAGGATGATACGAGCAAAGAGCTGCTTGAGTGGGGTTCCAGGGTCTCCTCTGCCAATAGCCGCCCACCAAATCCTCAGTAAAGTTCTATATTTTTCCAGATTTGAAAAGAGGCTTCGTGGTTAGTTCTGGATAAGCTTTCAGTTTACCTCAATTTTGTTAAAATATGAGGTACTCCTGGTCTAATTTCTGCAGATTTTGCTGTTTGAGCATTCTGGTGGTTGACAATGAGCTTTATATATCCATCTCAATTTGAATGCTTAATAATGATTTAACTTCCATATATTCAACTCTTTGCCAATTGTTGTGGATGAGAATGAGCTCTATATATTAAATTTTCTAGCTGGGGTGATCAGGCCGAGCCGCTATAGCAAAAGCCAGGTGTACAGGGTGGATGGTTCACAATTTTTTATAATAAGGTCTGGATTCTTTAAACATGTTCATCAATAAGAATTCTCACTAGTTTATTAGTAGGGAGACTGGGGAATGAGGTGCCTAGTCGGTTTGAATCAATTAGCCTTTTTGAGTAACTTGACCAACACAACACAGCTTTCCTCAGTCTGATGGCACGTACCAAACTTAATGAATGAATGAAAAGGCCAACCTTGAATCTGCTTAAGTTTTCATTGCTCATCTTCCTGTAGTGATTAGGACCCATACCAAACTTAATGAATGAATGGAAAAGGCCAACCTTGAATCTGGTTAATTTGTCATAGCTCATCTTCCTATAGCGATTAGGACCCGACCCGGTAAACGCGTATTCGACTATGTTGTACAGTATCCTTCTTTAGTGATTGATAGGTTGCTCATCCATCACCCTCTTAAGGTTCCCTTGCCAGCAGGTAATGGAACTCTTAAAGAGCTAAAGATTGACATAGACCATAAAGCAAAAGCTGAATTTAAGAACCTCAAAGCAGCCTCCTACCCAACTCCTATTCCTGCTTTTAAAGCACTTTTTCTTTTTCACCTTCTTGAGAATCAATGGGTTGAGATTAATTATGAGAACATTACCTTTAAAGATTTCAAGGACACCCATCATTCTGAATCTAGTGATTAGCTGATTATAGCCTCAAGCTTGGGTGCTTTACCTAAGTCCTATGAAGGAACTTCTGAACCAATTTGTTTGATGTTATTCACCATAATCATGAGGTTATAGGGTATATCTCCATTCTCCTTTCCAACCCCCAATAAATCAAAATTTTCGTTGTTCACAGAAACAAAAATCAATCATCCATGTATATACTCTATATACTCTGTCTGCTTCTCTATCAAGGCACAGCTAATTAACTACAATTTCATCCTCTCTTTTTTTCTTTTTCTTTTTTTTGCAGTTTGTAATCTTTTTTTATATATAAATTACAAAAAGAAATGGGTTTCATTCAGGTAGGCAGTAATATTCAGGACCTTTTTTTTACTCTCTTTTTACAATTTTCTACTGTCAGCATCCATCACTATACATTGTTTTTCCCTCCTCGTTTCCCCCTTCAATTGCTTCAGAAGCAAAGACTAGCATAGGCATTATAAAACAAGAAGAAACTCTAGAGCAAGTCACCATAGGTGTACCAGATGGGGCCTTGGAAATCAAAAGCAGATTGACCTAATAACTCCCAACTTCCCAATCTTTGGCTAACACTTGGACAACCTGCAATCAAAGGAAAGTCTCGACAAATGGACAGTTAGCATTTTGCAATCAATCAAATCTCATTGGTCATAGAAGGAAGCCACGCTTTGTACAACATGGAAAGACATGAAAAAAGAAGAAGATACACCACAATCCAGCATTCCACACAAGGTAGATGGGATTTGTCAAAGATTTTCTTTGTTCCCAAACAGAATTTTTAGGAGCAAGGTAAATTTGACCAGAGAATTAAATAGCACCTAACATGCCCACCCTTGGGACAGCTACTCCACAAGGACAACTAGTGGCAACAAACTCGAGAAATCTCTCACCTACACAAAAGAGGGTTAAAAAAACTCACAAATCTAACAAGAACAAGAGTGTCAATTGTCGAAAATACCCTTGTCTGGAAAACTGAACCATATTATCTTGAACTGCCATTATGATAAATCTAGGGTCATTTGAAGTATTAGACTTTAAGGCTCAGGTTATCGAGGATACTTTTCTTCAGAAGTAAGGCAATGCATAAAAGGGAAAATCAAGCAATTCAATTTAAACTCCCATCTCTCCATGCCATCTTTTCTCTGGAAGCAGAACGGGAAAAGAGAATGCCGGTAGACGATGACTCAAGGTTTGCCTTCCTCAGAAAAGAACTTGAAGCAGCTCTGGCAAGGAACCATTCACTGGAGAAAGAAAATCAGGAACTAAAACAAGAAGCGGCCCGTCTGAAAGCACAAGTAAGCGCCCTCAAAGCACATGATAACGAGAGGAAATCCATGCTCTGGAAGAAGTTGCAGAACTCCATGGATAGCATACATACAGAGAAAATTCAGCAGAAACCAACAGTTCCACTTGAAATTGCAGATAGAAGTCTAGAGGAGGAGAATTTGAAGCCAGTTGAAAATTTCTTGGAATCCGCAGCTGAAAAGGGGAAACCGGCAAGAGTACCAAAACCACCACCACCAAAGCCAACCACTTCCACCCCTTCACACAAAGTGCAATCAGCACCGGCACCACCACCTCCGCCGCCACCACTACCTTCAAACTCACTAGTTCGATCAAAAGCAGTGCGTCGAATGCCAGAGGTGATGGAGTTCTACCGTTTGCTTATGAAGAGAGACACCCAAAAGGAGAACAAATCCAGTCCGACAGGTACACCTCCAGTCATAAATCCAAGGAACATGATCGGAGAAATCGAGAACCGATCAACTCATTTACTGGCTGTAAGTATTGTAGCAACCTGTTCATAATATTTACTAATCATCCAAAGCATACTATTGACTGCTGACTCTGGTGATTTTATGGCCAGGTAAGGTCGGATGTGGAAACGCAGGGCGAATTCATACATTTCTTAACAAGGGCAGTGGAGACTGCAGCCTTCACAGACATGTCCGATGTGGAGGCATTCGTCAAATGGTTGGATGGAGAACTATCCAGCCTGGTTGACGAAAGAGCTGTATTGAAGCATTTCCCACAATGGCCGGAGAGAAAAGCAGATGCATTGAGAGAAGCTGCTTTCAGCTACCGGGACCTGAAAAACCTTGAATCTGAAGTTTCATCATTCAAGGACAACCCAAAACAGCTTTTCACCCAGTCCCTAAGAAGGATACAAACATTGCAAGACAGGCAAATATGCATATTCAAGGGTACTATAACTTAGATTTTTTAATTGAATAAATTAATTACATGATAAATCCTATATTATGCAGATTGGAGCGAAGTGTTAACAGCATTGAAAGAGTGAGAGAGGGTACAAGCAAGAGATACAGGGAGTTCCACATCCCTTGCGAATGGTTGCTGGACACCGGCGTGATCGGTAAGGTGGGTGGGACTTTTGAGCTTTGCCATGAAGCATGTAGGGTAAAGCTGACAACAACACTAAACCAACAATTGGAAAAAACAAACTAGTGAATCAAAATGAACGTGATTGAAACATTAGCATAGTCATGACAATTCATACTGTATAACCTGCTACCATGTTACGTTTTAGACATGTCATGCATTCGTCATTCAATGAACCTCGCTATTTCAATCTCTAGAGCACAAAAATAAAACAATTTACCTATTTTGTATAATCCATTGTGCATTCAAATAATACAGCATATTGATTAGAATAAACCCCCGGGATTCAACAAATACCAGGCTCTTCCTGACTATATTGCCATGCATTCGTTGTTGTTTACAGATGAAATTAAGTTCACTGACATTGGCAAAGGCATACATGAAAAGGGTGGCTAGAGAACTGCAGTATAATGATTCCATACAAGAAGAGGACCTTCTGCTTCAAGGTGTTCGATTTGCTTTTCGAGTACACCAGGTAAACTTCAAACCTCTACAGAGAATCTTCCCCTCCACCCATTGTACTAACCACAACCTCTTACAGTTTGCAGGTGGCTTCGATGCAGAAACCAAGCATGCATTTGAAGAACTAAGGTCAGTCGGAACAGGTCAACAGAAACAATAGCATGCCGTTAAAAAAACACTGGACCTAAACAGTATGTAGAGGGAAAAACTGGTGCACTCCGAACTATTAGCACTAAGGGTAATTGTAAACTAGCTTAGCAGAGAGGATTTTATAAACGTGAAAACGCACATATACGGTAAAATTCCAGCCGAGTTTCTTGTGTTATAAACCCAGAGACAATATTCTTACTATTTGAGGCACACTCTAAGATGGTCTTTTCCCCACCAGTTTCCAAGTCCATTCACATATCACAATGTCCTAAATTTTAGTAAGCAAAGTGATCTTAGCAAACTGACTCAATAGAACTAGATGACTTTCTGTGACAAGAAATCTCCATACATATTTGAATTTACATGTCCATTTAGCTAAGGTGACTACAGGGTGGTCAGAATCTGGGGGTTAGTGTGGAATGGGAATGGGGCAAATGTGAAACAATCCAGGCTGACTTCATTATAATCCCTTACCAAACCTTGTCCCATGCTTGCAACACCCTTCAACAAAATTATAGTTCCAAAACCACTACCATTACAGATGGATGACGTGACCCAGCAGGTTGGGGCCGCTGTGTAGTCATATCCAGTAATACATATAACCCACCCAATTTTGTACATATCATATGCATATTGTTGCCTACCAAAGAAAAAAGGGACAATAAGTATTGATAAGACAATGCAATGTAATGCTTAAAAATATGGGTCTATTACAGATCATACATTTTTTGTAAACACGCATATCCACGCACAACTACACCATATGGGAATCAAACACAACATGAAAACCATTACCCAGTCAACCACAATGAGCTCATTCTAAAATTCGTTATTGCCATTACCGAGGACCATAAACTTGCCCCACCTCCCCACCACGCACACCTCCGAGGGATGTTCTTCATCAAGATTGAAGACTATCAATCTCATATTTTTAGTCCGAACAAGTAGATCCTCCATTGTTTTTCATAAGCATGTCCATAATACATGAGAGTGGCGTGACCAAGTCAAATCCTATTTATGAGGCAGTTGAGCCATTTATCTTCAAAAGCTATTAGAATATCCAACAATAATATACCACAAATGGGAAAAACACAAAAAAAAAAAAGCAACGTAAAGGATAGTTGCTAATGAAGATGATGCCAAACACAAAGGCTATAACATTGGTCTTCTAAATCCCATATCATTTCCATATATCTCAAAAAATGCTGATACTAGAATCTATGACACTTCCAAGTTCCAAGACATTATCACTCTCCATATCAGGTAAAAACATCTAAAACCAAAAGCATTCATATTCATATAAGAAAGAACCCCAAATAATACCAGGAATGAAAGTTTAAATAGGAGCAACTTAGCAAGTCGTATCCATAATGACAAAATTTAACTAGAAATCCATACATTGACTGTATCAAAAACCATTCAATGATAACACTAAAGCCAAAAGTCTTGTCACATGCCAAAGACCTAACAATGCAAAACTAAGGCAGAGAGAGCAACTTGACGACACCGAGAGAGCCAGAGACGCCGCTACCGCCAAAGACAGTGGGTTACTTAGATCGCTGCCTCATCTTTCGGCGCTTCCTCTTCAACCTCCTCATGCGCTTCTTCTTCCACTGAAATCGAAAGAAAACACAACGATCGTTTGTCAAGTGAGAGAATCGGATCGATGGCTGTTAGTCAAGTGAAGAATCGAACAAACAGATACCCAAATGGTTTCCATTTTCAGCATTTTTTTACCTTAGCTCTCATGGCGATACAGCGACAAACCCTCTTTCCACGTCTTCTTCAATGCCCTCGTAGACGACGATCCGAAACGACTGCCGAGACTTGAAAACCGATGTGTTGAAAGGGGTAGGGTGAATTTATATAGAAACCCTAGCAGAGTCCACAGACCGGGTTGCATGAGGCGGGTCGAGTACGGATCCAGGCCAAACCGGACGCGATTGATGACCGACCATAAATAGCCGAACAGGGATGTAAATTTGATCGTTGTCCATGAGCCACCTGAGCCCATTTGGGAATTGGGCTCAAGCCCGGCCGATCTGAAATTCCAAACCTCTCAGTTGGGCTAGGCCCCACATATCAAAGCCCAATCATTTCTAATGGGCTATCTGAGCTCATTAGTCCCAAGCTTGGCCCAATTTGAAATCTTAACTCCCTCAGGTTTCCAATAATTTTTTGAAAATTCACAAAGCCCAAGGCCCGCCCAGGTTCAATACACCCTTACGGGCGTGGGTTGGGCCTGATGTAGGGGTTGAAATCTTGACTTAGTCCGGGCAATGGTGGACCCAAGAATTTGAGGAAGAGAGGGCGAAGTAGAAAAAATATTTAGTAATATCATTACACTAACTACCAACCACTACCACTTAGATTTAAGCTCTATACTAAGAGGTTCATTAAATATACAGAAAACAAAAATCATAATAGATGTGGTACTTAAAAATAAAAATATCTGCTTTTCACTAAATTTTTTATTTTAGACTAGAGAGGTAAAAAAAAATTACTTGAATTTGGGAGGATAAAGGTAAAGTTACTTGAGTTTTGAGGGGACAATATATTTATTGTATTATAAATACTCAAAAGTATAAAGAGTCTAAGACAAAAATTTCAAACTCTTGGGGGGGCCAATCAACCTATTTTATCATAAATACTAAAAAATGTATAGGGACTAATGTGATTTTAAAAAACTTAGGGAGGCCGTGGCTCCTACCCGCCCTCCTTGTGGATTGCCACTAAGTCTAAATTTGGATGTAAGGCTAAGCCAACCCAGCCCTACTGACCCAAGTTGAGGCTGCTTTAGGTGGGCTACTTTCACATCCCTACTCATAAAATCATGTTACTAGAGATGTCAGTAGACTGGGGAAGGTGGAGATCTGATCGAATTCGTCCCATTTGGGAAAGGTATGGAAAATTCAAAACAGGAATGAAAATGTTAAACTATATCCATGCGAGTATGAAGGCAGGGATGAACTTAAGTTTTTTTTTGTCCCGCCCTACTTGTTGAGAGGCAGGGATGTGCTTATACCTTTATATGAAAAATTGCCGTTTGAATACTTTAACTTGTACTTGAGCTTTGAGTTTTTAATTTTGTTGTTAATCTCTTTAGTTAAATATGAAATCAATTCATGTTAAATGTGTTATAAGGGGGGTAAGAGCTTTTGGAAGAAAACCTTTTGGTTAAATGATCAATTTGAAGATAAGAGCTTTAATTGGACTTGGTGAGTGCGGGGGAGTGTGAAGGCAGGGGTGAACGGAGGTTTGTACATGTGAGGCGGGAATGGATCTCCAAAAAAAATTTCATACCGGTATGGAGGTAAATTTTATAGGTGGAGGCAGGGATGGAGAAGTCATCCCCCGCCTCGTCCTGATCCATTGCCATTCCTATATATTACATATAACTATGGATCCAAAACCATAATACAAAGGTTTAAGAGATCCAAAACCTTAATTCAAAGGTTTAAGAAATCTACTCTATTTTCTTTGCATAAGTAGATAAAAGTGGAAAAAGTAAAAAAAAAAAAAAGAGAAAGAGAACAAAAATTTTAATTTTAAGGGGTGCATATATGTTATGGTGCACACCTTTTTTTTTTTTTTTTTGATTCATTGAAAGGGATTATAAGGAGGGCCAAGCCGTGAAGGGGATCTATATAAGGGGGTTTGAAACCATGACCTCTTAAAGGGAAGCTAAGAGCTCTTGTCAACTGGATTAGCCCCAGTTGGTGTATACACCATGAGCTCTTTGACTATAGCATTTATTTTATGACAAATATTTAGTCATTTTCTTAGCATTTTGTAACTCAACATAAGTTTAAAAAAAAAAATTCTAGCTTCTTTAACTTTATTTAGATTTCTGCATTCTTTTTATTTTTTTCCTTCCACTAAACCAATATTGAAACATAACAATAAAATCTATATTGAAACCTCCTCCCTCTTGCATGGTGGAGTTGGAGTGATTAATATAGTTACGTCATTTTTTGTTTTGGATTTGAACCATCACTATTTTTCTATGAAAGGATTCATTGATAAGTAATTTACATGAGTCCCAATTCTTTTGCAAAACGAAAGAAAGAAAGAAAAGTAATGATGCTGGTATGGGGGGCACGATGGCCCAATACAGCTCAACTTAGCAATCAAAGGGCCAGAGCTGTACGAAAAAGGCTCGTTGGGCCAAGCCAGACTAAGGGCACGTTTGATTTCAGTTTTTTAACTAACTTTTTTAAGTTTATAAGTAAAAAAAAGTTAAAAAAATTTAGTTTTTTTGCTTTTCTATTTTTATTTTTTTACTTATCTTTAACTAAAGTAAAGTAAAAAAAATAAAAAAAATAAAAAAAATTTGACTATTTTACTAGTAAACTTAAAAAAAATTTAACAAAAAAGCTATACCAAATTGTCCTAAAGCTCACTCAATCTGTGAGTTGAGGCAAAGCTGTGAGAACTGAGTTGAGCCACCACAGCTTGGCCTAAACTCGAGTCGCCCTCAGTTTATATCTAGGGCCGTACATGAGCTTGGAAAGAGTATGCATTGACATTATGTATTACCAAAAAAAAAAAAAAAAAACCAAACGAAAGGGAATAAGAATTGTAACAAAAGCCTGTCTTTTAATTGGTCCACTTTTAGAACTTGAGAAAATAAAATAAAAGGAAAAAAAATTAATATTTCTTAATTTCTAGGTTTAGTTTCTAAATTACAAAGAAAAGACAAATAAATGGAGAAGAAAAAATAGAAGGTTGTTTTTCTTCCAAACTTTATTTAATTTTCCTTTGTCTTTTATTTTTTATTGTTATCTTATTACTTTTTGAAAAATGCTATTTTTTCAAAATTTTTTTCTAAAAAGTTCCAACAAAGGATGTAACAATGGCATTTGTATAACTAAAAACCATTATAATGTGTGTTATGTTTTAAAGTGAACGACTTTTATTTAATTACATAATTTTGATAATAAATTTTTTATGATTTTTTTAATTAACTGGGTGTTCGGATCTGCTTATGCACACTTCGATTAATTTCAGAGTTTGTGTCGTTCTCCCATCATATACAAATTTAATAATTACTAGATCAAAGAGTCTAGGGGTGGTCTCAATAAATTAATAACATCTAAAAAGTTTTGATCATAAAACATTAGAAGAAACAAATCTCTAACCCTCAAGTCTTGACGACTAAGTTAACTCTTGAATTAATTTTTCTATTTGTATTACCCTTGTGCTTTTCACTGTCCTTTATTTCAAACACTAAAAAGTCACCGTCTTTCCACTTTCTACTCAAATATATTTTCTTTCACAATGCTAAATGAAATTTTCCTTGTCTTCCATAATCCTTCCTCTTCTACAACTTAGAAACCAAAATTTCTAAAAAAACATCTGATCGGATTTTGAAACAAACGGTAGAATCATCGTCGTACGACGTGACTCTTAGAAAACTGCCAAAACACGTGATTTGATTTATTTGAGTCACCGAATCAAAAAATACGGGGCTGATCGATAGCTACGCGATCTTGAGTTTTTTTTCCAGCCACGTATATACCACCTCCGTGCCTGTGCGATTCCTCCTCTGGTCCCGCATCATCCAAAACCCACCCACAAAACAGAATCACAGCACCACACCAAACATCAACAACGACGACGACGGCGACAGTCGTCTTATCGCAATATGCCCCCATTCGATTCTTATCGAAACACACACTTTCTTCTGTTTTTCTTTACCTCCTTCAATCTCCATCTCTCAATTTTCTGCTCTTCCTATCCACAAAAGAAGTGATAACACGCCGTCTGATTACTTTGTTGTGCGTTTAAAGAAACCTAGGCAACGATCACCATGGAAGAAATTTAGAAGATTCTAGAGAGAGGAAGATAGTTTAGAGAGAAATAGAGAGAGGGGGAGAGAATGGGGACTGGTGCATCGAGGAACCCGGACTGTAGCTCTCATGGCGGTGATGAGAAAGAAGAAAACCTAGACCAAGCAGGTGGACAGCTCTACGTCTCTCTCAAAATGGAGAATCACAAGCTCAAAGGCGTGCTCATTCCTCACGTCTACGGCTCTGTCCCGCTCGTCGGATCTTGGGACTCTTCCAAAGCTGTAAGTCACTCTCTCTAGTCCTTTCCTTTCAATTCACAAATCATAGATATACTATTTTTTTTCTGAAATTGTTCTAATTCCAATAATGTCATTAGCTTTCAATGGAACGCGAATCATCCTCAATGTGGGAATTGAGCTTCGTCGTCCCACCTAATCATGGTAATTAGACACTGTTCTTTGAATTCTTTCATGCGTTGTCTAGGGTTTATTGTTAGTAATCATGATTATATGATTATTGATGTTTGTTTTGTCTGATTTTAGAAACATTGGATTTCAAGTTCCTTTTGAAGCCAAAGTACAATAACGTGCCGTGCATAGTTGAGGAAGGTCCGAACCGGCTGCTCACTGGGGGGACCTTGCAAGGTGATGCAAGGTCGGCTTTATTTAGGCTGAACGGGGATGAGGTTCTTGAGTATCAGGTGTTCATTAAGGCTGACAGGGTTTCGCCATTTGATCTTGCGGCTAGCTGGAGAGCATATCAGGAGAACCTCCAGCCTTCGACTGTTCGGGGAATTCCTGATGTTAGTATAAATTCGGTGCCAGAGATTGGTGCTGAGGTATGAAAGGTTTCACAGATAGTGGCACTTCTTATTTTTAAAATGCTGTATGTGCTCTGTGCATATATCTGTTATAGGATGTCATTCATTTTGCGGCCACATGATCATACCACAATGCTATATTTGGTTTGCATGTTCTCTATTTTATCATATTATTTGCACAAGTGCATTTGTATTTATGTTGTGTTTGCATTTACGTGTATGCATGCATGTGTTTATACTGTCTAGGAAACTTGGGGAGGCATGATAAAAGCAAGATGCGAAAATTCCTTCTTCAATATGAATCTTAAGCCCTTTAAAGTTTCTACGCAAGTCTCCTAAAGAATAATCAACTTCCCTACTTAAAACCATCGCAAAGCTTATGGTTTGTGTGCTATGGTCAAAGTTAAACCTCTGAAGACTAATTCAATAACTATTATGCTTTGTAAAGCTCGTGGTTGTTATTCTTGAATGCATAAAGAAGTAATTTCTTAGCAAAATAGACAACTCTTGGACTTAGGTTTTAGAAAGAAATGATTTTGTCTTGCCATGACAAAGGAAGATTACTGATACATTGAGGACTCAATCTAGCTATGCTAGCTGTACAAAGGAATTTTATCGTAAAAAGCTCATACCCAATGCACAAGCCTCATGCCTACAGTAGGGTCTGGGAGATGTAGCAGTTAAGCAGTAGTTCCTACTTTTTAGTAGGTGTGAATGTTATCATGACCAAGAGGTTATGTTAATCTAAGATACTACTGAGATACCGAACAGTTTTTTAGCGTCACTTATGGAATGGCGAGCTTGGGAGGCCTGATGTACCACACAAAATTATAACTTCTCAAAGAAAAAGAGCACACATCTTGAAATTGCTAGGTTGGGAAAAAATCCTATAAGACACAAATTTAATCGAAACTTGATTGGACAAGGCTTACCATAAAAAATTGCTAATGCACCTTTTTTGAACACTATGCCCTCACAAATTCTGCATAAGTGGGGAGTAACTAACAACCATTGAAAGAAAGAGGGTTATACTGTGTGTGTTGAGGACCAGTTGGTATGCATGCATGATACATCTGATTTAAGCACCTTTAGAGATTCAATGTCAGGTAGACGCATGATCTTTGAGCACATGGTCTTTGTGCTCAATATTGCTAAATGTTGGAAATAAGCTAGTTGGTCACACAATTGAGTTCACTTACTGCAGTGTAGCTGTTTATACTGAATAAATTATGTGATTCCACCTCTTCCTGCTTTACCTTTTTATGCCGGACAGTTAGTAGCAGAGACTGCTGAGTGAAGCGTACTGTTGCTAGTTTGTAAACATTTGTTTTGTGGACTATTAGTTTTAGTAACTCGTGATCTATTTTTGGTTTACTGTAACTCCCTCCTATTTTTGGCGCAGAATGGTTCTTCAGCAAGTTTGGAGCTTGATCTTGAACATTATGTTGTCCCAGCTCCAGCAACGTCTGCAAACTCAGGTCTGGTTTATGCTGCTAACATGACAGAAACTCCAAGGTCATTGACCCGTGTTGGGGTGTTTTCCAATTCTGAGGGATCAGGCAGTGCTTCTCAATCCCACAAGGATGGTGGTGTTTCCTTTGGTGGCCCTGCGACTATAAAGGTTTATCTTGGCGACCCATGTCACATTTTTGTAACTTGATTTACTCTTATCCATGGAGTGTGAGCTAGCTCAATATGAGAGGATAAATTATTGAAATCTTTCCTATTCATATTTCCCTGTCTTCATGCATCTGCACCTGAATTTTTTTACCGTGTGCAACTGCAAATCATTTATATAAAAAGGCACCTGCTTATAGTTAACATTTCAATTTGGATACATATAGCTTGCTGTGGGTGTCTATGTATAGACTATTATAACCTCCAGGGTCCTATTATGTGGAGCATTAATCAATGACATATCAAGTGGCTATGTGCATATGGAAGCAGTATGCTGTTTAACGTCTGGATTGTATAAGTGTGGCTTGATATTCTGTCAGGACTTGGTTTACTTATCTGCACCTTTGTTTTTATTGTTGTAATTGTGGCATATGGTCTGCGTGCAGATCTCCTGATTTTGATATTATTTTATGTTTCTAGATCTAAAACAAAAAATGCTAACGTTATTTAGGAGCTGGAGATCATGGTACCAGATCCGTCTAAGGTGTATTCAGGCTCTGGCATGGTTGAATCAAAGTCAGTAGGAACATTTTCACCTTTGCAAAAGCAAGATGGCCACAGGGGACTCTTTGTGGATAGAGGTGTTGGATCTCCTAGGCTAGTTAAATCAGCTAGTGCAACTACTTTCAGTATTGATCTCAAACTAGATTCGGAAACCAAGGTTTGTATATAAATATTTCTTTCCCTTTAGTGAGGATTGTGTTAATAAGGTGTTTTGCTTTCCCTTGATTAGTGATTTGATCCGAGTATTATTTTATTTTTTTAATCTCTTATTTCTTGTTAATTGTTAGAATGCAATGCCAGCAGCTGCTGGAGCTGTTGCAGCTGCCGCTGTAGCTGATCAAATGCTTGGACCAAAGGAGGATAGACACCTGGCTATTGTCCTGGTATTCTCCTCTTTGCTTTCAATGTTGATAAGTTCAATGGTCTGTCTCACTTATCAAAAAAAAAAAAAAAAAAAAAAAAAAAAACAGAAAGAAAGGAAGTTCAATGGTCCTTTTCCCTTCTCTTATTTTAATTGCAAGAATAGTGTTTGTAGACCGGATTTTTAGAAGCACCTGTTGACATCCATTGGATTATAATTCTTTCAGTTGGATTTTGGAATCCATTTACCTATGTTGTTGAGAATGAATGATTCTGACATGTTGCCTGTACACTAGGTTGGCTTGCCAGCTAGGGGCAAGACTTTTACTGCTGCTAAGCTCACAAGATATCTTCGCTGGCTGGGTCATGACACCAAACACTTTAACGTTGGGAAGGTGATTTATGTTCTCTCTGTGACTATTCTTCACCTTTTGTTGGAGGTCTTATCATGGAAACAAAGATGGATATAACTTTTTTGCTTTTGGAAACAGTATCGACGTCTCAAGCATGGAGCTAATCAGGTATGATGAAGTCGTCTACCATTGACTACATATGGGGAAATTCATTTGCTATTGTAGGTTTTGGAGTTCATCTACTTTGTACTTTAATATCTTATTGTGACTCATTATGTGAGGAAGGTATTTTTCTTTTAATTTTTTTTCTTTCACTTAATTGATTGGATTCTTGTAAGTTTTCACAAAGTAGTGCACCTTATTTGCCTCATCTCTTTCTTTTTGACATCAAATTTTAGTTTCATCTAAGGAAAAAGTAGAAAGGGTTGAGAAAAGGAGACAAATCAGATTACTTATGTCCAGATACATGACATATTTTATAGACCTATATAGTCAATTCCTTTTAGTATGGTACTGCAGCTTGAATCTTCAGTGATGGATTTTGTCCCCATGGACGTTTGACAACATGTTGCTTCTTGCCAATTTAAAGTTGCTGCTATTTGACAGTTTTTCACAAATTTTTTTTGTTGGGTACTCATTGGAGAAAAATAAAAGAAAAGTAAATTTTATATTTGGGTTGAAAAAGGTTCTTGAGAATATCTTGTTATGTAATTTTCATAATGATATTATCTGTTGGCTGTCAAAAAGGAAAAGAGATTTGGCAGCTGACAATGTGTTCCTTTACATATTATCAATGCGCACACATTTTACAATGAAGCAGAAGGTTGTGCACTCAAAAGAGAACCACCGGAAACTTTTCCAATTGGCATCTCTTTGTAAGCAGGCTGCATATGGTAGCCATGTGTCTGCCTGATACTGAACACTTCTCAATGTCATCATTATTATTCTGTTTCCTTCTCTGGAAGCTGGTGGTCTGTGTTAGAAGTATATTCCATTAATTTTGTACTTTTCTTTCTTTCTAACGAATCTTGATAGATCATACATTTCTGCATGCAGTCTGCTGATTTTTTCCGAGGTGACAATCCAGAAGGCGTGGAGGCACGCAATGAGGTGAATCTCTACTATAGATACTTGTTTTAGGTTATCAAAAGTTTGGATGTACTTCTACTGATGCTACGTTTGGTTTCCATTTTGATTTTTTTTCCCTGTTGGAAATTTGAAATCATCTTTTATCGTGTCAATATGCCACATGTCCAAGTAACTGAATTGCTTTACTTTAATCACTTGTTGAATATGAAAAATGCTTATTTCATCCCAATTGCACAAATCAGCAGATTAACATGTTGCCCATAATGCTGTAACTACTGAATTTGGTTTTTCCTGGATGATTACATTACATTTTGACATATACACTGTATTAACCTTTTTTTTTTGCACATAGTTTTAATAAATCACGTGGTACTAGGTAGCAGCTCTGGCAATGGATGATATGATAGCTTGGATGCAAGAAGGTGGCCAGGTAAGTTCCTCTACATTATATACAGTGCGTCTCAGTTGTACCTCTATTCTAATTGATTACTCTAATTAAGTGCAGGTGGGGATATTTGATGCCACAAACAGTAGTAGGAGACGAAGGAATATGCTCATGAAAATGGCTGAAGGAAAATGCAAGGTACATGCTCATTGTTTTTTCAGCATGATAGCTAATTGTTCTCCAAGGATAAAATTGATGCTTTAGTCAAGAGCAGCATATGTGCTGTATAGCAGACCAGGAAGACCCATCATTTCATGAGTTTCCTTACGTAAAATATTTTCGTCTTGTAAACTTAACATCATGACGCTCCTACATTTTGTAGTAAATTGGCGAACAACCTAAACAATATGGTTGTTTGTGGCTAAGTTACCATATTAGGGAATTTTAGCTATATAACGTTGATCTAGCCTTTAACTCGTCATTAATGTCTGATGTGATACATGCCATATGCTTTTCCTTGCAGATTATTTTTTTGGAGACAATATGCAATGATCAGCGCATTATTGAAAGAAATATACGTCTTAAAATTCAACAAAGCCCTGACTATGCAGAAGAGTATGGATACTCCTAAAATGAGCAAGTTCTTATCTTAATCTACATTTCTATATGTTGTGAATGGTGTTTCCCTTCAGGCCAGATTTTGAAGCTGGATATCAAGACTTCAAAAGACGACTAGACAATTATGAAAAAGTAGTTTTCTGAACGTGTGCTCTGATACTTATTCTCATAAAATTTGGTATTGACAAAGGGACTATTATGATTTTAAGATAATAAACTTTACACGTGTTACAGGTTTATGAGCCAGTAGAAGAAGGATCCTACATCAAAATGATTGACATGGTCAGTGGCCAAGGTGGACAAATACAAGTAAGTTCAACTTCTTTTTTTTTTTTTTTAAATTCTTGTTCTCCTTTTCATTCGGATTGTCTTCTCTGCATAAATCTGAGAGGTTGATCTAGATTGTTTAACTTTGAAGGATGTAAAATGCCATCTTCTGTTTCTATACAAGATCAGGGTAGTTGAAAAAAATTATCATTAATTGGACATGTGTCCACAAATTTGAGCTGCTTATGTTGGACACCCTGAAGGCCTGAACTATTGTAAGAAATGGAACAACTTTCGAATTGGCAATATCTGAACGCTTTTTTTCTTTTCTTTCTTTTTTCCTTTTCAATTATAAGTAGCAGTAGCCTCCCACTATTCTGTGGAGATTAATTTGTAATTGTCGAATGTTTGTCAAGAACATACGCGTGGATTTGATATTCCATAATCCGTATAGATTACTCTACCTTAATTTACATTCTTGACACAGAATATAAATGAGCTGAGCACTGCTGGATTGGAAAATGTCGTGGAGAAACACTAGGGCAAGCTAGTGTGGTGGTTGAGAGATTTCTTGCAGTTTGAGTGGGTAAAGTGACTTATTGTAGTTTGAGTTGGATATTGATTGATGGCAAAAATTAGTGTGGAAGATCTTTTAGCTAACATTACTTTCATAAGGTAGTTCGGAACCCGTATCAAATTTATCAATTTTGTCTCATAGCCAATTGTTGTGATAAGGTTTATTTGTGATTAACCTCTACAATGCCACAATTTCCTCATATTAATCATAGACTTAGATCTGAGAGGTGATTTTTGTTTCTGTCATGAAGTTTCCTAGAAAACAATGCTTAAAGTAAAAATCTTTTCTATATTGTCATTAATTAAGAGCGAAGATTTTCCTAGTTGAAGGACATTCTTTATGTCTTCTCCTGGTCATCTGATATTCACATTTGAATGGTTTAGCTGATAATAGGCGGGAAATTTTTTGTTTCTTCACATATCTTCACCCTCCACTTTGCTAGTCTTGGTAGCCTATGTCGTTTCCAGTTTACATTGAGGTTTAATGGCTTCCAAATTGGGAAAAATGGCATTGTCCGAAAATTGCTATCCATATGTTTGATCACTCTCACATTTTCCATGTTGTATGGTTGTATTCGGGTACAGAAGATTGTTCCTTCTTGCATGTTTCTGTCTAATTAGCTTTATGGTACTTGATGAGACAACTGCCTGGAGACTAGAAAGCATTTCCAGTTGCTGTTTTGTACTTATTGATTCATAAGGAAGACGTATTTTGAATTTATTAGTTGTTGCCTGTATATTACTCAGCTATTCTATCCAAATTGAACTAATTTTTCCTTCGTCATCATTGGTGGAGTTTCTTGTTCTCTCTGTAATTTTGAAATACCTCACTTTCCCACCTTTTTGTTATTTGTTGAAAAGTTTTGCAATAGATGTTTCTAAATCTTGTTATACTTTCTAATTTAGATACCATCAATAGGTTTATAAAGTGAGGTTTGATCTTTCAAGAAAGTTTTCTTTTCCAGGTTAACAATATCAGTGGCTATCTTCCTGGAAGGATTGTCTTCTTCTTGGTATGTTGTCCTCTTTTTATAATATATTATATACTCTAATTGTTACAAGGCTTTTGGGCTTAGTATAGCTTGTTTCCTCTAGTTAATATTTTGGAGTTGCAACTTATTAATAAATCAGGCAGTATATATTTGCCAATCAATATGATCTGATGTTTCATAAACCTCGAAAGCTCATCCCCAGCCAGCTTAATAATATATGTGATGAAAGCATGGTTCCTTTTTCTTCTTCTTTCTTTCTTTCTCTCAGTAGGTAGGTATGATTAAGCAAATATAGAAGTCCTTATAGAGTTATAGTATCAAGAGGGTACAGAGATTCCTGCTTATGTGTCGTATTGTGCCAAGCTCCTTGGCCTTAACTTATTGTGGTAATGTAGAAGGAAACTTCATCGTATTAGAATTCTCATGGGGACCATGTATATTATGATTGTTGACAAGTGCAAGAAATCCTCCTCTCATGAGTGATCACTTGCAGAAGGCCACTTTATTCTTTTATGCTTACAACGTTTGGCAGAGACGGCTTAACTAAATGTTATGCTTACTATGAATATTTAGACAGTAAATGAATTTGTATAAATGTATTGCAGGTGAATACGCATCTCACACCCCGTCCAATTTTACTTACAAGGCATGGAGAAAGTCGAGATAATGTTAGAGGCAGAATCGGGGGTGACTCTGGTTTGAGGTTTGCTATTTTATTTCATGGTCATCTTTGAAATTTTTTTAGAAGTGCCTGACCAAAATCGCCATATTTTCTCCACTTACGAAAAAAAAAAGGGAAGAAGGAAAAATCGCTGTATTTTCTCTGCTGAACTGTAACATTTGCTTGTAAAATTGTATGCTTTTTTCTTGGACAACCTAGAAATGAAGTCTTCTTGATTTAACAATTTGGGCAAGCGATAGGGTTCTGAGGGTGGTAAGCACATCAGATAGCATGAGAGCAGAGAGATGCGAGCTGGATGATACTCAAGTTGGTCACTAGCTGAGAGAGAGAGAGAGAGAGAGAGAGAGAGAGAGAGAGAGAGAGAGAGAGAGAGAGAGAGAGTATAAGGAAAAGTACAATGAAAATCGCAGGTTCATCAGTGATTCCCCTTTGGATAACCCTACTGTGTATAGAGGGGGCAGAGGCCTAACCTTATAGCCAATGCATAGCTAGGTGGAGATCTATATGAAATTCTAGTATAGTACTAGGAGCCCATGTGCTTCGTTATGGAGGAGCATGACGTGCAGCTCAAGGGACCAAATGTCATAGAAAAATCTATCTCTCTCTCTCTCTGACCAGCCATTCGGCCAAAGCTCAGGATCCGTGAGAAGTGAAGTGCTTCAGCAAACCCTCGACTCTTGCCCCTGAGCCTCATAATTTTTGGAATCCTGTGGTAGTTCGAGATGTAGTTGGTAAGCTCCGTAGGCCCTGCTCCTAGCCTAGGTTAAGAGACATGAGGTGATGAGCTGTCACTTGGAAAGATTCACAGGCTGACCGTAAGTGCTTTATCCTCGGTTATTTAGTGAGCAACCTGATAGGGAGTGCATAGTGATAGGATGTCATGCCTTGGCATTGGGGGTCCACATATCCCCTATGCCTGCTAACTTGTGGTTGACTCCAAATGTATTGTGAATGACATGTGGCAGGGTCATGTGCACCGACATACATCTGTGAATTATGATATTGTCCTCCATTAATATTAATCACTTTTGAGTAATGTTATTCAGCAAACAAAGTTGAAAGAAAGATGGCATGCCTGCATTTTTTTTACATACCAAACAAAGTTAAAAAGGAAAAAGAGAGAAAGAAAGGACATGGAAACTTCTCCTTGTATTAAGGCATAGTTACCACCACCGATTTTGGTTACTGGAGATGGGAAATGGTTCTCACAGAACTCCACTCAGATTTTATGTGGAGATAGCTTGACGTTTCTCATCAGGACAACTTAAATGCTTGAACCCCACAGAGCACTTCTTGGAAACGTTAAAAGATTTTACTATCCTACTTTGTAAAGTTCTCTGAAGGTTTCTTTATTGTCTTTCCAACTTAAAAATGAAAATGGAAGTGAAACAATCACCTTACTTTAGATCATTAGAACTTTGCTAAAGCGCATGTTGTTCAATACAATGCAATATATGCAGCTCAAGGATAGGAAAGACTAGGGTTCAGCATGAAGAAAGCTCAGTTAAATGTGTTTAAAAAAGAAAAATCAATGGTGAGCATTAATGCAGTCACCTAAGGAAAATATTGCAATCAACAGAATAAGCTAATCTGAAATGTCATCCACTCATATACTAAACCTTATTTGGGATGTGATTTTTATGCAAATAATTATCTATATATTGAGAAAATTTTAGAGTTGCTTTTAGTATCACACACACATGCTACTTGAAAGAAAGCTCATCTTCAGTTAGCAGGTGGTGTTTAAAAACATCCTAATGTTTGATAAGTGAACCGATGTTCTAGTGAATGTCATGTATATAGAAATATTTCAATGTCTTGATATGTGCCAGGATGGATGTCTTCATACGCTGTTTTCTTCAATAAAATTTTCTTTATTTTCTCTCACATCATTTTTCGGTTAGATTAGGTATTTATATTAACTATCAAGTATATCCATCCTTTTTTAAGTTGTAAGAATGTTCTGTTAGTTGTCTATGTCTTCTATATTTCTGTCTCCTGCTTAATATTTTCCCAGCATAACCTCAGCTGATTGTTTTCTCGATGTAGGCTTGGTTCTGTTTGGGCTAATATATGTAATTTGATCATTTCATTCACTTTATTTGTAACTTCTGAGTTCAATATGAACTTTTCTTCTTCGATGGAAGTTGGATTGATCTCATAACTTTCTTGAACAGTGATACTGGAGAGATTTATTCAAAGAAACTTGCTAACTTTGTGGAAAAGCGACTGAAAAATGAACGGGCTGCTTCTGTAAGCTTTTCCGACAAATGATTTATTTATGCTGCGCAAATATTAAGCATATGTATTTTTCTTTTTGGTGTCAGTACTTCTATAAAAATGATGTTTATGCAAGGAACAATATTTTCATTTGTTTCCATTGATACATTCGAAATGTCGCTGTTTCTTAGGAGACCGAAATGCTAGTGGAATGATGAAACTCAATTATTTCAGAATTGTACCAAACAAAATGGTATATACTGAAACATAACAATCAATAAATTGTGTCAATAAGAATTTAGAACTTTTCATAGGCGTTATATTAGTAAGACTGTATACATCTGACCCTTCCCAGACCCTGCAGTGGCAGAAACCTTCTGCACTGGGCTGCCCATTAAAAAAATACTTGTGATATTTTCTCAGTTCATTTCTGTAAATTTTCTCCCCAACCTGGTAGCTGATAAAAAGAATGGTGGAATGCTGATCATTAGCTTGATTCAATCACCCTGATCCTGATTTGTGTAGTATCTGGAAAACATTACAATAAAGTCTCTTTTTTATTACGGCGGGGTCTGAAGCCTGACGCAACTTGGGCTTTAGCCCCTCCAGTAATGAAAGCCCTGAAAAAGGGAAATAAAAAGCCTAAATACAACTATAAAAGTCTGATATAATAAACCAGGCTTTGTTCATCCTTCTGGCATCAGTCTGTCACAGGTTGTGTGGGCCATCTTGGGGCCTTTGGCAAATAATCAGACCATGCTGATGCCTAAGACTCTGGTTAGCCATTCATTTCACCAGCCTATAGTTGCTTTGGCGGTAATCAACTGTATTTTCAGTTTCTACTTACCAGTTGCTTAAAATTTTGATGAAAGAGTCTCATGTTTACTTCATAATGAGTCCTTTCGGATGTAGTCAAAATTTTACTTTATATCCCCTTACTTCGTTGGTCATCATGGGTTTGAAATTAGGAAGAGAACCAAGATGTACTATTATATTAGGCTTCTTATTGTTATTCCTGTAACTCTTACAGAAGCTTTGTTCTTAGAAAGTTTACGTAGAGGTAATAGTGGCTGCGGTTCTACAATATTTTTTTGGAATACACATTTGTCAAAACATACAAAATGGGTAGGACATTGCTTAAGAGAGCCTGCTAAGGCTTATTATTGCTGGCTTTTTTGGTGGTCAAGTACTAATGTAGGCTTGGGGTTTTAGGATTTGTAAGGAAGTATAAAATGAATAAAGGTTCAGTGCTTTATTAAGACAAGGCTAGAGTTTAAGGCTGTTGGGCTGTGAATGGTATGAATACTACTTGAGAATGGTACTCCAGCAGGTTTTGCGTTTCCTTTTTGTGCTAGGATTGATTAAAGAGCAAAGGATGAGAGATTGCCAAATAGGGTTTCTAAGGTAGGGAAGCAGTGAATGTTATCTATTTCTAAAGTTCCTCCTTTCTTAAATGGGTGTTTCTTTGAGCTGCTTATGCACTGCATCACAAACATTATATTGAGCGATGAAATTTTAGTTCTGTTCCACCACATTATGGAGACAAGGCTACCTTTCCATATGACATGTATATTTTTTCCCTTTTGAAAACCTCAGATGATGTTGTCTTGCCTTTGTATAACTGATGAGTGATTTTGACTGTGAACTATATGGAAAAATTCTATTCTGTAATAGAAGGATATTGGAATTATTCTGTGGCAGTTACTGAGTAGTGATGCATCTATGAATTCTATTCCAAATACTTTTTCTCATGATTTTACTTGAAGGTATGAATTAAATATAAATCAAAGATGAAGATGTCATAGCTAGCAGTTGGACTTGGATCCATTTAAACTCTTTTTGCATTGGATTAGTATTCAGATGTTGTTTTCTGCTTTCTGGAAGCAAATACTTAGTTTTGTTCCCTGGAAAGCAAGATATATCACAATTACGACATTAGAGTATACCTATATTATTTTTAATAGTCAATTTAAATGCTTTAAATTTCTGTACAAGCCTACAGTATAGAAGTTATGAGAGAAATTCCAGAAATTCGGATAGCCATTTTATGTGGTTTTGCTTGTGGCCTAGATTTGGACTAGCACATTGCAGAGAACAATTCTGACAGCCAATTCAATTGTTGGATTCCCAAAGGTTAGTGTGGAGTCAGAAAAACTTCATTTTTTTTCCAATTTACTTCAGCATAACTTTTTCAATGACTCATTTAGCTAGGAGATTGTTTGTATCCGATTTTGCAGATACAATGGCGTGCATTGGATGAGATAAATTCTGGAGTATGTGATGGAATGACATACGAAGAAATAAAGAAGAACATGCCTGAAGAATATGAGTATGTTGCAATTCTTCTCTCTTTGAAGGAACTAAATGCTGTGATTTTCTTATATTTGCATGTGGATATAAGTAGGTAAATGTAGGAGGCAGAATATAAATTCTATAATACGGAAGATGATAGAGAGCTTATGCTACAACATAGTTTGTCCTACAATTTGAGTGGGATCATTAGTATGCAATCAAGATTGGAAGTTGACTTGGGAAAACTCAAAATAATATTAGAAGTTCAGTTGCCTTATTCGAAATTGTTACGCTTTGAAAGACACCACTCTAGGAGGCACAGACTCATTGTTTAGAGTGCCGTTTGCGTATCAGACACACTGTAGACATAGATACTTCGAGGACATGCCAAAATACGTGTAGGACATGCCAGGTGGTGTGTCTAATTTTTTTGTTATTTTTTTAAGCAGTGGACACGTCGGGGACACGTTTGGAACACAGCGGGGGTTAGATTGTAATTATTGAAAGTTCAAAATGGGGTAAGTTTTGTAAGTTTCATATCATCAATACACCATACAGAGATACAAAATAACAAATCAAATCACGCCTAACGTTGGTGTGGTAGTTATTGGAAAGAGGGGGGAATTGAGAAGAGAAAAGAGAGGCAGCAATCACACCACCGGAATAGAATTTCTATGCCCAGAACATAATTTCTTTTTCTTCTTCATCTTCTTCTTCATGGAAAATTTAAAATATATGAAAAATAATAATTTTTTGCCGTGTTCCCGTTGTATCTGTGTCCTTCATTTTTCAAAATTGTCGTGTCCCGTGTTCATATCTGTGTCCGTGTTTGTATTGGTGCTTCTTAGATAACAGTAGATAGGTAATATTTCATCATGCTGTTTATCACTTGAAAAAAATGAATTCACGTGTGCTGGCACTGATCATGTGGCGAAGGATTGCATCGGCATCCTCGTGAAGTGTCTTGGCAAATCAGCTGGCACAATCCACGTAAATGTGCTTTGCTTTGGGCTTTCAAGTGAAGAAATAAACACTTGATGTCCCTTGATCTTTTTGATGTCGACACATTGTAGATTGTATAGATACAACATTGGCTTGCAACATCAACAATTTGGATGTGACAACATGAAGGGTAAAGTTTGAGTTTACCTATCCTTTTGACATGATGCCAAGACACCCGTAACCTGCTGTTATGTTTTGATATGGTGAGCATAAAGTGCAAAATCACAAGTCTGGTAATGAGAAACGAAAGCAACCTGACTATCAAAAAAGAAAAGAAAAGAAGAAAGAAGGAAAGAAAACTAAATGTGAAAGCAACATTTGTCAGTTTGTGACTTATCAAGGAAAAAAAAAAAAAATACTTTTGTTAGTTTGTGATGGAAGGGAAAAAAATGGTGAGTTTGTGAGGTAATCTGTCTCTAGGATGACATTGTTTTCCTATATATGACGAAAGCAAGAAAGAATAGATATTGTCCCAGGAAGAACTCAGGAAAAGCTAAATCAAACAGGTTAGAAAACCAGACATAAATCCAACCTACCCAAACAGAAAAGAAAAAGGAGAAACGAAGACCCTGATAACTAGTTAGGAAACATGGACACTCCGTTTATGATGTCATATGCACATACTCTTTGGACACGTTAGGACATGTCAATTGGCATGGCTAATATTTTGATTTTTATTAATATTTTTTTAATGGACACATATGGACACATCGGGAACACACGTGTCCCTTACTTGGACACGTTGTGGGACACGGTAGGGTTAAAATGTTCTTATTAGAAGTATTAGACGGATTCAAATTTATAAATTTCAAAACTTGAAAACACCCACACGTTAAACACCCACATCCAATTCTTTAAATCCTTAACTTGTTAGTTGTTGTATTATAATTGTGAACTTATTTAGTTGTTTTTATTTTTTATTTTTGGTGATTTATGAATGTTACATTCTTATTCATAGCAAAAAAAAAAAAAAAAAAATTATATATTTTTATTTGTCATATCCTCACCGTGTCCTCATTTTTTTGAAAATGTTGTGTCATGTGTTCTGTGTTCGTATTTGTGTCCGTATCCATACTCGTGTCCGATCCACGCTTCTTAGATAATTAGTAAACCCTCCTGTGTTGTTGACTTTGGTGCTTTCATAATTGTCTATGGCACTTAGATAGGCAAAATTCAGCTAGAAGCAAGATGAAGTCTACTTGTTCAGATACCTTAAAATTAAAGAAATGAAGATATAAAATTTATGTGCTTTGGTGGGAGTTCAATGGAGGATCAATGCATGTGCAGGGTGCCACCTTGTTGTTTCCAATATTTTACATTGGCATCCTCATTATTTTATCCTGAAATGGAGTGAAGGATGTGAAAGTTCGAAGCAAAATTTGGTACCATCAGCAATTTACTTTGGCGAGTCACATGTCAGCTTCCTATTTGTGCACACATGGCTTTTTCCTAAGTTCTACCATGTGGTATGACCTTGGTCAATACATGTCCCTATAACCCAGGGACTTTTTGACTGTGGTCCTTGCCACATTTTCGATGACTGTCAGTTCCCATGTAGGACAACTTAAATGGTGCCTTGGCCTTGGGCCTTGGGGCTTGGGCCTAGACAACTGAGATAATAATGATGACCTTCATAAATCTGTTATACTTGGTGGATGATGGAAATTGTGCCCCTACACCTTGAATAGGTTGACTGTGAGTTGCTTCTTTGTTATTTAGCGGACTCTTCCTAGAGAGAGCATTGTGATTCTTAGATGCTTGCTTGGCTTGGAGGTAGGGTTCAAGGAACTCATCGTGTTTAATGTGGTAATGGTAAGGTCTCCAAATTGCATGGTGGTGCAACTTGTTTTGGTTTCATTCGGTTTTGTTCTAGACCTAATCAAACCTGTGTAGGATCATTTTGTATTTCTTTAACCCCAAACTAGACCATCAACTGCTAGAGCCAAACCAAATCAAACCTCTTAAGTTTAGTTGTTGGAGATCTAGGGTGAATGGAAAAAATTGCATGGAGGAACTTTGACTCCTTTTCTTAATTATTTTTAACCTGGTATTTCAGTTATCCATATGGTCAACCAAAGCCTCTTTTAATCTCCCTTCTTCATTTGTAGTGTAAAGTATGTCCCTTAGACTATTATTTTGAGTGGATAAACTGGTAAACTTTTACCTCGTTCGATTTCTCCCTGATTTAACTATATCACAAAATTTTCCCTGCATACTTTTTAGTAGTTTTGCCAATTATTGCTGTATCCATGGTCCTTTGTGATTGGAACGTCTCTCTCTCTCTCTCTCAAATCTTTACTAGATCAAAATCACAGCCAAATTTGATCCAAATATTATTTACCACGTTGTAAGCAGTTTAGTAACGTCATTATTCCTTTTTGTTTTTCTCTCATTCTTGTCCTATTCAATTGTCTTTGTAATCTATTAATTTCGAATTTGGAAAGTTTGGGGCAACTAATAAAATTAGTATGGTTCTTGTTTGACGGGTTTTCTTTCCTATGTATAAATAATTATAATAATGTGGCCTAAAATATAGGTGTTATAGTTGGCTAACTCACAAGTAATGTCAAGGTGGAACACGTTTTGCAAATTTTAGGTATACTAAATATGGGCCGGTATCATATTATCATTTCCTAAGAACCAAGAATATTTATAAGAAGGTTCGATTTTCGAGTTGGACATGTGTCAAGTACCGACATTCCTATTTTGTTTTTTCAATGTATTGAAAAGTTCTCCTATTTCTCCCCCACCCCCCCCCCCCCCCCCCCCCCCCCCCCCCCCCCCCCCCCCCCCCCCCCCCCCCCCCCCCCCCCCCCCCCCCCTAAAAAAAAAAACAAAAAATAACCACATTAAACAAAATGGGACTAAACACCATGTCTTCCTTTGCCTTCTATCTACCTTTCCGACCCACCAGCTCTGTGTTCATATTTGTGCTTCTTAGATCATTTCATAAAGTTTTTTTAGTGCTTTGTCCACACAATTGTTGTTTTGTTGCGAAAATTATTTTTGTGCCGGATTCGAGGTCTAAGCCTTACTTTGTTCCATCATTTATTTATATGTTGATGAGGCATAGTATACAGGCATTGAATTATCAATAGATTCATATAAATTATTGTGGACCCACTAGACCATGCGACACTCCCATATCACCATCATGTCATCTATACATCATGATGTGTGCTTCCACGTGTTAGCCTTGTGAGATGAAATTTGGATCACTAGATGCATTAGGCTCGTTTGAAAGAGATGAAATTTGGACCACTGGACGCATTAGACTCGTTTAAAACTGGATGGCTCAACTCATTGGTGGATTGCCCCAAATTTAGCAATTCAAGAAAATAAAGTTTTCAAAGGCTAAGCTTTTTCCTAGAACGGAATATAAACATTGGTACAACAGGAGGCTCGAGAGACCTCGAGCGACACATCGTAATTTACACTAACCTCAGCGTACCATCGGAGATACTTTAGCCACATCTTAACCCATGGTTGAAGAATGAGGCGATCAAGAAAGTCGACCTTTCATAGGCACATATTTACTCTATTATCTATCTAGGTTGTGGGGGTAGCTTATGACTTCTTAGAAGACGAATTGGTTTACTTTCACCATCCCAACCAATGAATCATTAGGATTCATCAGTATCTGGATTCATATCTTTCTTGCTTCCCGGTGCAGCAGTTCTTATTTAGTAATTGTAGGTGGGATTTTCGAGAAAGCTGGGCCGAACTCTCAAGCCCGAATGAATGAGTCCAAACTCCTTGCAAGAGAAGAAGGTTAGAATGGGTCAACCCTTGGTGGGCCGATCACACTTCGAAGATTAAGTTAGCAAGCTTAATCGAGATAAAAATGAATGAGAGTTGTGAATGCTTGGAGGTAATTGTTCGTACTTAGCTTTCGATCTCTTGGGTATTTATAGCCAGATCGACGGAGTGTCTTTGGCCTTGGCCTACTAGTAGGCCTTCATGGCCTGTTGGGTAGGTATCACCATTGACGCCGCTTGACCATTTACAGGGTTTGGCTCACCGTTGCTGGGGATGCCAGCTGACCGGACGTGCACGTTGACGTTGCGTGGGAAGTTGCTTCCACATTTAATGCTAGTCAACTCCACATTAAATGCTTGAACACCGCTAGCGGTTTGGGTCATGGCGGGAAAGGGGTCGGCGGTTTGGGTCGGCTCGTCCCGTAACTCTGATTCGGGCCGTCAAGCAGCCCATCTTTAATTTGCGTAAATTGGGCCTAACTTGCTGGGTTGGGCCGCGGGTTATTCCCCCACAATTGGCCCCCAGCCTTTGTGTTGTTTTGACTTCTAAAGCGGCCAAGGGCTGTAACGGTTACCTGGCCACGCGGATGCTAGGAATTTTAAAAGATTTATTGATGGGGTTTCGTCGAACCGACGACCGATGCGACGTTTTGACAGAGCATCATCATTACTGCCGTTTTCCTGCGCACGAATCGACGACTCTGATGTATATAAAAGGGTGGCGCCTTGTTTAGCAGAAGACACTCAATATTTTCTTGCCTTTTGTCTAGCGTGTGCGTCGGCTATCTCGGCACCCGCCACTGTAAGTGTTTTTTGAGCCCACACCTCTTTCGTTCTTCTCTCTGTTTCTCTGTGCTTCGACGGTTGTCCCCTGATGACATCTCGTCTTCGAAGAATGGTAGATGGTCCGATGGCCATTGCCGCATTTAGGGCTAGGTTCGACATCCCGGATGAGATCGGCTTAGAGCTGGTCGATCCTGAGGACCACCATATGGGAGAGACCAAAAAGGGGGTGCCGTTCCCGGTTATCGCCATTGTGGAAGGGGGACTTAGGTTTCCCCTTAATCCTCTTCTTCATAAGTTCATAGTAAAAAACAAGGTATCGCCCTCGTAGTTGTCATCGAACATCTATAGGATCTTCTTTGGTATGCTTGAGATTAATCGGCGCCTGGGTGTGAACCTGGGTCTCGCCGAACTGGATTATTGTTACTCGCTTTGTAAGGTCAGAGATAGTTACAAAGTCTACGTCCGAGCCGTTGACAAGTCCTTAGAGTTAGTGAAGTGTCTGCCTTCCTCCGGGAAGGGCATTGATGATGTCAGGGTTTGGGTAATCGGGCCCTGGGAGTTCGGCAACGTTCTTGAGGAGGAAAGGCCGGCGATCCGATGCTCTAGAGTTCCTTTTGAAATAGGTTTGATGCCGACCTCTTATGCTATGTGTCCCTTAATTTCTGACGTTGATCTGAATCTGATTGTGCTATTTTTTCAGAAAAGAAGGAGAAACGGTCGAAAGCACGCGATTGGTTGGTCAACTTTGACGACCTCAACAAGGTTTTGAACTACCTCGGTCAAAAGCACGTCGCTCGGGCCGCGCACGTCTTGTTCGCCTACCTGCTTCGATATTCAACCTTCACCGCCAATACGGGTGTTCCCCAGAGCACTCTTGCGAGATTGGCGAAGGAAGGTGCCGAGGGAGATTTTGAGGAGATTCTTACCGGAATTGCTATTGAAAGGGCCCGTAGCCCGACTAGAGTGACAGTTGCAGTTGCTCCACCGTCGGAGCCCGTCGTCGAAGAACAATGTGAAGCGCGATCAAAGTCCCACAGCTTGGCATCATGTTCATTGCCACTCACGATTCCAGACCGTCGAGTTAAGATTCCAGTCAGAACACAGGGTTCTACGCCATCCCCCGACGAAGAGGACGGTATGAGTTCGAGGGAGAGAATGTTCGCCGCTGCTGGCAAGCCGCTGAAGTCGGCCGCCACAACTTCCACCGACACTCCTCCTGCCGAACTGGTGATGGCCACTGTGGAGGAGGCCCCTTCGGTTCAAAAGAAGCCGGAGACTCGGCAGCAAAAGAAAAGGGGCTAAGAGGTGATCGCACCGCCCCCAGTATCCAAGAAGCAAAAAGGAAAGGGTGCAGTGGACGAGGTCGACCAGGCTGTTACCATCACGCCGGACATTTTAGGCCGACCTTTCTCGACAACAGATTCGATGATCGAGTAGACCGAGGTAGCCTTTGATGTTATGAAGAGCATTCTTCAGAAAAAAGATATGGCAAAGTTGGGTGAGGCAAGCGATGCGGCTGTCTGTATGGGTGCCCTCCATGATTCACTGTTGGTAAGTCGGCACTCTTTTTTAACCCGTTTTAAAGCCTTTCCTAAACAACTGCTTTAACACGACCTTCTCTTTTTGGTATAGGGTTGCCTGAATTTTTTGGAGGCGATGACCCGCTTCCAGAAGCTTGCCGAGGTGCATCAGGAACTCATCGAAGAATATGGCCGCTTAAAGGAGTGAATCGATGCCAATAAGGATCGGATTACCTTGAAGAAGCAGGCCGAACAGGCATCTGCCGAGCTTCTGCTGATGAAGGCGAATTTTGAAAGTAGGGATAAGGAAGTGACCGACCTCCTGAAGAAATTTGATGTGCAGTTCGTGGATCTGTACTAGGCTAATGCCGAGGTCGAGGCACTCCAAACTGAAGTGGCTAAGCTGAAGGCCGATGAGGAGGTGATTTTAAAGAGAGGCGAAGACAGAGCGGCCAATAGCCTGGCCGTTGAAATGGCGGATTTAAGTTGTGCCATATTTTGGCAAGGCTGGAGCGGCGCCCTTCATGTTGCTGGTTTAGACAAATCCGTCGATATTTGGCATCTTTGTCCGGATTACTTTGATACCACTGAGGACGGCATTGTAGACCCAAAGAAAGTGGTTGCCAATGTTGAACATCAAGGGCAACTAGCTCTGGAGATTGCTGCTGAAAAGGACTAGGCAGAGAAGGAGAAAGTGGTTGCCGAACAGTCCAAGTCTGCCGAGCTGTCCGTAGATTGCTCGGATGAGACATCTGTTTTGCCAGGGGATAAGTCGGCATAATCATTTGTAGCTTTTCCTTCCTTTTGTAATCACCAACATTTTTAACGAGAATTTTGTTTTGTCTCGCTATCCACTGTTGAATTTGCCTTACTTTTTTTGAATTCAAGTTTGTATGATTTCCTTTTTGGCCGAACTGTCTAACTTGGTCAGGACCAAGGTTTTACACTTGATTTTTGTGGCCTTCTTTGGCCGACCTGTCTAACTTAGACAGTACTAAGTTTTTACACTTGGTTTTTGTGGCCTTCTTTGGCCGATCTGTCCAACTTGGACAAGGCCAAGTTTTTACACTTAGTTTTTGTGGATTCCCGGAGTGCTCAGAGATGACTCTTTTAACACTTCATTTTCCATTGATCCCATAAAAACTTTACACATATTGAGTTGTTACATTGTATGGGATTCTGTGCTACTGGTAGAATTTCTTCAAGTTATTCGCATTCCAGGGTCGGGGCAATCGTCTTCCCTCTTCAACAGTCTCCAACCGGTATGCACCTACGCTGACCTAGGATGTCACTCGGTAGGGGCCCTCACAGTTGGGGCTGAGTTTGCCATCTGCTACATTCTTTGTTGCTCCCAGTACCTTTCGTAAGACTAGGTCACCTGGAGCGAAGTTTCTCGGATAAACCCGTTTGTTGTAAGAGCGTCTTAATTGTCGCTGATATTCAGTAAGTCTGATCAAGGTAGCTTCCCTTTTTTCTTCAGCAAGATCCAGATCCTTTGCCAGCGTCTGGTCATTGAGTCATGTGTTAAAGATTGCCGATCTAATAGTTGGGAGTCCGACCTCCAAAGGTATGACTGCTTCTACCCCGTATGCCAGAGAGAACGGAGTTTGTCCGGTAGATCTCCTTGGAGTCGTTCTATAGGACCATAGAACGTTGGGTAGCTCATCTGTCCATTTTTCTTTGGCCCTTTCCAGCCGCTTTTTAATTCCGTTGAGCATAGTTTTGTTTGAAATCTCGGCCTGCCCATTGCACTGAGGATAGGCTAGTGTCGAGTAAAAGTTCTTGATCCCAAGCCCTTCACAAAACGATCTGAACATGTTTCTATCGAACTGGGTGCTGTTATCTGAAACAATGGCGCGAGGTACCTTGAACCTAGTTATTATACTTTTCCAGGCAAACCTTTTAGCATCGACCTCTCTGATGGTTGACAGAGGCTTCGCCTTTACCCATTTAGTGAAGTAGTCAGTCGCCACGATGAGGAACCTTTTGTTGTCCGGAACTTGGAGCAGAGGTCCGACTATGTCTAGTCCCCATTAAGCGAAAGGCCACGGGCTGGTAATGGTTGCTAAATCCTCAGCTGGCTGGTGGATGATGGGAGAGTACCTCTGACACTTGTCACACTTTAGGATGTACTAGGCTGCATCTTTTTGCTTGTAGGGCCACCAGTATCCTTGTGAAATAGCTCGGTGTGCTACCGATCTTCTACGGACGTGGCTTCCACATATCCCTTCGTGGATTTCAAAGAGGACGCCTTGCACTTTGTCTGGATGGACGCAGTGGAAGTATGGACCCGTGAAGGAACGTCTATAAAGCTCCTTACTTGGCGAAAGCCAATATCTGAGAGCTGCGTGCTTTACTCACCGAGCTTCATTATTGTCTTCTGGCAGTTCATCTTTGTCGAGGTAGGAAATAATTGGGTCCATCCAGGATGGTCCCAACTGTTCTACAATTAGGGCTTGCTCTTCCTTCTGAAAGATACTGGGCCTGGCCAGGGTTTCCACGTTGATAGTCCTTTTTGACCCTGACTTCAGGGCTATTGCTAATGTCGCTAAAGTATCTGCACGTGAGTTGTTATCCCGGCTGATTTGTTGAAACTTGTACCTATTGAATTGGCCAAGTAGTTCCCTGGCTTTGGCCAGGTACTGCGTCATTCTATTATTTTTTGCTGCGTATTCTCCCGTAATCTGATTGACAACAATCAGGGAGTCCGAATAAATGACGATCTCAGGAATTCTGAGCTCGATAGCTCGGCGTATGCCGGCGAGCAAGGCTTCGTATTCAGACTCATTGTTGGAGGCAGCAAATTCGAGCTTGATGGCTTGTTCAATGGTTAAACTGTCTGGTGTAATGAGCACTATGCCTGACCCTGTCCCTCGATCATTGAAGGCTTCATCGATGTAGAGTTGCCAATGAGCACTTTGTTCCCAAAGATCTAGATGGAGGTTTTGGTGTGATTGGGTAAGGTCTTGGTCAGTCTCTGGTGGCAATTCAACGGAGAACTTGGCAACAAAATCAGCAAGAACCTGCCCTTTCACGGCCGATCTCGGTTGAAACTTGATATCGAACTCCCCTAATTCCACGGCCCATTTTGCCAACCTTCTAGAGAACTCGGCCCTTCGGAGAAGAGGTTTGAGCTGGTGGTTCGTGAGGACGTTGACAGTATGGACCCTAAAGTAATGCACCAACTTACGGGATGCTACTACCAGTGAGAGCGCCAATTTTTCGAGTGGTAAATACCTGCTTTCTGCTCGGAGAAGTGTTTTGCTGACATAGTAGATAGGTAATTGCTGCAGATCTTGTTGCCTGAGTAGGACGGCGTTGATTGTATGCTCTGATACTGTCAGGTAGAGGAAGAGTTCCTTGTGCTGGAGCGGAGTGGAGAGCAAAGGTGGTTGGGTCAAGTATTTCTTCAGATCGGTAAGGACTGAGTCACATTCTGGGGTCCATTTGAACTGTTCTTATTTCTTGAGAAGCTAGAAGAACGGTCGGCATCGGTTTGATGAACGGTTGATGAACTTGTTGAGTGCTGCGGTCATTACTGTTAGCTTTTGTACCTCCTTGGCATTCTTCGGGACCTGAATACTCTGGATCGCACTAATTTGTCGCGAGTCCACTTCAATGCCCGGATGCGTAACTAAGAACCCTATAAATTTGCTCGAGTTGACCCCAAAGACGCATTTCGAAGCATTGAGCCTCATTTTTTACTCCATCAGGATGCGGAGTACCTCTTTTAGATCTGCCTGATGAGAGTCGCTGAGTTTGCTTTTCACCACCATGTCGTCGATGTAGACCTCGATAGTTCTGTCGAGCCACTGATACGTGGCTCCGGCATTCTTCAGACCAAAGGACATAACCTTGTAGCAATAGATATCCCTTGGAGTGATGAAGACCGTCTTCTCTTGGTCGTCGGGGTAGAGGAGAATCTGGTGGTACCCTCAATAGGCATCCAAGAAACTCATCCTCCCAAAGCCAGCCGTTGCATCCACGAGTTGGTCAATTTTGGGGAGGGGGAATGGGTCCTTGGGGCATGCTTTGTTGAGATCAGTGAAGTCCACACAGACTCTCCACTTGCCGTCCTTCTTTTTCACTACCACTGTGTTTGACAGCCTGCTTGGGTAGTTGATCTCTCAAATTATCTCAGCTTCCAAAAGCTTCTCAGTCTCTTCCACAACAACGTCTACGTGCTGGGTTCCTGCCCTTCTCCCTTTCTGGCCCATAGGTCGGCACTTTGGGTCAACATTAAGCTGATGACAAGTAACATAGGCGTCAATCCCCGGCATGTCATAAGGGTTCAGGCGAATACTTCAAGGAAACTTGTCAATAATTCGATCAAGGATTGTTCCTCCCGTCTGGACAAGGAGTGCCGATGACAAAGTACTTATTTCCTTTCCGATCAATGTATATCTTCTTCAGGTCCTTTACGGCTTTGTTCTCAAGTGTCTGTCTCACATCGTCAATGGTTGGGTTGTTTTCGTGCAACTCCATCATTTGCACCTTCCTTGCCTTTGTTTTGGTTGTGCACGCTGTTAGGAAGCATTGTTTGACAGCTACTTGGTCTCCTCTTATCTTCCTTACTCCACCAGGGGTCAAAAATCGGATCAGTTGATGGTAGGGCGAGGGAATAGCCTTCATGAGGTGTAGCTAGGTTTGTCCTATGATGGCATTGTATGGGGAGAACACATTAACAACCATGAATTCTGTCTGCAATGTGATTCCTTCTGCAATCACTGGAACCATTATCTTCCCCATGGGCCAAATTAGATTTGAGCTGAAGCCGACCAAGGGGCTGAGTGATGGCTGGAGGTCGGACTCCTTGAGTGCAACTTTTTGAACAGGCTGTAGTACATGAATTCGGATGAACTTCCTTGGTCGATAAGCAACCTTTTTACGTCACAATCCGTCATTCTTAGTGTTACGACCAAGGCGTCATTATGTGGAGTCTGTACTCCCACGAGATCTTCATCAGTGAAGGTAAAGGACGTATGGGTTTTGCCGATCTTGACTTTCTTGCTTGGTGGTTGTATCTGCATGACTTCCCTTAAGTGTGCAGCCTTCTGTATCTTGACCCGGTATCTATGTGGGTCGACAGTTCCTGATTCAGCTGAACCGTGTAACACATTGATTACTCTGACCGGTCTCACATCTATCTCCTTCTGGGCTATGTCTTCTAATCGCGGTTGCTCGGCTTCTTTTTTCGTCTTTTTCAGGTCAATGAATTGGTCGAGATGGCCAGCCTTGGCCAAATCTTCCAAATGGGCTTTCAGGTGCCAACATTGCTCCCTCTTGTGCCCCTTTTGGCGGTGGTAGGAGCAGAATTTCTTTTGATCCCGAGCTACCGGATCTCCCCCTAGCTTCGGCGGCCACTTGAAGAAGTGCTTGTCGTGGATTTGAGGCAAGATTTTATAAATGGGGTCCTTAAAGACTGCATAGACCCCCTCGTTTACCTTTTTCCCCCAGTTGGTATCTTCTGTTCTGGGTTTCTTGGCATCTTTCTTGTTTGTTTTGTCGGCAATAGTGCTGACATTTGCCGAACTTGGCTGGGACATATCCTCTTTCAATCGCGCATAGCGCTCGATTTTCAACATCAACTCTTGTATAGTGAAGGCCGGTTTCTTCATCAAGGACTGCCGCGGCCGATGCTCTCTGGGCAGGCCGATTTTGAACTGAGTTACAGCCAATTGTTCGCTGCACTCATCAATTTCGTTATTAGCCTCCCAGTAGCGTCGTGCATACGCCCGCAATCCTTCTCCTTCTTCTTTTCGTATGGTCAGTAAGAAATCAACCTCCTTCGGCTGCAAACTGTTTGCTATGAAATGGGTGGTGAACAACTTGACGAGCTGCCTCCAACTTGACACGGATTTAGATGACAACTTGTGAAACCACCATACTACCACTACCATCAGCTATTTGTAATGCCGAACATGATTAATCGGGTCGGTCTTCCCATCGTATAATGCGAACTTTGGTGGGGCGAATTTTTGAGGAATCGGGTGGGACTCGATCTCCTCTGTGAAGGGCAAGGATGCGATTTGGTGTAGGGCCTTCTTTACCAGGTCGTGGGCCGTGCGCCCCTTGGTTTGTTGCTTCTTGTCCTCCTGCTTCTCGTTGTATCACTTTTCCCAGTCTTTTTTCTGTTGAGTGCCGGCCACAAGTTCGTCATTTGGCGCGGTTTTGCTCCTATCCCTTCGTCGATCTTCTCTCTTGTCGTCACATCGCCCGGTGCTAGAGGTAAAGCTCCCTCTTAACCGTGGTGCTGGATCATTCCTGCCGCCAGTACTCCGCTTCTGGTTAGGGGACCTTTCTCTCTCATGCCCATTTCTTCTAGAGAATGCCTCCCTTATGACCCGTACTTGGGAGGTGAGGTAGGCAATCTTTTCGCGGCGTCGCCGAATTTCCCTCTCCGTTGCACGGAGTGTGTCTTCGCTTGGGACTCGCCTACTGGAGGGCGATGGGGCTAGGTTCCTGTGGTGGTTTCTGCGGAAGTTTCTGTCCCTGACATAGTCTGTGTTCCTCGGCTTCCTGGTGGCTTTCAGCAGGTGTCCGTATTTCCGACCTTAGTATCCTTCCTTGTTGCCGATCTACTAGCGTAGAGTGGCAGTGCGCCGAGTTAGTCTGATCGTGGCTGGAGGAGGCTCTGGTTCTCTCTTCTTCCTCTTCTGTCGTTCAGGCTCATGATTTTCTAAGCTTTCCCACAAACGGCGCCAATTGTAGGTGGAATTTTTCGAGAAAGTTGGGCCGAACTCTCAAGCCCGGATGAATGAGTCCAAACTCCCTGCAAGAGAAGAAGGTTAGAATAGGTTGACCCTTGGTGGGCCGATTACAATCCGAAAATTAAGTTAGCAAGTTTAATCGAGATAAAAATGAATAAGAGTTGTGAATGCTTGGAGCTAATTGTTCGTACCTGGCTCTTGATCTTTTGGGTATTTATAGCCAGATCAACGGAGTGTCTTTGGCCTTGGCCTACCAGCAGACCCTCATGGCCTGTTGGGTAGCCATCATCATTGACGCTGCCTGACCACTTACAGGGTCTGGCTCACCATTGCTGGGGATGTTGGCTGACCGAACGTGTACGTCGACGTCGCGTGGGAAGCCGCTTCCGCATTTAATGTGAGTCAACCCCGCATTAAATGTTTGAACACCGTTAGCGGTTTGGGTCATGGCGGGAAAGGGGTCGGCGGTTTGGGCCGGTCCGTCCCGTAACTCTGAATCGGGCCGTCAAGCAGCCCATCTTTAATTCTAGTAAATTGGGTCTAACCCGCTTGGTTGGGCCGCGGGTTATTCCTCCACAGTAATATTGTCATTTAAAATCTTAGTTTGCTTCAACATATATATTTGACATTCGATATTCTTCATGTGCTCTCTGATCATTTGAAAATTTGAATCTGAGATTCTGAGATTCTTTATACTTTATCTTCCTTCAGTTTCCTTATTTGGTAGCAGAATTTTGTGAAATTTATTTCAGGTCACGTAAGAAGGACAAGTTAAGGTATCGATATCCTCGTGGAGAATCTTATCTGGATGTGATCCAAAGGTTTGGACAGAAGTTCAAATAAATCATAACTTTTTAAGACGAATTTGTTCCTAATTATTTTAGTTCAATTAACCATCCTCCTAATTGCAGGCTAGAACCCGTAATCATTGAGCTTGAACGGCAGCGTGCCCCTGTTGTGGTGATATCTCACCAGGTTGTGCATAATGCCTAATTGAAACTCTTTTCGATTAGAACATGATGAGGTTATGCAAGCTAATTTCCTTTTTTTTTTTGTTTGTGTTATTCTTGTAGGCGGTATTGCGAGCACTATATGCTTATTTTGCTGATAGGCCTTTGAAAGAAATTCCACATATTGAGGTAATTCACAAATATCTAAGAACTGAATATTTTTGGTGAATATCTATTTTTTACCTCATATTGAGGTAATTTCACATGTGGGTTTTTTTCAGTTCCATTTCCAGTTTCACTATTGAACGAATTACTTGGGATTTGGGTTTTGTACTGTTGATTGGGCAATTAAGCATATTGTTGAAAGTTCAGTTCTGACTAAGTTAGTGGTGCAATTTTCAGGTGCCACTTCACACAATTATAGAGATACAAATGGGAGTTACTGGTGTTCAAGAGAAAAGATACAAACTCATGGATTGAACTTACTTTAAGATTGTAACCCGACTTGAATTGCCAAGGCAATTCTCCATTGATTTAACCTTTGTTAACAAAGTGTAACAATAGCAGGAATGTGCAACAGTACAATAATTATCAATCAACTTTTATCTACTGTCAAACTACCATCATCTTCCTCTGCATAGAATGTTCCTTTTCTTTCTTCCTTCCTTCCTTCCTTCCTTCCTTCCTTCTTTCTCTTTCCTTTTGTTTTGCTGAATTCTTCTTCTTTTCTCATCTTTGGGAGAAATGTACATCTCATGCCATTCTAAATTTTAGTATCATGTTCACTTTCATACGAAATTCCTGAGAGTAATGTACTTTTGGTTCCTGAGTAATTGTTCATTTCACCTCATGCAATTCGAGTGATTGAGCTGTCTTGTCAGAAAACCCAACTAAAATCAGGTAAAAGAAAGAAAGAACGACAGCAGGTGTTTCAGTTGTGCAGAAATAATTGAGCAGGATGAATAGTTCTATCTTAAACCCCGTAACCACGAACTTTCGAATGGAAAGGGGGAGAAAAATGACAGATAAGGCGGGATGCCGTAGAAGCTTCAGAGTTATTTATTTTCCCTAGTAAGTTTTGACAGTGGGATTCAAGCAGAAAGGGAACTGGTAAAGAACCAGACATGAACACTGGGGGTTCTATTGGAAACTCTTCCTTGTAAAAGGGGCTTAGTTTAATGTGTTCTTGATTTGTGGCTATTTCGGCGCTGCCATGGATCTAAAACATTTAGTTTGACGGAGATTTAGTACGAGGGCATACTCAAATTGGGGCATATTATTACGAGGAGTTAGCATGGTACATTCTATCAGTTTTGGGACACTCACTTGCACTTTGGATTAATTTATTAACAGTTCTAGGATTGTTTGTAGCTTATATGCAGAAAAGTAGGCTGTATCAATGCATGATTTTGTTTCCATGCTAAATATGAACAAGTTTTTGTGGTATCTTTCGAGCGAAACACGCTCGGGTTATTGTAACTGCATCAAATATGAACATTATCTGTCCTTGCATGACTTTAGTGCTGATTTAGATTTGCTTAGTTAAAGCTATATATTATCCTTCTCTGTGAACCCGAAATTGAAGAGACTACTTGATGTTGCTATGTGTACACTGAACTGAATCATCTTCATTATTATTATTATTATTTTACTTAGAAAAAAAAATGCGAATTTGATTATCTCTATATACACTCAAATGGTAGATGTTATTAAGCGGGAACTCATTCGGTACGGCAGTCGATGAACGTAATCTTTTTGGTGGGGGGGGGGGTCTTCAATGTCCTAATCTGAGAAGTGTTTGCAAGTTTGCCATCTGTTGCTTTTTTCACTTTGATAGGGGTGGCCTTGCCCTTTGAATTGGGTCAGCGCCAGAGGTCACGAGCCTACCCGCCCACCCGAAAGTTGATCCCCTTTGCCCAATACATGCAGGAAAACCGGAAATGATGGAGCCCAAGCCCAGCCACTAGTATCCTTAGATTCCTATACTGCTGGTGGTAGCTGGGGGTTCCGGAGCACTGGTTGTAGAGTCAAAAACCCTCTCTCAGTCTCTGTCGTACATTTACAATGTGGGACCCTATTCACCCAACCCGACAACCATATAGTTGAATATAAACGCAGATGTATATATATATATGTAAATTTGTATATACGGTATTGGGATCTTCTCCCCCCCAACTAAAATAAGAACACATGAATACAATAACCCATTACGTCTGACATTAAAATATGCACCTATTGCTGCCGTCGCCTTCACGAGACCTTCATTTCATTTCATCCCTCCCTCTCTCTGTCTGCCCTCCCCTCTGACCGGTGCGCATAAGTCCTACTAGTACTAGCTCCTTGAATAAAGGGATTCTCTTTTGACCTCAAAGCCTCATAAATATATATATATATAGAGAGAGAGAGAGAGAGAGAGAGAGAGAGAGAGAGAGAGAGGGAGAGAGGTTTTGTTTAGGTAACAAGGACACGCAAGGTAGAAGAAGCCAGGGCACAATGCCCGTAATTTGATCCGTTATCAACGACTTTACATTCACGTAAACGAACCCGAAAGGTATCTTTATGGGGCTCATATACCCTTTCCCAAATCCTCCATCATATCTGCAAACTTCCTCATAAACACAAATATCATTATATCCTCACGCCACTGTTTTGAAACCAACAAGAATGCTCAGTCCGCCGGACTCACCGAAGCCGAGCTCCAACCCAGTGAGAAATCTCATCCAGAGCATCTTCTCATACGACAGCAACGTCATGCTCGCCGCCGTCATATCCTTAGTCCTGGTAATTCTCTTCGTCCTGTTACTACACGTTTATGCCAAATGGTTTCTAGCACACGCTCGTCACCGGAGCAGAAGCTCTGTCTCCGTATCGCACGTCTTGGGTCCGGCTCGTTTCCATCATTTCAATGCCTTCGCGTTCGATACCGGTCCGTCAACTTCTCCGGCCAAGGGCCTAGAGGCTTCAACCATTGCTTCGATACCACTATTCGTCTACGAGTCCAATGAACACAAGAATGGATTGGAATGCGTCATTTGTCTGAGCTTGTTTGAAGAGCAAGATGTGGGTAAGAAACTACCCAAGTGTGGCCATGGCTTCCATGTCGAGTGCATCGACATGTGGTTGCATTCTCACTCGAGTTGTCCGATTTGTCGGGCGCCGGTAGTTGTAATGGCGTGTGAGAGTAAGGTTGCAGAGATCAATTCGATGTCGAACGGTGCGATCGCGGAAGAGTTATCGAGTGAGCCTGCATTGGAAATTGTGGTTGAGGTTCCGAATTCTGATGAGAGTGAGAATGGAGTAGTAGCAATGAGTGATTCATTATCTGTGTGTTCATCGTCATCTTCGTTGTCATCCCAAGCGGCGTCCCTGGGTGGCTCACTGAAGAGAATGCTGAGCAGGAATAGATCTGAAGTCAAAGTTCATCCATCATCCAGTGTTAATGAATCAGACAATTGAGAGAGAGAGAGAGAGAGAGAGAGAGAGAGAGAGAGAGAGAGCATCCATTTTCAGGATTATATATGCTTCGTTGAATAGTTCGTCAATGTTTATACCTCAGTTCTCATAAATCACTGATTGTAAAGTTCCATCGTACGTAGTAATCATCTTTATTTGAAGTCTTGGACAGTCATTCGCTTGGACTGATAGAAACTCCTATGATTATTATTAATACTCTTATTACAATTGGTAATACTCTTATTACTATTGGTAATATTAAGTAGAAAAATACTATTCTTCCATAATTATTGTACGGGTCACACTCACCTAACCCACGGACAAGTTATTTGGACCACTTGACTTCTCCTCTCAATACAAATAGATCCCCTGCTAGACGGACTGAACAAAATTTTCCAAACCCAGGAGCTCTCAACTTGATTAAAGGTGAGATTCAATTTGACTTTGCTCAGTATAATTGATCGTTGATGTGGACTAATTTAAGCTTTAGGAATGGCAAATCTTGTTCCCATTATTAATCCTCACCTTTTATCATTGACTTCATGCTGACACTGTGGACTGATCTTATGCAATGCAAATGGTGGAAGGTAAGTAGGGGAGTCCATGGGCCTGGGGGCCCATTAAGCCCGTTTATTATTTATAGGGGTTTAGAATTTTTGAAAACTCGACTATGTTAATGGGTGTATTGTTTTTTTGAATTTTATTAGAAGTTTTTTGAGTTAAATGGATGGACTTAATTGCTTGAGAATGTAATTTTTATTATGGACAAGTTTGGAATTTAATTTTTGGACTCGATAATAATTATATCTAGTGTAGGTCTAACAGAGCCTTGCCTGGCCCCTGCCAATGTCCAAGTTAATAGATAGGAATGAGAACCAGACTTGATCTTTGCTGTTGTAAATTTGGGTCTAGATCCTTTTCAGCCTATCAATTCTTCAGTTTTCATATATCTAGTCACACCACCAAAATATATTTAAAAAAAACAAAAGAAATCTCCATGATTCCCTAGAGTTAAAAATTTTGATCGAGCTAAATATCTGAATTGGTCATCAAACTAAGATGGTTGGTGCCTATTCATTTTGAGCTTTCATCTGCTTAAATTTGTTTTTTTTTTCTTGTCAGCTTAATGTAATGTGAACAATGAATGAGCAATACATTTAAGAAAAGAAGCTGGATCTTTTGAAATGGGCAAAAAAGTCCTTATATAGTTGAATCATCTGGTCCCAAAAACATTCTCTTGTAGCCTTGCCTGGCATAATCGCCATAGTCGTATTCTTAATCATCTTGTCATTATTTCACTTCGTTGTCCTACCTCTATGCTTAAATATGGGTGAACACGGTCCGATGGCCTGTTTAAGCTCATTCATCATTTATAAGATTTGAGATTTTTCAGGCCCGATTAATTTAATAGATGGATTTAAAAATTGTGTTTGAAGTGTGGTTCGACCCGAAATATATATTAAAAAAATATATATTTATTATATTTATGTGTTTAAAGTTATGTTATTTAACTTTATTTTTGAAAAAAAATGTTTGTTCAAAATATTTTTAAGTTAAATAGACGGGTTTAAGAATCATAATTTTTATTTTAAGTGGGCTTAAGATTTAATTTTAAACCTAATGAGAATTTTTTTTTAGTATAGACTTGATCAAGCCGGTCATCTCAATCCACACCACTCTTAAGTGTCCGTAGCGTTGCATGTCATGATCGCCATAGTCGGTTGTTGGAAACTCAAATGTCGAATGTTGTAATTGAGATTTTGGAGTTTGAAAATGAGGATTGTGATTGATAACAATGTAGGATTCATCCATTGTATACTGTAATCGAACCAGATGGCTGTAAGACTATGCATCGGTAGATGTTTTCTTTCCCTGTCAAAGGTTTTACATTTCTTTTTATCTTATTTTTGTTTTGGGGTTGAAGTTTTATAGAAGCCAATATCAATGTTAATTAGCCTACCTAGCTAGTACAGAAGTTTGAGTCCTATTTCCTTCCATTCTAGCTTTATATGTTTATTATCAGCCAGTTTTGGTATATAGCTTTTATATATATATATATATATATATGCACAGATATATACGAGTTCCTATACTTTCTATTCTAGCATATTATTAATAGGGCTGACTTAATCACTGGAATCGGATTGTTCATTCAATTCTCACTTGTCAAACAAACGAGAGAGTGGAAATAATTATTTCATTATATTTTTTTCATACCAAACGTAGCCTTAAAAGATTGACATACTTTCATGTTTATTCTCAAATTTCAAAACTTAATTTTTGGTGAATAGCTATGGGCTCCTCTTGAAAAAAAAAAAGAGACCATATAAATATAGCCTAAAAGACTCCATCCACCTCAATCACATAGTGCAGAATCTCAATGGTGGCAGAATGGTTATGAATGTAGCTTTAGGCTGTGAAAATAGCTGTCTAATAAAATTTCAGAAGTGCAGCATATAATATCAGAAAGCGAAGAATGATATATAATACAGTATCTCTCATGTATTTTGAAGCTATAAGAGTCAAATAAATGGTGGTTTTGTTCTTAAATTTTGTATAAGACTTTTTGTTAGCATACGGCGCATTGTTCATGACTGGGCTGGAAACAAAGAAGAGCTGTTGCACGCTAATGTAAGCTTCTGAAAACCACCTAAATAAAGACAGATACACATACAAAAGACAAACAAAATTAAGTAATTGAAACGAAAACGTTACTAGTTTGCCTCGGTTTCTTCATCGTCTTCATCTTTTAGTTGAGTGTTATCTTATTTCACAATTGGAGCACTGCAAATTCACATGGAGATTCAACTTGGAGAGGGGCTCTGCAGAGAGGACAACTCGACCGATTGCTGAGCCATTTATCAACACACTCGGAATGGTAAGCATGGTGGCATTTGGGCAAGACCTTGATTGTCTCTTCGTCTCTAAAAATACCCAAGCATATCGAGCATTCAGTTTCTTTAGAAATGACACTACTGTTGTTTGCTCCGGCCAGTGACCGGTGCAAGAAAATGGGTAAGTTTTTTATGGCGGCAGAGTCAAGGCCAAGCAACTGAGCCGGTGCTGGAGTTGCATGTTGAGCAGAAGAGCTGGAGTCGGCCGTGTTAGTTGAAAAATGGCCGTAGCGATTGACAAAATGGTAGAAGAAGAAGAAGAAGAAGGTGATGAGGAGGATGATGGAGAAGATGATGAGTGTGAGGAAGAGACCTGGGCTGTGGGGTTGAAGGCTGTAGTTGTGATTGGTGAGGTGCCACTGGAAGGGCTGGAAACCTTGGGAAGCCATGGCTCATGAGGGAAGCTTTTTGGTGGGTTTTGTTTGTGCAATATTTAACAATGGTGGCGCAGTTTGGACTTTGGGGTTGTGGCAATGACATACAAGTAAGATGGAAGTGATGGTGAAAGCATGGGCTTCCTGTACTAGTAGATGCTCACAAGCACCTTAGCTTCACTCAAGTTAGGTGTGAGCATTTGTTGCCATTTCTGTAATAAAGCCAACTGCATGCCAACTCTCTCTCTCTCTCTCTCTCTCTCTCTTTGAAAATGGATATGACAGATTAGTAAACTTGTAGGGTCTGTCGTCAGGTTCTGGTGAACTGCTCCGGTTGGCTACAGAGAGAAGGTATGTCAAGAAACACCAGTGTGGTGCTTGTTAAAGATTCTCTGATGACAAAATTAAATTTGAGAGGATAATTAGACAGATTTTTTTGTAGGGTTTTATTATGCATACCTTGGAGAAGAAAGCTTGGGTCTCCTTTTATACATTCATGGTCGTGGTTTCATGTATATCTGCAGATAGTTAGTGGAAATGATCGCCTTTTCACGTGGCGGTACATCATTAGACAATCAAGTCATTGGCAGGGTAGTGATGGACGTGGTTGTCTCCCACACGTGGCATCTTTTAGGGCATCTGTCAGACTGACATCGGTGCCGTAAGGAAGGTGGTTATCCCCCCACGCCTCTTGTCCTTTTGGTAGTACACAGTCTGGCCTAGTGTCAAGTGTGGTCTCCACTGGCCAGGTGAGAGGGGTGGTTGGCAAGCTCCTGTTCGGCACTATCTGCTTAGTGCCAAACCAATTGACCCCGGTATGCTCGACCATTTTCTGTTCAGCACTGCTAGAGTGCCCCGTCATTAATGGTCTCCTCAGTCAGCCTCTTACAGGGGTCTTGGTCAGCCCTCGTCAGATCGGTCCCTTTCAGTTGCCCTCAATTCTTTTAAGCACCTAGAGCGTGGTCAGGGAAATTCATACGGCAGGTGCATCTTCGTAAAAGATGGGGAGCATTTATGGCGCTGCAGGTGCAATTATGGCTATTGCTGGCAATGACTAAGCGCGTTGCTCGATGCCCCCATGACGTGTAAACTTCTTATTGGGTTTTGTCTCGCGATGTGACTCGACAACCTCCGTCTGTTAGATCTGTAGTTAATGAGTTGATCTGAACCATTGATTTTGATTATGAGGATTTTAGGTTTGGCGGTTTCAGCCTTTGGTTGTCACTTCGCATTCTCCACACTTAGACGGTTTCTGGCTTTCGAAGCCTCTCTTTCGTCTTTCTCTCTGCTCCTTCGTGTACCTGTGCTTGGAGATTCCAACTTATCTCTTTTTTGGTAAGATCCTAAACCGTGATCTTTCTTCTTCATGCAATTCTTCTTGGGGTGATGTTTTTGGTACCACACCAAAGTAAGGATTTCTCCTTCTCTCCAAGGCTTTGTCTAGAACCCGAAGTTGTTCGAGTCTATTTGGGAGTCGGTTGATAGTGGTTTCAAGTCGGCTAAGAGATTACATTTAGTAGGCGCTATGGCAGACCCTGAAGATGTACATTCCTTGGGTTCTAAGAACACTGTTTCTCAAGATATGGTTAGGGTGTGGTTAGAAGTCCCCGATAGTGCTTCGATGGGGCCTTCTGGGGCTTCTGGTGAAATGCTAGCCTTTGGGGTATGGTTCCTGGGCCTAGGGGTATGATAGTCCCTAGGGTTAGGGAGCTTAATTTTTTTGCTGAAGGGGTGTTCTCCGTCATTACAGAGAGGAGGGTCAGGAAGCTGTGGAAGGATTACCAATTTCCTTTTGGGTTGTCATATAGGATTCCTAAGAAGGAAGAGTGGGCTTGTTCTGCTCGCCTTAGGGAGGTCGGTGTTTATGAAGCTGCCCTAGCTGGTGGCCTTAGGTTTTCTATTTCGACCCTCATTAGAGGCGTTTTGAGTGTTTTAGGGTTGGCTCCTGGTCAGTTTCTTCCTAACTCTTGGAGGATTCTGTTGGCTTATGTCATGTTGTGGCAAACATCCAGTGATGGTGAGCGCCACCTCACTGCTGATGAGTTCTTACACTGTTACAAATTAATTGAGCACGAGAGAGGCTGGTGGTACTTTTCGGCCAAGAGTGGTGACATAACTCTAGTGACGGGGCTGCTCTATTCCAACAAGAGGTGGAAGGGCAGGTTCTTTTTTATATATGGCAATGGTTAGGAGCATCAACCTTGGGAGGTTGTAGGTGATGATTTTGCTTGGGTTCTTTGGTTGTGGAACATTCCAACTCGAAGGGTTATGTCCCTTAGTTGCCCTGGCTTTTCATTTCACTTAACCGTAGTTTTTAAATTTTTAGGGCCTTGACTTAGGTTCCTTGTGTCTGGCTAGCTTATGTTGCACTTACTCTGGATAAGACCCAGGAAGCCAGGGTGAAGAGGGCTCAGGATTATGGCATTACTAATGCCAATGCTCTGATGAACTTAGAAAATTTGGGCATATACTTATTAGGCCCTGAGCCTACAAGTAAAGCTCTGAGGGTAGAACGTGAGAGGAGTGAGTACAGTTCGTTCTTTTCTTTATCTTTGTTGATTGTTTGTTGATGTGTCTGTTTTTATTAGTCTTGTGTAGATCAAGGCAATGATAACTCCAACGAAGAGGGGGATATGGCTCTCAACAAGAACATCCTTGCAAAGGTGAGGTTTTTTTCAGAGCCCTTTGTAGCGGCTAAGCACTAGTTATAAAGCTGGGGGCAATGAGAGCAAGGACAAAAGGGTCGACCTAGGAGATCTCCTATCACCTAAGGTCGTCAGTCCTCCTCCTACGCCCTTGGTCACCCAGGAGGCATCACTAGCCCCAATTGAAACTACAGACACGCTCCCTTTACCAAGAGTTGTCAGTCCATCTCCTACAGGCTCCAGACATGCCTACCTCCTCCGTTCAGGATCTTTTTGCTAAAGAAAATATGATATTTGAAAGTCCAGAACTGGCTTGGAGGAGATTGCAGAGTGTAATCCATCTAAGGGACGGAGAGCAGTTGGTGAGCAATTTTACCTATAGGTTGACCTGGGACATTGGTTAGGATTTGCTTAAGGTAAGTTTCACAAGTGTAGTTGCTCGACTCATTCTTTCTTGCCTCTGATCTTGCCCCTTTTTGTTTGATCAGGCTATTACTAGGCTCTCTGTACTGAGTGCCAGAACATCAAAAAGCGATAAGGGTTTTTTAGAGCAAAGGCGTATGGCCGACCAGGCTCTGGCTAATGTAGTTTCTCTGAAGAAAAAGCTGAATGAGGTCTCTTTAGAGAGGGATAGCCTAAAGGGTGGGGTGCTGACCTTGGAAGAGAAGAATAAACTGATAGGGGATTTGGTCCACAAGAAAGGTGCCAAGAAGGCTATCAGCGAGAAGGCTGCCAAGGCTAAGATAGCTGCTTTTCCTGCTCAGGTTGAGGTAGCTGTCAAAAAGGCTTTTGAGGAGTACCATCAAGGGGATTCTTATCAGTTAGCACTGGGTAGGGCCTACATGCAAGGCTTTACTAAGGCAAAAGAGATGGTTGCCCAGGTTTTCCCTAGCCTAGATCTCTTTTCTATCGAGGTTGTCCTTGAAGATGACACAGTCTTTGTGGCAGTTGAGAAGAGCAAGGCAGGGGGTAAGGATGGGGCGACTAAGAAGGATGACGCTCAGTCAAAAGCCTCTGCCCAACCAAAGGCCCTTTCGACAACTAAGTAGTTTTTCCTTTCCTTTTTGTGGATCTTTTTGTCTTTCCATTTTTCCCTCGCACTAATTTCAAATGTAACACTGCTTGGGTTTTGTTTGTACTTACCAGCTTTTATTAATGAAAAAGATGTTTCTCCAGTTGACTTCGCGATTGTAGCCTTTGTTTTAGCTTCTATAGGTGATTTGACTTAGTTTTATGCAGATACTTTGGCTTTTTCTCTGGTCTTTGTATTAGTAATGGTGAGTAGAGCGTTCGCATCTTTTTTGCGGTTTATCAGTTTTTAGGTAAGTGTAGACACTTTGGTTTGGACTGTAAGCAACTTGACCTTTTCTTTTTTGCTCTGCCTAGACTTGGCTCGACTAGGACTTTTGTTTATTGGTCATAAAGCCTTGGGCGTAAAGCCTCTGCCTACTCAGCCTTGGCCTGAGTAGGGCTTTCGTTGATTGGGTGTAAAGCCTTTGCTGTTTGGTCTTGGCCTGAGCAAGGCTTTTGTTGATTGGGTATAAAGCCTAGGGCGTAAAGCCTTTGCCTGCTCAGCTTTGGCCTCAGCAGGACTTTTATTGATTAGGCATAAAGTCTAAAGCGTATAGCCTCTGCCTGTTCAGCCTAGGCTTGAGCAGGGCTTTTGTTGATTGGGCATAAAGCCTAAGGCGTAAAGCCTTTGCCTGCTCAGCCTTGGCCTAAGCAGAACTTTTGTTGATTGAGCATAAAGCTTTGGGCGTAAAGCCTTTGTCGCTCTTCTTATAAGGAAGATGTTAGAACATTCATAGAAGCATAAGGAGAATTATAGGCAAGTTTATATAGGTTATCAACCATTTAACTTTTCATCTATGCTATTACATATGGGGATAAAAAGAGTTACTTACATATAGTACTTTCTAAAGTAATTGGCGTGCCATGGGTGAGGCAATTTTTTGCCGTTCAGGTCTTTCAATCTGTAGGTGCCCTTCCTAGTGAAGCCCAATACCTCATAGGGTCCTTCTCAATTCGGGCCAAGTTTCCTGTCTTCAGTGATTTTGGTAGATTGGTTAATTTTCTTTAGAACCAATTCCCCTGGCTTGCAATTCCTTAAGTGCACTTGGCTGTTGTGGTATTAACGCATCTGTTGTTGGTATAAAGCTACTCTAATTGCTACTTGCAGTCTCTTATCTTCTAGAAAATCTAGGTCAATTGCCAAGGTCTCATCGTTTGTATCTGGGTTGTAGTTCCAAGTTCTAGGACTTAGGAGGCCAATCTCTACCGATTACTACTTCCATTCCAAATGTGAGAGAGAAGGGGGTTTGTCCAGTAGAGACTCTCTCAGTAGTTCTGTAAGCCTATAGGATGCTAGAAAGCTCCTCTGCTCATAGCGCTTTGGCTTTCTCTAATTTGGTCTTGATGATCTTAAGGAATGACCTGTTGGTGACCTCTACTTGCTCGTTTGCTTAGGGGTGCTTTGACGAAAAGAAATGGTGGCTGATTTGTAGGTTTGAGCATAACCCACTGAACTGCTTTTCTTTAAATTACTTCCCATTATCAATTATGAACATTTTTGGGATCCTGAAGTGGCATATAATATTCTTCCAAAGGAAGTTGGTTATTTTCTATTCCTTGATGGTAGTGATGACCTCTGCCTCTATCCACTTGGTGAAGTAGTTAATAGCCGCCATCGTAAATTTGTTTTGTCCTCTACCTAACGGTAATGGGCCCACGATGTCGATCCCCCACTAGGTAAAGGGCTATGGGCTTTGGATGGGAGTTAACTCCTGTGTAGGTTGTCTGGGGATGTTGGCAAATTGCTAGCACTTGTTGCATTTCTTCACGAACTCCTGGGAGTCCTTACTTATTGTCGGTTAGTAGTACCCTGCTGTAAGGACCTTGTTAGCCAGGAAACGTCCTCTAGAGTGGTTCCCACAAATTCCTTCGTGGATCTCCCTCATAATGTAGGTGGCTTCCTCATTTGTGGCACACCTAAGGAAGGGGGTAGTGTGCCATCTTTTGTATAGGATGCCATCAAATATCACATATCAGCTAGCCCTGAATTTGATTTTTCTTGCCTTCAACTTGTCTTCTAGGAGGGTGTTGTGCTCCAAGTAGTCTCTGATCGGGTTGACCCATGAGGCTTCTGTTTTCAGCACATTAACTTCTAGGGTTTGGATGCTCGATGAATCAAGGATCTCCAAGGGTACTTTAGGGTCGAGTTGATCTGAGGATGCTATCCTTGCCAGTCTGTTTACTTCTTCATTCTCTAATCGGGGAACTCTTTGTAGCAATACCTTTGAGAACTTTTTGACCAAGTTTCTGGCCATTTGACAGTATTCTTTCATCTTCGCTTTGGTTTCGTATTCCCCTTGGATCTGCTCGACCACTAGTTGGGAGTCTTCTTTGACAATTACTTGCTCTGCCCCCATTCACAGAGCAATCCTAAGCCCGGCTATGAGGGCTTCGTACGCCGCTTCATTGTTGGTGGCTAGGAACTTGAACCAAAGAGCGTATTCCACCTTTTGGCCATCTGGGGTGACAAGAACAATGCCTGCCTCACTTGACTATTTGGTGGAGGAGCCATCAACATTTAAGACCCAGTTGTTTTCTGTGTCCTCCACGTCGGGTGGGATTTCTGGGTGGGTTGTAAATTTTGCGATAAAGTCCGCTGCTGCCTGTTCCTTAACGGCCATCCGTGGTCTGTATTGAATGTCAAACTGACTGAGCTTTATTAACCACTTCATAAGTCGCCCAAAGGTCTCAAGTTTGTGCAACACTTTCTAGCATGATTCTTCCTGGCCGACGAGGTCTCGCCGCCCCCTCCAAATCCTTCAGCGATGACTCGTATCTCTACGATCGGTCATTGATGTATTGGGGCTCTATCTGGGCTCCTTCTTTCTGCGGCCCTCGGTCTGTCTTGCCCTTGACTAGCAACATATTTCCCCAAGCATACCTCCTTTATCAGGTTTTCGACATGTTGCTTGAGGTTGAAGCAGTCATCAGTATTATGGCCATGATCCTTGTGGAATCGGCAATACCTCCTCTTTCTCTTTTCTGAGGGGCTCCTTAGTTTCCTGGGCCATTTCAGGTCTGGGTCATTCCTGATTTCATTGAGGACGTGCTCTAGGCATGGTTAGAAGGGTGAAGTTACAATTGAAGCCAGCAAATCAACTTCTCATTGCTTCAGTTCGGGGTGTTGAATTGTTATTCTTTGGGGCCTTTCTGTCCCTGTCGTCCCTACTGTCATCGGTTAACCTCTTCTTCTTTTCAGAACGGGGGTTGGCATCCTCATCATGATTGCGCCACGCATTCATGGTATCTTTAGAATTCATATGTTTTTAGGCCCTGGCCATAAGGTCGGTCATGGTCTTCGAGGGTTCGTTTGCCAAGGAGAAAGCGAACTTGTAGGTCTTCACATTGCTTATGAAGGCGGTGACGGTGACCTTATCGTCGACATCGTCAAGCTCAAGGGTTTCCAAGTTGAACTTTGTGACAAACTGCCGAAGGGTTTCGTCTTTCTTCTGCTTCATGTCAAATAGGCAGGTGGCTGGTTTCCTCTGCCTTTATCCTCTGATGTAATGTCCTACGAACAACTTATTGAGCTGAACGAAGGAACTAATGGTGGAGGGTTGGATTCTGTGAAACCATACTCTGACTGCTTTTTTGAGGATGACTGGGAAGGCTCTGCACATGATCTCATCCAGGATGACTTGCAGTTGCATCAGAGCCTTAAAGGTTTCCAGATGGTCTAATGGGTCCTTAGTCCTGTCGAACATCTCTAGGGTTGGCATCTTGAACTTGAGTGGTAAGGGGACCCCCATCACTGCCTGAGTAAAAGGGGAGTTGGTTCTGTTCACTAACTCCTCCACAATGTTAGGAGTCTTTGTCTTCACTGCCTCCATGACCCTAGTCATCTGGGCTTGGAGTGCCCTGAGGTGCTCATCCTAAGCTAGGGGGTTATCCATTCTTTTTCCCACAACTTCTATGTGTTGGGGGTAATTTCTTAAGTGTGAACCTGGGGCGTGGCTATGTGCTTCGTCTGACTGGGCTCCTCTGTTTTGGGGCTGTAGCACACCGTTTGTTGGCAATGCGTTGTCGGCCTGTAAAGTGCGGTTTTCATTTACGAGTCTGCTGTCGTTATTTCTTCCTCCATCCTCCGGTTGCACTCTAGGTGGTTGGCCACCTTCTGAGGCTATAGGGAGTTGCTGGAGCAACTCTCAATTCTAGGTTATCAGCACTTGCATGTTAGCCATCACTTTGGCCATTTGGTTCTCTAGGGCTGCAACTCTGTTTGTGCTTTGATCCTCCATTCCTTGTGGCAGATACGAAGTACTGAACTTGGTTACAACCATGAAAAGAAAAAATTATTTCCCACAGACAGTGCCAACTGATAGATCAGTAAACTTGTAGGATCTACCCCCAGGTTTCGATGAACTGCTTCGGTTGGCTGCAGAGAGAAGGTAGGTCAAGAAATATCGGCGTGGTGCCTACCAAAGATTCTCTGATGCCAAAGTTAGGTTTGAGAGGATAATTGGACAAAGTTTTTATTAGGGTTTTATTATGCGTGCCTTGGAGAAGAAGGCTTGGGTCTCCTTTTATACATTCATGGTTATGGTCCCAAGTATGTCTGCAGATAGTTAGTGGAAATGATCGCCTTTTCATGTGGCGGTACATCATTGGACAGTCAAGTCTTTGTCAGGATAGTGATGGACATGCTCGTCTCCCACACGTGGCATCTTTTAGGGCGTCTGTCAAACTGACGTCGGTGTGGTAGGAAAGTTGGTTGTCTCCTCACGCATCTTGTCATTTTGGTAGTACACAGCCTGACCTAATGTCAGGTGTGGTCCTCATTGGCCAGGTGAGAGGGGTGGTTGACAGGCTCTTGTTCGGCACTATCTGCTTGGTGCCGAACCAATCGACCCCGGTATGCTCGGCCATTTCATGTTCAACACTACTAGAGTGCCCCGTTATCAATGGTCTTTTCGATCAATCTCTTACAGGAGTCTTGGTTAGTTCTTACCAAATCGGTCCCCATCCGGGTATAAAGGATTCAACTTATTTTTAAATTGCAAGAACTATATCACAAATAGAGCGTTGAACTGCTGCCTTTGAAATGGTAACCAAAATCACTCCTTTGTAGGGCTCTCTTGCTGAGCAATTCATGATGTATGTGATTACATGCAGAAGACTCACTAGCAATTTTATATCATAATGAAAAAAATACCAATTATATCATAATGAAAAAAATACCAATTATAGTTATGATAATAATGATCAACCATTGGCAGTTGTTGTAACTTTAGGTTCAAACCCTTATTAAAAAGATTCAGTCTCAATCCAAGTAAAGAACTACTCTTAAGAGGTTTCTCAAACCTAACCCGTAACCTTTTTTTTGTCTGTCTCTTTTCCTCTTCCTTGCGTTAGATTTTCTTATTGGAAAATTTTTTTCTTGAAAAAACAAAAACTTAAAAAAGAGAATCGAGCTTTCACATAATCTTTCAGATGGCCTTTTTTTATTTTTATTTTTATTTTTATTACCTCTAGATGGAAGAAACGTGGACAACTCGAATATGCATTATAATTGGCAATGCTTTTAAAGTGTGCTTTCCACAGCAGATGTTGTGGCTGTCTAAGCTAACCCATGAAATGTCTAATAACTGCAAGAGAGGGTCCTCTTTTTCCGGGGAGGAAATTTTTTCAATTTTCTTTGCGGTTCCCTAACCCAACTTCAATAATTCTTCCTTCTCTCAATTGCGTGTTAAATATTATTTTTTCTCTCTTTATTTTTCCCAGCCCAGCTCATGCACATGTGCACATGGTAGATATATATACATGTATATATATATTTGAATTTTACACATAAATAGAAACAATACAAACCACGTGTGAAATTTGAAAAGCTAGCATATATGTCTATTTTCGAACTGCTTTTTGAATTTTAGCCTAACGTGAAATCAAACACTTGCTTATAATTTTGGTTATGCAGGTGTGTTTGTGTGCTTTACCGGCGTCTATATACAAAGTATTTGATCAATCACTTCAATGACAAAACAATTGAAGCTCAAGTGTATCAAAAGTTAAAATGAAGCGAAAATTAGTCGAGACACAGACGATGAATCATTAGCTTGGTTGAACAATAAAAGTTAACCAATTAAAGTGAGATTAAACTCCGCTGGTCATAACCTCCTTTCACTTTTTCTTTTAAAATGATTCCTATTCAATTTTAGACTGTGTTTGGATTAAGAATTTAATGATAGAAAAGAAAAAAAAAAGTAAGAGAAAATAGAACAGATTTTTTAAAAATTTTTGTTTTATTTTTTCTCATATTTTTTATTTATTTTTTTCTTGATAAATTTGAGTTTCAAACACCGCATTAAAGTGCATGATCTGCAAAAATATGAAAGAGTTTTTAATTCAAATTTGTCAAATGTGTTGCATTTCAGCTCTTTCCTTTTTCATTATGTGGAGATGAAACTACTACTACACCTTTGCATCCTCTCTACGAAAGATATGGAAATTTCACGCATTTCCGTTACGTATCCTTAAAATGTATAATCAGCTGATGCGTTTGCTGAAGTACACAAGCATCATGAGAATCAACAACAATTCACTAATGACACATCGACTTAGGACTATAGCATAAATCTATCATCTATGCAATGGCTTATCGGTAGTTATATTGCTTTTCAAGAATCTGCAATATGATCTTTGTCCAGTAACATTACTCATAAAGAACCCCGGGCTTAACTGGACTGGTTAGGGGTTTCCTCCTCACCCGGCTAGTTATGGGTTCAATCATTGGGACCAACCTCAAGCTCTAGTACAGTAGAAAAAATCTCTGTTATTTGAACAAATCATATTCAATTTTGGGCGTGGATTTGACTTTTCGTTGTTACACAAGTTTGAGATTTACAGTTGAACTTGTTGAGAGATCAGTATATACAACACCAACTAAGAGGGATTTCCTCCGAAGTTAGATCTTTACAAGAAACCCCACGACGGTCAGCCTTTTATAATTTTATTATAACATAACTGATGATATTTTTTTTTTATATTAAGTAAGGCCAAAAAAGAATAATTTTAGTCAAGCTGTGTAAGTCTAGCAAAATTTTGAAAAACAAGTCCAAGTTAGTCCGTTGTTTGCACAAATCATATCCAATCTTGGGCATGGGTTCGACTTTTTGTCGCTACACAAGTCTGAGATTTACCGTTGCATTTGTTAAAAGACATGCGACGCCAACTAAGAGAAATTTTCTTTGTAGTTAGATCTTTACAAGAAACCCCTCTGTCAGCCTTTTAAAATTTTATAATAACATTACTGATGAAATTATTATTTTTTTTTATATCAAGTAAGGCCAAAAAAGAATAATTTTAGCCAAAGGCTGTGTAAGTCTAGCAAAATTCTGAAATACAAGTCCAAGTTGGTCCCGGCGGGGCTCGAACCCGCGACCTTCGGCTCATAAGACCAACGCTCTAACCAACTGAGCTACGGGACCTTATGACAAGCTTAAAAAAAAATTTGTTTAAAGCTTATAAACGAAAAATAGTGATTTTACCTGGGAATGGATGTTTCCTTACGGTGAAAGTCATTGTAAAAATGAAAAAAATGTTAAGAGTGGACTAGGTGAGAATTGGAGTTTCTAGTAAAGAGTCATTGGCTGAAAGACAAAAACTACATTTGGTCATTAACCAAGTAACCAACTAATCAAAATCTAATTAGTTTATTCATATGTATGTCACGTAGACTTCTACTGGAGCCGTACTATCTAGCTTCTTGATAAATGGTTATATTTAAGTGCAAACACAGGTGCAATAATGTAAGTGGTAACAGTACTCCGAGATACACTCTGCAAAATACTACCATCAAAGAGAAGCAAATGAAATTCTTTAATAAAAATTTTAGTAGAATCAAGAATAAAACTTTCCTTATGTAATCACCCCAGTTACCTACCACGCTGAGAATGATCTTCTGCATTTTGTTACAGCGACACTCTCTCTAGTCTGAAGAGGATGAATATACTTTTGGGATTCACAATATACACCGTTTGTTCTTTATTTATTTACTTTTTTGCTGAGCCAAATACCAAAGAGAAACAGACCAAAATAACAGAAGAGGAAGGAAAGAAAAGAAAAACAAAGAAAAAAAGTCCCAGAATCGAAGCTCAACAATAACTTCTCCCGCCGCAGCTTCTCTGACAAGAAAAGGAGATCATCTGCAACTAAAGAACCTGAAAACTTTAACTAGAGAGTCCAGCTGGCCATCTCGTGAGCCGTCCCATTGGCTAATCTTGGAACATAAGCCAACGACCACCCAACATTCTCAATCAGCAGGCTTCAGATATCCATAATCACTGGCAAGATAGACCAATGCGACTTATGAATAACACCCAAACTAGAATGAACAATCACCTAGGAGTTTCCTTCAACCGTCAACTGAGAACTATTTTCTTCTGTTCATTGGCATATAAAATCATCTATGCTCAATCCAGAGACTTCCTCAGTGGAGTTCTTTCTAGTCATGCACTCGCTCGCGCACACAATATAACCCAAATGTTTCACTAGAAAATATAAACCAACTGTTTCACTAGAAAATATAACGCATGATATTATCCAAAGATTGATATGTAATGTAATATGGGTTTTAACTAGAACTATAAAATGAACTTACTCGACCTCAGTTTGCGTTCAACTGATTAAAAATTCGTTCGAAATCACCTTGTTATATAAAATTATAAAAAAGTCAAATTTAAAAATATTTTAAAGTTTGTTAATTAATTGTCTTAGCTCAACTTGAACTAGTCTCAATAAGCTTGTATATTAAAAAATTTAAGTTATTTGAGTTCGGCTATTGATCAACTTGATTAAAATCCATTTGAAATCGACTCGAAAATTAAATAAGTTAAGCTTGAATATAATTCAAAACTCGATTAAAATTTGAACAAACCATTACTCAGCTCAACTAATTTACGACCCTAGTTTTAGTTACACTATAAATGTCTTGGCATTGACAGGATTCGCTGTGGAAGGTAGACATTATACTCATATGATATTTGTTTTGCTTAATTTGCAGAAACATTTTTTTAAGCCCAAAGGGCAAGGATAGACATGGAAGTAGAGCCAAGAACAAGGGCAATGAAAGATGCCTTTTTTAGCCATGACTCGGAACTCATCAACTTGCTGTGGAAGAAGTCAAGAGCTATGAGGTCCACCAGAGCCATGTATATGAGGATACCTGAAGATAGGGAACCCAAGAGCCCTTCCAGAATCAAGGCATTAGGGTTACTATCGTCGTAACCAGTCAGGGAGAAGATGATCATGCCCAACACTACTCCCATGGGGGTCGTCACCGAAAACATGACGCACATGTAGGCTGTTGTTCCAGAGCTGAACCCTGACTGATCATTATCACAATATATATATATATATATATCATCACCCAGTTTAAAATTTAATCAAGAAATGTGAAAAACGAAATAATGGGTTGAGTTCTCATACAATCATTTTATTGAAGTAGGTCATTTTAATGTTTTGAAAATTGGACCGTTGAGTGAACCGAAAAAGAGGTCGGGTCACGGGTCACGAGTTACTGGTTCAATCGTTGGGTCAATCGTTATTGATTCGTGACGTCATAATTATGTTATTAATTTATTTATTAATAGTAATAAAATGTATTTTATTTTTTTACAATAGTTTTAATACTTAAAATTTAAAATTTTATCTTAAAAATTGAACCGGTCGGTTCAATTACCAAGTTTATTGACCGGATCACGGTTTAATCGCAAATTTGACCGAATTTGACTGAGTTGATCAGGTTTTGAACCAAACAAATTTTAAAAATTAACCGAACTGTTACCTAACCCGATTCTCAATTTTTTCAGTTTAACCGATCGGTCCAATCTAGTTTTCAAAACAATAGATCATTTATTCACACACCTGTTTTGAGAATTTGTATCCTAAAATCCAAAACGTCAAGTTTTTACCATTGGAGACTGTGAGTCCAACATGTTTGACTACTAGGACACTCTTAACAGTATTCTTCCATCGGTACTACCCAACCACTAATCAAGGCACTAAACTCTATATAGATTCATCAAAGTTTTCGCTTCCAATAGCCCCTTATTATTTATATCTTGGGATGAATTTGAAAATTGCATCATTTCATCAAGCATTTCTTCATAACTGGTATTCCCACACATAGCGACAAATAGATTACTGTGTCAGAAAAAAAATTATCTTCACACAGTTTTATAAACTTTCGGATTTTGTTGATTTCTCTGAGTTTTTAAAGTTTAGTTGAAGTCTTATAATTTTCAAGTATTTATGATAAAAAAAAATAGTTTATTAATCCCGAAAAGTTCAAAAAAAATTTAACATGACCTGTTAATTAACCCCTGGACAAGATTTGGTGCATGATGTTCACCCGACCCTTGTATAGGCCTACAGGTATGTGGTGCATATATATATTTATACATTAAATTTCTAGACGATGGGTCTATATTGATAGTTGTAAATACGGAGAGATTTTGACATGCATGCCTATAAAAATGATTACATTTTATGGCAGAATTCAAACACCGAAATTAGAACTCGGGAAAGAGAGGAGAAGCAAAGAGAAAACTTATAAGATTTTTTTCTTTTCTTTTTAAATTCTTCTCAAGAGGAAAAGATAATGAAAAATAAGAAAAGAAAATGAAAAAAAAAATCACTCTATCTCTCACCTTCTAGTTTTCTTTTATTTATTTCACAACTAAATAATAAAAAAAAATTATTTATTTATTTTTTCTTTTTCTCCCCTTAGCTTTCCTCCCCCAAGTTTCAAACTGGCGGATACACATCTCTAAGTAAACAGAATCGGTAATCAATGGGCGTTCATTATTCTAACACGTGACAAACCTCTTTATCTAAAGGTTACTAAAACGCCTGGTCACTAATAACCCGATCCCCATTGGATGGCCCAAACGAGAAAGTGGGCCCATTACAGTCCACTCAACTGAATGAATAACGACAGTCATATATCCTTATGCGTACTTCATTCATATCTCATTTTTAGATGTTAATTCAAGAGTTTAATCTTAAGCTTGTAAATTTATCAAAATGCATTAAGTGTCTATTAGAATTTAGTGTGCTATATTTGTAATTGTAATTTCACATTTTCTTTTACTTGTTACATTACTAAAAAAGAATTTTTTATATTTTTTTAAGTCGGTACCTGAGCAATACAACCGCCAAGGCCCATCCCTTCAAAGATCTGGTGAAACGCGACTGCAGCAACGAGCGGCCTAATTGTGCACTGATTCTGAGACATCCCCATCGTCACCCCTATGATCACAGAGTGAAATATTATCCCAATCTCCAGCACCTGCGATACCAACCTCTGCTTCATCCTCACTACCTCCTCCGTAGTTTGCCGGTCACCAAAAATCCCCAACGCCCCCGATTCGACCCCGCTCTCCGACGATTTCTTCCTAGCCGCCACCAATTCATCGCTTGTCCCGATTGGCATGTAATGACTATGAATATGGCTATGGCCATTACTGGTCTTGGTGTGTTTGTGGCTATCGACGTGTGAGGTCGCGGTAAGTTCAACTAGGAGAGCAGTAAGGACTCCGATCAAGGTGACTAGGCCGGAGAAGGGGAAGTCCTTCCAGGGGCGGTGCGACGCAACCTGGCAGTCGGAGAGAGCGTCGAAGGCCTCGGGGAGGACGTGGACGAGCGAAGTGGAGAGAATCACGCCAGCCGCGAAGCACTTGATTATGAGGATGGCCTTGTCGTAGACCGGCTTGCCGTGGAGCAAGCGCGCGAGCATCACCGGCGACGATATGCCTACGACGCTCGTAAGGAAGATCACGAAGATCGACACGAGCTTGAGGTTCGCTGCTGCTCGGCCGTCTCGGCACGAAAGCTCTCGAGCCGTATCGGTCGCGCACAGAGCCATAATTAGATAATCTGAGCACAGTAATCGAAGATAGACAGAAAAAATAGAGAGAGAGAGAGAGAGAGAGAGAGAGAGAGAGAGAAGTGTAGTGTTGTTCGTAGACTTGGTTGCACCTTCCGTTCCCGGTGCCGAGTGAGTTTTCCTTTACGTGGGATTGTTATGGTGTGGAGTCCACTTAAGGCATTAAGGTGTAGAACGGTTTGGCATGCTATTTAATAGGGTGGGGCCATATTGGATAGTGTGCAGGCCAGCCACTGTCTACCTACTTTTTAAAGTAGACTCTAATTAATAAGGATTAAAGTAAAGAAAACGAGAAGCTCGATTAGTGCTCTAAACAAGTCGAGTCGTGATAGAATTTTTAATTTTAGTTGAAATTTTAATGAGTTTAAAAATATATTTGAGTTTAATTTATTTAATTTTTAAATTGATATTAAATTAGATTTAATTGAGTCATAGACGAATTAAATTTGAGTAATTTAAATTTTTAGTATATAAAAGCTTATTAAAACTAAGAGTTGAGTTTATAAACTTAACAAATCTTAAAATATATTTAAATTTGACTTGTTTATATAAAGAGCTAATTTTAAATGAGTTTTTAACGAATTGAGTTCTAATAGCTTGATTTATTTTACAACCTCACTGTCGGTTGCCCAATAAAAATAGAGACAAGTTATAAATCAAGACGTCATGAGTTCAGAGCTTAATAACCTTTTAGGGTCAAGCTACTAGAAATTTATCTCTCTTGAATCTTTTAGTTCTGGCTTGGATGGCTACGTATCTTTAACTAGCTGATCAAATAAGAATTAGTTGATATGCATATAAGCTGACTGAGACATTCTTGACTGTATGACCAAAAAAGAAAAAGAAAAAGAAAAAGAAAAAAAAAGCAAAGGAAATGAAGACTGGGATTAGTGTGATGTGTGTAAGTTTCACAAACTCTGATTTTTATAATTTGGAAATCATATCTTTGTAGGCTCCACACTTTTTATCCCTCAACATTTGCAAGCATTATGATCAGACCTAAAAGCAAAAGGATTCATGAATGGTTTATGAGCTTGATGTCGTTGTAGCTTTTTCCAAAAGCTCTTTAGTTATTTTATAGGTTTCATTATTAGAGCCACTAAAGCGTGTTAAGACCATGAATATGATAGACCTAACTCTTAACAAGACGAATTAAATTCCTAACAAAAATATCATGTCTCCGATATTTTACCATCGTTTTTCTCCTTCCCTTTATTCCTAAATTTTTTCCCCTTCTTTCTACATAAGATAACTTTAGCTGCATGAAAATTTTCACGCATGAGTAGAAGATGCCAGTAGAGTTAGGAAAGTCACTTGGACCTGGATTGAATCTCACCTTCGTCCACTTTTTTGTGTTTGGGTCTGCAATCTGAACCCGCAGAGCTTAGTAAAAGCACATGGGCTGTCCACTATTGCTGAGCTAAGATAGTGGGCTGGGTTGGCCTGAAATAGCTACTCTGGGCTAGGCTAAAATTTCAACAGGTTCACCAGCTAACCCACCCAAATCCTCTGTGCTTGTGCATAAATAAATAATAATAACAATAATAAAATCCCTATGACGTATGGGATGACGGCGGCTTATAGCCGCCATCCCTTCCGCAGTCCCCTCCCCCCTTACTCTCTCTCTCTCCTTTTCATATCTATAAATAGAGAGGCCTAGAGAGCCTCTTAGCAAAGAAAGAAAAAGAAAAGAGAAATTAAAGAGAGGAAAAACAGAGAGAGGAAAGAGAAGAAAGAGTAGTTTAGGTGAGTTGTAAATATCATGTTGTATTATTATTTTATATTGACAATAAAGTTTTGGGTGATCCAGAAGATCAACCCTAAATATTCCTGAATAATAAATATGATAAATATTTGATAGTTCCTGAAGAACTATTCACGATATCTATTTTGTGTTAATTTATTTTCTCCAGCTCATATTCTTTACTTTTATAACACGTTATCAGCACGATACTCTAAGTACTTTGTGGTTTTCTTTACATCATGATACTACTTTTTCTGTGTGATTTATCTTCATTTTGAATTCTTTACTGTGCACTCAATTCGCGTGAATAGTGTGAACAGTAATTCACTATTGCGATGAATAGTGTTTATTTTCAAACTTTGTTGCTTTATTTCTCTCAGATTTTGCATTATTTGTCTATGATAGTTAGATTTGAAATCCATATTTCAATACCTTTCTATAGACATGTGACTTGACTATATTTTGATGTACGGATTGAAAGTTAGAATAAAGACAAAAATAGTAATATTATATATATATATATATATCAATGCATGTTACTATTCATGAATAGTAATGAATAGTATTGAAATAGTAAAATATAATATAAAATGCAATGAATAGTACATTGATTTTTGTTTAATTATTTATACATTATATTATCACCATACCTAATTTAAGCTTATTGTTTTGTATGGTCTAGCATTGGAAAAATGTCAAATCTTGCCAAATTGAAATTTGCCGCCCTTGATATTTCTGGCAATAATTATTTATCGTGGATCCTTGATGCCGAGATCCATCTTGCTGCAAAAGCACTTGAACAAACAATAGTGGAGGAAAATGACGCATCCCAGCAGGATCGCGCAAAAGCTATGATTTTCCTTCGCCATCATCTTCATGAGGAACTGAAATAGGAATACCTCACGATAAAAGATCCATTGCTCATGTGGCAAAATTTAAAGGAGAGATACGAGCACTAGAAGACCGTAATCCTCCCAAGAGCCAGATCTGAGTAGATGCACCTGAGCTTGCAAGATTATAAAACTGTCAGTGAGTACAACTCTGCATTATTTAAAATCAGCTCACGATTAAAATTATGTGGAGATAAGATTACTGATAAAGACATATTAGAAAAAATATTCTCTACATTCCATGCCTCGAATGTGCTCCTACAGCAGCAATATCGAGAGTGTAGATTTAAGAAATATTCTGAATTAATATCATGTCTTCTTGTGGCTGAGCAAAATAATGAGTTGTTACTGAAAAATCACCAGTCCCGACCTACTGGTTCAGCTCCATTCCCTGAAGTGAATGCAAGCTCATTTAGCAGACGTGGTCGCGGACGTGGTCGTGATAATGGCAGGAATAATGGTCGCAATCGTGGACATTATCGTGGAGGTTATCATATGAGATTTAAAAATACCACACTATACCACCAGCAGTGAAATAAATATGAAAAAGGAAAAGGGTTACAGAATCAACCTCCTCCTAAGAAATCTGAAGATACTTGTTATAGGTGTGGGATGAGAGGCCATTGGTCACGTACCTGTCGTACACCCAAACATTTGAGAGAGCTTTACCAAGCCTCAATTAAAGATAAAGAACAAAATGCAGAAATGCATTTTACAGATTTTGATGACCAGGTTGATATTTCTCATCTTGATGTTTCAGAATTCTTTGAAGATGCAAGTGGAAGAATAGACCATTTAATTGGTGATGGAGATGTCCACACTACTTAATTTTCTTGTCTATTTGTTCTAGTTTATGTTGTTTCTTATCAGCTTGTGTAATGTTTCCCGCTTGTCTTTGCAATAAATGATCATGTTTTAATTAAGCACATTTAATATGTTATATAGATACATAGATCATACCAACGCGTTGAGTATATCTAAAATGAATGGTGAAGTCATATGTCTGGTAGACAGTGGAACAACATACACAATTCTTCGCGAGAAAAAATATTTCTCACACTTGACATTACTTGAAGCTAATGTTAAGACAATCTCTGGCACAACAAAATTAATTGAAGGCTCCAGAAGGGCCAATATAATATTACCAAGAGGGACAAAGTTATGCATTGATGATACATTATATTCTACAAAATCTACAAGAAATCTGATTAGTTTTAAAGATATACGTCGTAATGGGTATCATATTGAGACGACGAATGCAGATAATGTAGAACAGCTCTACATTATTACTTATATTTCAGGAAAGAAATATATATTAGAAAAATTTTCTGCATTGTCTTCTGGATTATATTATACTTCTATAAAAGCAGAAGAATCACCTGTAGTCATGCACCAGAAGTGTCTTAACCCAAAGAATTTTATATTATGACATGATCGTTTGGGTCATCCAGGGTCAACAATGATGCGTCGAATTATTGACAACTCGCATGGACATCCGTTAAAGAATCTGAAGATTCTATTGTCACATGATTATACATGTGCTGCCTATTCACAAGGGAAATTAATTGTTAGACCATCTCCTTCTAAGGTAATTCTTAAGTCCCCATCATTCTTACAAAGAATTCACGGGGATATCTGTGGGCTAATACATCCTCCATGTGGACCATTTCGTTATTTCATAGTTTTAATAGATGCATCTACACAGTGGTCACATGTTTGTTTACTTTTTACCCGTAATATTGCTTTTGCTATACTGCTTACTCAAATTATTCGCTTACGGGCACAGTTTCCAGATTACCCAATCAAATCGATACGACTAGATAATGCTGGAGAATTTACAACCCAAGCCTTTGATGATTATTGTATGTCAATAGGAATTGATGTTGAACACCCAATTGTCCACACACATACACAAAATGGTCTTACTGAAGCTTTTATAAAACGACTTCAATTGATTGCTCGACCTTTACTTATGAAAACAAAATTACCTGTTTCTGCTTGGGGACATGCCATATTGCATGCTGCATCTTTGGTTAGAGTCTGACCAACTGCTTATCATCAGTACTCACCATTACAACTTGTTATTGGTCAGTAACCAAATATTTCTCACTTACGAGTTTTTGGTTGTGCTGTGTATGTACCTATCTCACCCCCACAGCGTACTAAAATGGGTCCCCAACGTAGACTTGGAATTTATGTTAGTTTTGATTCTCCATCTATTATTAGATATTTGGAACCCTTAACAGGTGATGTCTTTAAGGCATGTTTCGCAGATTGTCATTTTGATGAGTCAGTCTTCTCACTATTAGGGGGAGAAAGGACACAATTAGAAAAGCAACGAGAGATCAGATGGAATATTGCAACAATATCTCATCTTGATCCTCGAACGAGTCAATGTGAATAAAAAATTCACAGAATTATTCATTTACAGACAATTGCAAATCAATTGCCTGATGCGTTCACTGACACAAAAAATGTGACAAAATCACATATACCAGCTGCTAATACTCCAGCACGTATTGATGTCCCTGTAGGACAATCTATTATTACAGCAGCAAGTGAATCTAAAACATGCTTGAAGCGTGGGAGACCTGTTGGTGCAAAAGACACAGTTCCTAGAAAAAAGAAGACACAGGAAAAAATGCATAAGCAAGTTAGTGCTCCTGAAGAAAACACAATATCTAAACTTCCTGAAGAAGAATTTCCAGAAGAGAAACTTCCTGAAGAGATATCTCCTGTAAGTGATATGGTACCTGAAAATAATGAGATTTCAATAAGTTATATAAATACAGAAGAAAACTGGAAGAGAAATAAGATGGTTGTCGACAACATATTTTCATTTAAAGTAGCTCTTGGCATTACCAGAAGTAATGAAGAGACTGAACCACAGACAGTCGACGAATGTCGACATAGAATTGATTGGCCAAAATGGAAAGAAGCTATTGAGGCAGAATTACACTTATTAGTACAACGTAAAGTATTTGGACCTGTAGTCCACACACCTGAAGATGTGAAACCTGTTGGATATAAATGGGTATTCGTACGAAAACGAAATGAGAAAAATGAAATAGTATGATATAAAGCCTAACTCGTAGCACAAGGTTTCTCGCAGAGACCTGGTATTGACTACGATAAGACTTATTCTCCTGTAATGGATGCCATTACGTTCAGATTCTTAATTAGTTTATCAGTCTCAGAAGGACTGGATATGCGTCTGATGGACGTCATGACAGCCTACTTGTATGGTGAATTAGATAATGATATATATATATATATATATATATATATATATATGAAAATTTCTGAAGGATTTAAAATGCCTGAAGCACATATTTCATCTAGAATCTTATTTTCTATCAAGCTTCAACGATCGCTGTATGGGTTAAAACAATCTGGACGCATGTGGTACAATCGTCTTAGTGAATATCTATTGAAAAATGGATATGTGAATAATACAATTTGTCCATGCGTTTTTATTAAGAAATCAAAATTTGGATTTGCTATTATTGCAATCTATGTCGATGATCTGAATCTTGTTGGAACTTCTGAAGAACTGACAACATCTGCTCGTTATTTAAAGAAGGAGTTTGAAATGAAAGATCTTGGAAAAACCAAGTATTGTCTTGGCTTACAGATTGAGCACTTATCCAGTAGAATTCTTGTCCATCAATCAGCATATACTGAAAAGGTTTTAAAGCAGTTTTACATGGACAAGGCTCATCCATTGAGTTCTCCAATGGTTGTCCATTCACTAGATGTACATAAAGATATTTTCCGTCCTCAAGATAACGGTGAAGAACTTCTTGATCCTGAAGTACCATATCTTAGTGCAATTGGTACCCTTATGTATCTTGCCAATTGTACAAGACCTGATATAGCATTCTCTGTCAACTTATTGGCATGATATAGTTCTGCACCAACACAAAGACATTGGAAAGGAGTGAAACATATACTGCGTTACTTAAGAGGGACAACTGATATGGGATTATTTTATGCCAAAGAGTCACAACCTGAATTGATTGGCTATGCAGACGCTGGCTACCTTTCTGATCCTCATAAAGCTAGGTTCCAAACTGGGTATGTGTTTACTTATGGTAACACTGCTATATCCTGGCGATCGGTGAAACAGACATTAACTGCAACTTCTTCAAATCATTCCGAGATAATTGCAATTCATGAAGCAAGCCAAGAGTGTATCTGGCTAAGATCCATGATTCAACATATTCAAGAAAGTTGCGGATTATCTACAATCAAAGATACATCGATGATATTATATAAGGATAATGCAGCTTGTATTGCACAGATTAAGGGAGGCTACATTAAAGGTGACAGAACGAAGCATATTTCTCCAAAGTTCTTCCATACACATGAGCTCCAGAAAAGTGGTGATCTTGATGTTCAGCAAATACAGTCTAATGATAATTTGGCCGACTTATTTACTAAGACACTACCAACTACAACATTTGAAAAGCTTGTGCATGGTATTGGTATGCGTTGTCTCAGAAATCTTTCATGAAGCAAATAATATTCTTATTCTTTAGGGGGAGTTAAGTACTGTACTCTTTTTCCTTCGCTACGGTTTTTTTATCCCACTGGGTTTTTCCTAGCAAGGTTTTAATGAGGCAGTTTTAACATACCCAATAGATCATTCCAGGGGGAGTGTGACGTATGGGATGACGGCGGCTTATAGCCGCCATCCCTTTCGCAGCCCCCCCTTACTCTCTCTCTCTTCTCTTCATATCTATAAATAGATAGGCCTAGAGAGCCTCTCAGCAAAGAAAGAAAAAGAAAAGAGAAATCAAAGAGAGGAAAAACAGAGAGAGGAAAGAAAAGAAAGAGTAGTTTAGGTGAGTTGTAAATATCATGTTGTATTATTATTTTATATTGACAATAAAGTTTTAGGTGATCCAGAAGATCAACCCTAAATATTCCTGAAGAATAAATATGATAAATATTTGATAGTTCCTGAAGAACTATTCACGATATCTAATTTGTGTTAATTTATTTTCTCCAGCTCATATTCTTTACTTTTATAATAATCCCCCCGTCATTACTTTCCCAATTTATAGTGTAAGAAAGTGTGGGCCCAATTAAATTCCACTGAACGTACAAAAAAAAATAATTTACAGTTTCTTTCATGGAAAATAATATAGACTCACTGTTCTTACTATACTCTACCTAGTACGTACACAAGTAGGTCTTATTACTTGCAAGCCCCATTCAACTGTCCATGAAGTTTACGACAATTACACCACAAATTCTTTTTAAAACTTTTATAGGTCTCTGATCAGGTAGCTCTCGGAACTGGATTTTGGTCTGAAAAGCTGAAACCTTTGATCAGTTTTATAGAGACAAAGCATTTTGCAGGACAAGGATTTCTTGTCGATCGACTTGACGAATTAATTACCTGAATCATATTTGGTCATTTGCGTATCTGTGGGTGTTCTTAGAATTCAATCACCCGAGTTGGAACAAGTTGGAGACGTGAGTTTCGTCTGTGTCTTGATAGAACAGAGTATAATTTGCAGTAAGTATTGAAAAGGACCCTGCTGATGTTTACACCCATCCTGTTTAGTTTCTTTTGGTTCATTTGTTTGTCGTTTTACTATATATAATGGATGGTGCCAAAAGTAATCTGGACAGTGGGTCATTATGCTTATCATCTCTCTAATGGACCATTCTATTGCCATCTTATTCTGCTCCACTAGTGGTGTGAACAAGGAAATGGACCCAAAAATTTACTGAAATTTCCTTTGTCCTTTGATATATTCATATGTATATATATCAACTATGCATTGCACAGTAACCTTCTTAGTTGGCAGTCCAGATTACTGTAAACCTCTTAAGGGTTTGGCTCCCCTCCACTAATATTCAATTTCATAGCAAAAAACTTTTAGCCATCTGATTTGCATATTTAACTTCAAAACAAACCGCTGAGAATTGCTTTAAAAATTCAACGCTGAAAATTGATATAATGAACTTGAAATTTTATATATAGTCTATCATATGGCGTGTCTTGATCTTTCTCATTTATATTTGAGTTGTAAAAAATATTTATAATTACATATTAATACAGGGGTTTTTTTTAATTAAAGGGAGCCAAAACCCATAACGAAGAAGTACCTCATTTATATTTAAGACGTCATGGTTGAGGAAGATTTTTTTTTATAGGTTCCCGTTCAGATGAGCTACATGAATCCTCTTGCAACGTTAACTCATGATTATATTATCTTAATCTATGCAGATATTATATATGTGACACTTGATAATATTTGATGATGCCTTTCTCACAGATAATTCACTTTTTTCTTCTAAATATTGCCAACAATTACTAACAACAAATATAGAACCAAAAAACATAAAAGTTGCAGGTATATATCAGTATGCAATATGATAATTAAAGCAGCTAAATCACATCCACCACTCCTTCACCATGGATTGATGCCATGCCCTACTCACAACAAAATTTTCTGGCAACGATGAAAAGCTCCTCAAATCAAATGTCACTTTAGAATACGATCATGTTGGTTTTGTGATTGGCCTTTACCAACTTCTGACTCACACATCGCTAATGAGAATCTCCATTATCACCAACGTCGTTATCATTATCATGATGCTAATCATCATTAGCATCTGTTACAAGGCCTTTGCTGGGGCACGCACTTGTGTTTCAACATAAAGGAATTGATAGTGAATGGTATAGAGCCCTACCTCATTCCTTCTTTGGTAGAACCGAATTAATACACCCTTTAGTTAATTACTTGAAATAACCAAAATTTGTTATATTTTCATGCTTGTTCTTTCATTTTCAACGAAACGATAAGCCTTTTACATTTGCACGTTAGCGTGTCGAGGACAATGGTGCAAGGCAGCAAGGGCCTGATTTAAATTGTTTAACCTAGAGTAGAAGGGACAAATTAAGAAGGACCACTGACCCTAGCTTGATTTGTCCAAATCACGAAAAAAAAATGGAGTTACCAACAAAGACAAACAATAGGGGGGCACCCAATTATGGAAATCTATTTTTGAGATATAGTGCTACAGAAGTGAAAGGAACAAGAGAAAAAAAACCCAACCAGAAGAGACATTTGGATGCATGGAGTCAGTATTATTTTGTTTCATACCTCTCTTGGGTCTACAAAAAGAGCTCTTCTTATTGGGTGTTTTGTCATTTCTTGAAGATTGTTCCTCTCTTCATTTTTCAAGGCCTTTATGCACCACAAGTCCTCCGGGCATGAGAGTGACTTCCAGTGTGGAATGTAAAATTTCAGCCTGTCGCCACCTCCAATTTCTGTGACTATAACCTTACAGTCCCGAGTCTTTGTAGCCATGTTGTGCACGAATTTGCACAGGGTCCGGACTAGCTTGCCTGAGGACGGACCCTCCCGGTGCACTCCATACATGAAGTAGAACCCAAAAGGGTCAAAGAAATCTGGCAGTTCAAGCATTTTGAAGCATGGGAATAGCCTGGAGTACATTTTATATAAGAAGCAAGACAATGTTGCGTTCCCTATCCTTAGCTTGAAGAGATCTCCACTGTTCCAAACACTCACCATGGCCCAACTATTCGGAACCTGTCCTAACCCGAATTCGCCCCATGACTCGCTTCGAGGATAGGCCACCCATGTGCCCAAGCTTAGCTTGTTTCCGAGGACTTTGTCTATGTCGCGAGGAAAGAACTCCGATGAACCCATGAATTTTTTATAAATTCTCTCCGCTTGTTCTATCTTCAGCTTCGCTATCTCAATGTTTGATGGTAGATTGAAGGAGAAGGTTTTCACGGGGTGCACGAGAATTGCTGGAGTCCTGAACTTGGCGAAGCCGAGCTTGTTCATGAAGAGATTAACCGAGGCTTTGTTATCTTTCTCAGTTGCCATGTAAGCATAATCAACTTGGTTGGCGACGAACCATTCTTCTAAACGGTAAACCAGGCTCGAGCCGATCCCTTTTTGACGGTGAGTAGGGGAGACCCGTAGGCCTAAGATGTAACCCACCTTGGCCAAATCTTTGGGAGGCTTATGAACAGTAACGAACTTTATAGAGCCTTGGATGACACCAACGAGCTCATTGTCCAATTCAGCCACCTAACAAACAAGTTTTTTTTTTTTTTTTTATTTTCCCGCTTTCTCGATAAGACATCAATATAAACAAGAAGAGATTAAACAAAGAAGAAGGGAGGGAAAAATAAATAAAAATGGAAGTGCAAAGTGGTACCAGCATGTTGTACATCGGACTGTTTCGGATTCTACAGATGGGGTCACCCATTGTATCTGTGAAGAACACATGCTGATCGGCTGGCCCTACCTCACATCTCCTTTCAAGATCTTCCACTCGAGCTCTATCGATTCGCCCATTGTAGCTTCGTATATTGAAATCTTTAAATGCCATGCTACTATAAGTTTGGCTTCTCTAGCTATTACTCAGAGAGTCAAACAATAAGGAGAGTTTCATTCAAGAGACAAATGGGAAGAACGACCCAAGGAATTTGTAAAAGTGGAGGAAAGAGCCAAGGGGCAGCTATACCGACTAGCTTCTACTTCTATAGTACTGAAAACACAAAGTCTTGAGCTTCATAATGGGCCATCATTTACATACACATATAACTATGTATCTATCTATTCAATGTGGAGGAATGTTCTCTGTGTTGATCAACATCAACCCTTAAGCCTTTAAACAATGATGGTAGACAAAAGGTGATAAATAATAGAATGTGTTTTTTGTCTTTAGCCTTTTAATTAGCCTATCCACGTTAGGATAACCTCAGGCTCACGCCACGGTGCACGCCTAAGCATATGTGTTGTTGGCCAACCCCAATTCGATATAAGCCTTGTAATCAACACATTATACAAAATAATGAAGATTAAACAAAGAAAAAATCTCTCTTTATCTGTGCTAGTACAACAGTCGGCAAAGCCTTAAAAGATCTTAGCATCTGATCATAGGTAACTCTTTTTAAGATCGTTCGTTAACGTAAAATTAATGTATAATACTATATAAATAAAAAATTTATACATAATTCATCACTAAAATGGTATGATTGAATGATAGTTATTCACTTCAAAACAAAGCACACATATTTCTTATTTACAAAAATAACACTGTCACATTATTTTGATAAATTTTTTTAAAATAATAATATTTTTCAAAACTAATTAATATAAGCGTTTGACATTGATCAATTTACAAAATGGTGGTATGAGAAGATGCAGTTCACCTAAAAAGAAGAGTCTAGATTGCGTCCCCGGGGTATGTGTACACCCTATAGATTAGGGTAACGACATATATAGATTATTAAATGCAATACTAAATTAATCAGATTTGTTAGTTTATCTTAACGTCCGTTACTGTTAAGTGAGAGTCCGGCGGCTGATTTCGGCAAATTCCAAATAGCCTGTTTGAAACTTGTGGAAAGGAAGGGAAAAGAAGAGAAAGTAAGAGAAAGAATTATTTGAAATCTTTTTTTTGTTTGATTTTAAAAAGAAAATAAAAAAAAAGTGAAGGAAAATAAGAGAGAGAAAGACAGATTATTTTCAAACTTTTTCTTTCTTTTTCCTTACTTTTTTCTTTATTTTCTCTCTTCTCCCCTTTCCTTTCCCTTCCTTTATTTTCCACAGCTTCCAAACATGCTATACATCTCCGGTACTGCTAAGTCGGAGTCACTTTTTGCAAAAGGCCAGAGAGGTCGCTTTCTCTTCGCACTAATTTTTTTTTTCATCAGTAATATTTTATTAGTTGTTGCTTATAATTGTAAGCTGTGTGGCAATGAGTGGTCCACAATCATGAGACACTTAGATTCGAAAGTGAAAAGGGAAACCCCACTACATACATGTCTCGCTTTCAGCTAAGTCAGTGGATTAAAAATTAATGAGGGGGATGCTAGCTAGGCTCATTTCCATAAGAGCCTTTTAATTTTATTTCAGCTGAATGGTTTTGTCTTACCCAAGGTATTATTTGTGGATTTGGTGAAGATTTTAACGAGTTGGGTTGAATTGAAGCTATCCTACAATGTAAATTATTTTTATATCCCAAACTCGTGTGAATCAAGAAGAAGAAATGATTGCGAGGGTATATTTTATTCTTTTTTATGACAAGTTTTTATTTATTTATTTATCCTTAGCAAGTAAACTCTACCCTATAGTAAATTTACTTTCAAGATACTACTAAATATTCATAAAATTAAAATGACTTCCCTATAGTAAATTTATCAATAATCGACCGGGCATATAAAGCTTCTTTGCTCCAACCAATTCACCTTTATACGTGGTTAAATTATCATTTTATCCTTGAAACTATATTTTAATTTTGATGTCATCCTTAAATTTTAATAATTAAGTCAATATAATCGAACCCATTGACAGAGGTGAGAAAAGCTTTCCCGCTAGATTAGGTGCTTCCTAATCTCATGGTTTAAGTTAATAAAATAATTATCTAAAAGGGTGAAAAGAGATGATAAGATGAAATTATTGATAGTTTAGGTGTAATAGATAGAAATAATAAATAATTAAATAAAATTAGATTTTCTCACAAAAATTAATAAAGTGGACGCATGGACTTCTTTATGAAAGTATTTTTTTATCCGAGAACTTGTTTATGAAAATGGAAGAGATTCATAATTTAAATAATAGCGTTAAAATTTGAGTAAGGTTTGTAGGGCCAAATTAATAGCCTTAACTTACTAATTGTTAATGAAATACAATCCCGTTATCACTCAAAGAAGACACGTGCACCATAAACGCCGGGCATAATCAATCACAGAGCTTACATGTGTCTAAATGCTCTATGACAGGTGAATCACACTGGTCCCACCACTAGGCAATGGACCCAAGGGGCAGTGAGGTGTTTGCTAGAACATCTTTACTAAAGTGGGTCCCTTAATTCATGATTTAAGCTCCACAAACACAAAATGCTCCTAGAAGTGTACAATTTGTCTGCTTTGTGTTTTTCCTTTGATGCATTATGTTGTCTGCATGCTTTTCTGGATGGATACTTTAGAGCACTTATAATAAATCCATGAGTAGTAGGACCCACAAATTGTTTCTAGGGATAGGTGGGTCCCAGCACTAAATAATTTTATTTTAAGCACTGATAATGTTAAATGTGTTCTTTCTGATTTTACGATGATGTAATTTTTTTGTATACCATGAATAATCCTTAGTCACATGCGAATGCGGAAAAAAATCGAACTTAACACCTCAAATTTAGTATGAGAATTGCCCATCACTGAGCCTTCTCTTCTAGTCCATCCTATGGTTCTTCTTCTTTCATATCACGTTTTTTTTAATTTATTTTATAAAGTTATTTAGACATAACTTATTTTATTACTTTATAACTTAAGCTTATAACTTATAGTTTATTTTTAAAATATTGTTATCTCACCTCAAATGAGTTATTCAAATAAGTTATTTATTAAATTTTTACTTTAAAAAGTCACTTATGAACTTTACACAATTTTATAAATAACAACTTGAAAATAAATGACTTTTAAAAATAATTTATAACTTATAAGTTGTTAGTCCAAACACCTTCTATTTTTTCTTAGGCCAAATACAAGCGAAAGGGTAAGAAATATGAAAACCAGCCCCAAAAAAAAACCAAAACAAAACTCCAGAACAGGATGAGCAAACTTACAGGTTACAGCAACGCCGCCGGAGCAACGTCCACCGGGATGGGATGAACAGAAGCAGCCAGAAAAATTTATTCCCAGAAGCCCAAGTGCCCATCTAGCCATCTCGGGAGTAGCTTCATTCAACTTTTACTCGACATGGTTTGACGATTCGTCAATAAGTAAAATTAAGTTCGGGAATTCTTTGTACCAATCATTTTATTTTAGGACCCAACGTAACAGGAAAAAAAATCCAAAGGTTACATAGTATTAAGTTTTTAGATAGTCATTCTTATTAAATTTTGTCATGTTAGTATTTTTTTCTTTTGAAAGTTTTTCTATTTTGGAAAAAAATAATATTGAGATTTGTGTAGTCATCCACAATATATTGTGACATATAGTGTTTTATTGCATCAGAAACTTAAATTTGTTACAAAATGAAAAGATTTTTTTTAAAAAAAAAGCCACATGAAAAAATCTAATAAGAATGACTAGCAAGAAACTTATGTATTACTTATTACTGAACTTTTTTTTCCCTTTAGTTTATGACAAATCTAGGTTATTGGTATTTTTAGCAACATATATATCAATTTAATAGTAATTACTATTGAAAACATAGTACTATCTAATCAATGGACTTTTGTTTTTTTTTTCAACAAAGATCCAAACATTGCCTTAGTGTTCATGAATTTGATAAAAACGAAATTTAAAGCATCCACTCTTTTGGGCGTGCAACTCCAACCTAACAAAATAGAAAATGAAACAAGGATGGAGCATGTCGTTACCTAGCGATAGACTCGTTTAGTAGAGCTTAAATTTTATTTTATTTTTATTTTGTTTATAAAAAAATTAAATTAAAAATTTTTTTTATAAGCTAAGATAAATAAAAAAGAAAAAAAAAAAAAAACTGAAATTTTTTTTTAAAAAAAAACTATACCAAAAGGATACATAGTGTCCCTCACCCCACGGATTCATGATAATGGAGAGAGAATTCTTTCTATTTTTCTTAATTGCCCTTCAGGGGACCATCGCATACGTATTTGCAGCAGAGTCCCCAAGCCGAAGTGCTGAACTTGAGCCCTAATACAAGCCCTTGAACACAAACCCATGGCCTGGTCCTTGGGGTTCTATATATAAGCGCTTGAATTAGGGATCAAGTTCAGCCCATGGTAAGTGCTGTGACCCATTTGAAAAATTCAAGCCCATCTCGTCCTTAGCATGGCCTAGTCCATAAAGTATTCCTACGGCCTACCAAATACCAAAAGTTTGTGCCTAATCCACTCTACTTAAACAATATATTGGATACAAATATTCCGTATGGATTTATGGTGATTGGGAGATATAAACAAAAGGAAATGGAGCCTTCCCTCCTTAATTACTTATTCGGATATTTTAAGAGGAGAAAAATGGAGAGAAACCCAGCCCCCTAACTGACCTTTTGAATATGCTCAAAAGGAAAAAAAAAAAAAAAATTGAAAGAGAAAAAGAGAGTTTTGAAAATAAACAATTGCGAGTTAGGTGATTATTGATTTTGTCCCTGTTTTTTATACCTCTGTCGCATAATTTTTGTTTTTTCTTGTTTTCTTTTCTTTTCATTTTTCCCAAATAAAGGATGGTACTATTTTTTTTTTTCTTCTTTTCTTTTCTTTTTCTTTCCTCTAATCATCTAAACAAGAGGAGAGGAAAACCTCTATCCTTTTTCTTCTTTCCTCCCCTTGCAATTAGGCCAAGGGTCTTCTACAAAACCTGTGCCGTGCCGTGGTGGCTTCTGTGGCACAAACATTAGGCAGCCCTGAGTCCTAACAAAGAAACTTGCAAGCAATCTTCTACACCAGTACAGAGTTTTAGCACACGAGCCAGACTCTCTCTCTCTCTCTCTCTCTCTCTCTCTCTCTCCACTTTATTAAGTAGTAGGGATAATCTGTGTTTACGGCACTCTCTAACACAAAATTAACAAAATTTAAATCTGTCTACATTAAGTAGCGGATCCTATTAAATATCAAGTAATAAACATATCCTTTTTTATTTTTTTAACCGGATGTCTGGATTAGTTTACGGACACCTCAACTAATCTCGAAATCTGTGCAGTCCTCCGTCTTACTCTATCGGGTAATTACTGGGGCTATGCCCTTAAGTGGTCTTGAGGAGAGTCCAACTGTGACCATTAGGGAGCAAACTCACTGCCATCAAGAGATTTAAAAAATGATATAGACTAATTACTCATAGCATTAAAATTCATAACCGTAATAACAACTCTAGAAAAGGTTACATGAACCGAAGAAAATTCTATAACTCAGTTTTGTTTTCCTAAACCAATTTGATAAATAATAGTATCAGACAAAAAATATTCATTTTGAATAATTTTATTTACATACACACAAACACTTCCACATCAATCATCATATTTTCTTGTAAATTTTTAGCAAAGTTATTATGTATATATAAACTTCTGAAATAAAATAAGGCCAAATCCACAAACCATAATTAAAATTTTAACTTCAAGAAATACAAATTATCATAAAATTTTCCAAACCTATATACAGATTCTTCTATAAGGTAACATAAAAAAAATTAAATCTACTTTCTACTTTTTTAAAAAATACTTATATTAGAAACCCAAGATACCCAAATTTATCACCTATATTTGGACCCAAATTTATCAAATAAAAAGCAAAGAAAAAGAAAAAGCTACTATTCCCTCACCTTTTATTTTTTCTTTTCTTTTTCATAACTGAATCCTTAATCCAAACATAACATAAAGGAACTCAAATTTTCTTAAAATATAAATTTTAAAGTTGATCAACTAATAGCGTGATCACCGGATCAGCAAGAGTCCCAAACTAACGGATGATCACCTAATTGCTGCCTAAATATGATGATCCACTCTTAAGATCTCTAAAGTTTGTTTATTTCGGCAAAAGTTGAAAGCACAAATTTTTTTATTACTAAATCAAAGGCACTTGGGCACTTGAGTCGTTGGCAAAAGCATTGAAATGTATTAATAGTATTTCAATACAATTTTTATGTTCATTTAACTACTTTATACTTATTCATAATAAAAGATGAAAATTGTAATTTTTACAAAAACAGATTAATAAAAAGTTTGTATATAAAATAATGTGATAATGATAATTTTATAATTAAAAATTATTATAATGAGAGTTTGTTTTAAAGTGAAAGTTTTTTATTAAAATAATATTTTATATAAAATTTTTATTTATATAACCTAATTTATAAATAACTTTTGCCTATGGCCAGTCCGCTTTCTCTGTTTCATTTTCCAAGAAACCTCGTATCATCGTCATTTACTCTCTCTCCCCTGAACTATGACAGAGCTCTGAACTTATATAAACTTTGATTGCGGTGACCTTCCTAATGGGTCTTGAATTCTTAATAAAATACGAGAGAGAGAGAGAGAGAGAGAGAGAGAGAGAGAGTGCAGATTGAGAGCTATCCAAGAAGAGCAACATATACACAGAGAGTGAGAGAGATAGTGCTAACTGCAACTGTTTTGCTCTCATTTTAAAAGGTTGAATACAAAAGGAGATTGATTTGACAACACACTTTTTTGCCCTCATCAAGTTGATTTGGCTACTCACCATTTTCCAAAACATTCTTTTGTACAGAAGTTGTACCCATAAAGAAGTTGTAGCCATAAGTTAAATGTCTACATACGAAACAAATGGTGATACATACATAGGCAAGCATTTCCTGTAAACCATTTCTCAGTTCTGACACAAAGAAATACTCTCCCTCTCTATTTGTTGGTTTGTATTCTTTGTCTAATCTGAGAAGAGAACCAGAGAAGGGAGGAGTGGAGAAGCTTTTGGCCTCCAACAACTCTATTTCCTATTTCCTTTTACCCCCGGCCAATTCTTCCACATGGTCGACCACACAATTCTTCCACCATGGCAGACCACACGCCCACAAAGGCTTGGTTTGGCCAGTGGCTGCACAGTGTGCTTGTGCAGCTGCCATGGTTGGTGCAGCCATGGGTAGAGACGTAGATGATTTAGAATGGGAGGTATCAGCTAGCCTAGGTAGCCATGCGGTCGTGATGGTGGCTGATGGAGAAGGTTGCGGATGTGGTGTGAGCCATTTCCGTGAGAGATCCGATCTCAGTTGTTTTCAACTCTCTCCTTCTCAATAGGTAGCCACAATGTGAGGGTATTATTTTAAAGAGAGAGTGGGAGAAAGAGAGTGAGAGTCGGTGTGGTGCTACCATTGGTATAAAATGTAGCTATGGGCCATCTTATCACCTTTTCCTTGTCTTCTTCTTTCTCAACCAAAGCCCACCCCTACCACAAAAAGTTAAAAACAAACCCCCGTGACAAAGAACTCCTGCCATTGCCTAAACAAACTCACCCTCTCTTTTTCTCCACTGAACCCATCTATCTACCCCTTAACCACATAGCTCTCTCTCTCACTCTAGAACATCATAGCGCGCAGCCACCTCTGGACCACCAATGGTGGTGTTGGTGGGTTGCCACGGGTGTGGATGGTGACAGTGCCATGGTTGTTGACTACCACTGGTTCCTTGAAAGAGGAAAAGAGCCGTGTGATTAATATGTTCGGAGGGAGAGATGGAGATCGAAGTGGGTGTGTGAGGAGTGGGTGGACTGTGCGAGGGAGGAAGAAGGCGGTGTGTTTAGTGTGAGAGGTATTGGGTTGTGTCTGGATTTTTTAGAAAAAGAAAAAGAAGAAAGAGCGCATATAGAGAAAGAATGTCTTGTGGTAACTGCGTCAGAGATACAGAAGAGAAGAAAAATAGAAAAGACAAAAAAAAAAAAAAAAATAGAAACACTGCCAGCATCAGGCATGCTTCAATCCCGCTACATCAATTGTGTGATAGACCATAACTGATGCGGTGATAATGAGATACCGCGCCACATGCCTAATGCTAGCAAAATTCAAATACAATAACGTGTAAGTATTTTTCAAGCTTTCAAAATTGTCTGATTAAAACTCTTTTTTAGAGTGAATAGAGTAGTGTATGACACTTTTTACCTGTCATCTTAGCTTTTTCTTCTTTCATGAAATCAGCCCTCCAACCTCCAGCCATATCTCGATTACCAAGTCACTTCCTAACGTTCCATTGATTTGACGTTTTTAAGCGGAAATCAAAAGTGGAGAAATAAGTTGAGAGATGATCTCAACCATTCAATTGAAGGGAAGATGAATTTCAACCGTTGGATCAAACTATGTTTATGAGACATTTCAAAAAAAAATTGATCTGAAATGTAAAATAGATAAATCGACCAACCGCTACCCAGGACTCGGTTGAAAAGTTACTGTCCACTCTGTCTTCGTCAGTGTGGTTCCAAAGCCTCTTTCGTTTCTTTTCATTAGTATTTACTCAAACCCTCCCCCTCTTGCCATTGCAGCACACACCTCTCTCTCCCTCTCTCAACCAACTTCCCACCATTTTTTCCAACTCTTCTTTTTTTTTCTTTTTAAGGTTTGTCAGTTTATTTGGTGAGTGTGAAAGGAGCATCCGCTACTTCTAAGAAAGGTAGTGGTGGTCTACAGTGGGTACAAATACAATGTGGAGGTCATCATTGATTGGGAGCTGAGGCCTGGTGGTATGCTTGTTCAGAAGAGCGGTTTTGGGTCTGATGGTGGTGGTGGTGGTTCTGCTACTTCAGGAGGTCACATGATCAAGATCAAGGTCTCTCATGGCTCATCTCACCATGATATCACTGTGCCTTCTCAATCCACTTTTGGTATTACCTCAATATTCCTCTTTTTTACCTTGATTCTTTTTGTTTCTTTATCTGTGTTGAATATTTTTGTGCATTTGCCTTATTTGGTCTCTTTATATCAGACAAGGCAGTGATGCCCTAAGAGTTTTCTACATTTTCATGTTATCCTTTTGCTCTTTCGCACTTCAATTATGTGGGATTGAAAGCAGGGTTTGTATGACTTTTTCCTTTTCTCCGATTCATGAACTGGGTATAGAATAATGTTAGTAATTAACTGATTTTGGTGCCGCACCCTGGGGAATTTGAAGTGTTTCTTTTTCCATCAAGAAGTCTTTTTTTTTTTTTTTTCCTGGCATTCAACATTCGTTAGTTAATGCAGTGGATTTAAAGTGTTATTTGTGGGATGGCTCATTCCAAGATCATTTCTATTTCTATTTTTATTTTTGGATTTTATTTTCTTCTCCCTGATGTTGATGTATACTTCCTGTAGTAAATGCGCATGTGGACATCATCTCTCCAAATTGATGACAGAAAACACTAGCTAAGGTCAACTACTGTAACCCTGAAAATTTTCCTTTTACTTAGGAGAGGCTATAGTTACTTCAAGGCTAAATAACAATAATTACAAATCAAGTAGGACAAATCTGAAATATATGATACATGTGTGTGTGGAATGGTATCAAGTGCATATAGAATGAATTTCCCTTGCCCTTGGTTTTGATAGGGGTCTTTGGGCTTCAATCTTATTTCAGTAATCAGTACCAATTTTTGTAATTGCTTTCCTATATTGTGAAATTTGATGCCCAATAGCTGCTTTTGCTCTAATGGAAGGGGATCTAAAAAGGGTTCTTGCCTATGAAACTGGTCTGGAGCCCAAGGAGCAGAGGTTGTTGTTTAGAGGAAAACAAAAGTGTGACAAGGAATGTTTGCACATGGTGGGTGTAATAGACATGTCAAAGGTGGTACTATTGGAAGACCCAGCTAGCAAAGAGAGGAAGCTTGAGGAGATGAAGAGAAATCAACCAATATTAAAGGCCCATGAAGCTGTTGCCAAAGTACGGGTAGAGGTTGATAAGCTCTCGGACAAGGTCAGGATCCCTTTAGAAAACTGAAACAGAATGAACCACATTACTTGGCCCCAAGGAGCCCTTATTAAGTTTTATCTCTGGTTTAGGTTGTTGCCTTGGAGACAGCTGTTCGAAATGGCACCAAAGTCACAGACAAGGAATTTGTTGTCTTGACAGAGTTGCTCATGGTGCAGTTGCTCAAATTAGATACCATTGAGGCTGATGGAGAAGCGAAATTGCAGAGGCGGATCAAGGTCAGTAGTTGTTGCTCGTTCATATAACTTCGAGAATGAGATGGCTGTTTGATGATTTTGTGAATCTATTTGGCTTCCCTAAGTGGGTGATTCACCTCCACCCGCTAGCTTTGTCTTTAGGGACCTACAATCAGGGACAACAGCCATATATATGCGTGCGCGCGCGCGCGCGTTTTTGGTTAGCATGTTGAAGAAATTCCATGACAGTTAATGGACTTATGGCATACATCAACCTCCAACTTTCATGTTCTTCCTCTGATAAGCATCTTAATTCGATCCCATAGGGCCCATCTTGGCATCTAAACAGTGGGGAAATGAAATTGCAATCCTCACTCTCCTATCTATGTCTGAAATGCAGTAGTTCTGAAAGTTTTTAGGATAACTAGTGCTGCCACTTTCTCATATCATGTTCTTCCATATATTAGCTAGTTGTTGCACTCTTTTCTGTCATGCTGAAACAACTAAAAGTCACACAGATGTGTAACCTGCATATCATAGGGTATTTTTTAGTCTAAAGGGCAAAAGGAGATTACTTGGTGTTTCTTAACAAATCTAGTTTGGTTACTTGTATTTGGTCCTTTTTTGGGATGGATTATAGCCTGAGCAAAACAAATGCCTTTGCACATTCTAAAATACTCTCTTCTAATAAATCCCAAGAAAAGTGTTTTCGAATATTTATTTAGTTAAATTCATGTTATAACAGATTTGAAAGACACTGCTCAACTTATTTTCGAGTTTCAAGTATGCATGCCTACCATGAAAAGAAACCTCATCATGGAATTTCAAGTCAATCACAGGATGTGTCTATGAGTTGTTATAATGGAAATATCATGCATTCGATGTTCCTTTACAGGTCCGTCGTGTCCAGGGTTTTGTTGATGCACTTGACAATCTAAAGGCTAGAAATTATAATCCTTTTAGCAACGGTAGCAGTGCGGTGTCGGTGGCGACCAAGTGGGAGACATTTGATTCGGGAGTAGGGAGCCTCGGTGCTCCAAAACCAAGTCAATCGTCTACAAAAATCACTCAGGATTGGGAATTGTTCGACTAATTGGAGTTCCTGCCAGCCTTTTTGAGTTTGTACATAATCTCATCTTGAAAGAGTGTATATAACTTTTATGACTCAAATCCCATTTGATACACCTTTCTGTCTTTTGATAGTCGGAGATGCTACTTGGTAGAAAGAGGAACAGGCATTTATGAATGTATAGAATATTGTACTTACATATGAAAAACACTGATGTTTTTACAAATGATTTTGTTTCTGTACAAATTTTTTGAAAAAATAGCATTTTCTGTTTTTATAGCGGAGATGTTTCTCTCTTCTCATATCTTATATCTGTACTAATCACCAAGAAGGGCACACCCTAGTTCTTGCAACAGAATCCATGCTTTTGTAGTACTCGTGTAGATTTAAAAGCAGCTAAAATCTATTTAGTTGGAGCTACATCCAAATGATAAACCTGAACTGGCACTTGATTTTCATATGGTCTTTAAAGAAAAATAAATATTTAAAGAGGAAATTTATAAATTCCAAGAGGAGCAAATTGAAAAACATATTTAAAAATTACCGATACAAGGCCGGCTCTACCTTTAGGCAATTAAGACATTGCCTTAGGTTCTTAATTTTTTAAAATCTTCCCAAGTTATAGTGAAGTCCTATATAAATTTTACATCATCCTTTTCAAAAAAAGTCCCGATATAGGTGAGAGAAAAAAAAAATACTCAATAAAAAAAAAGACCAAAAATCAATTATACCAGTAAACTTCAAGAAGAAAACATTAGTTTAACCAATAAATAAATTAAAAAAATTTTTTTGGAGGCCCCATATTTTTTAAACATTACATGCCATAATTAAGGATTTATTTACATTCTATTAAAAAAAAATTTGAGAAGAAAGCCCAATTACGGATGAGACAAAAAGGAGGGCCAAAATCAACTACAATAGTAAACTTTAAAAGAAAAAAAAATGGTTCGATCCAAAAAAATAAAGTCCACAAAATTTTTTTCAAGTCCTCAAGTTTTTTTAAAACTTTTTGTGCTATTGTTAAGATCCTAATTAGATTGTATATCATGTTTTGAAAAAAAAAAAGAAACGCAGTTCAAAAAAAAAATAGTTAAAAAGAAGGCCATAAATAAACCCAATATGTTTTTTTATTTTTTTTTGCCAATTGTTTGAGTCAGTTTACTCATACCTCTACTAATTTAGAGACCTGTGCAATTCCTCATCCTACAAATTGAATAATTAACGAGCTAAAGAGATTGCGGGTAACTCTAAGAAATTAATTACTAGCGCCTAAGAAATTTAAATTTAAAACCTTAGAGAGAGCATACCGCTAAATTCCAAACCCTAATCACACCCAAAAAAAAAAAAAAAAAAAAACATAGGTTAATAAAAAACAATTTACAAGAAACTAAAAACATGTAAAAAGCCTCTTTCAAATTTGTCACATTTTACCTCAAATTGTCTTAATCAGGCCCTCATTGCCACAACTATAATTTCTGGAATTTAAGGGGGCAGCCGCCTTTTTCCTGTATCTTTTTTAATTTTTCTAAAATTTAATACTAACAGAAAAATAAAATACAAAGAAAAGGAAAGATTTTTATCAAAAAATAAAAAATAAAATTCCTAAAATTTCTTGTCCTTTGCGTGTCAAACAAAGCCACTGCAATTTCAGGCTTCCGGTTCTGTCCGACTTTCCTCTTTACAGTCTCATATACGAGAACATCCTCTTTCAGAGTTCACTGTCTCTCTCTCGAAGGGTACATTCTGCGGTTTTCAGCGATGATCTCTGAAATAGTATACCCTGAGCTCAAGACCACCCAGAGACTCAACTGCGACGGCACGAACTTCACCGTATGGAAGATGAAGCTCGAGTTCGTCCTCGTCGACAACTCCGTCAATTATGTCCTCACCGAGCCCAAACCCCATGAGCCCACCGACGACACCCCGTAGAGGACGCCAACCGCCGCTAGAAGTGGCTCGCTGACGACTTCACCTGCCGCCACCTCATCCTCGGCACCATGGACGACCACCTGTACCTCAATTTCCACCATAACCCCACCGCCAAGTCCCTCATGGAAGCCCTTGCCGCCCGCTTCAGCCCCACCACCTTATCCCGCCGCATCGCCCTGTTCCGCCGCTTTGTCAATCGTCGCATGCCCGAGAATGCCCACATCTGCCAACACATCGTCGAGATGGGCGTGATGGCGCAGAAGCTCGTGATCGCCGGCGTAAAGATCCCCGATGAGATGCACGTCGTGGTGCTGATGGAGAGCTTGCCGGAATCTTGGAAGGACGTGGTGAACGGGTTGCTTGTGAGAATGCATACGGAGGACCTGACCCTGGACGATGTGAGGGAAGATCTGAAGCTCGTGGGCGCATTGAGGGCAAATCAAAGGGACGAGGGCACCTCTAATTCTAGCACTAAGAAGAAATGCAGCAAAGGTTTCAAGGGGAATTGTTATTCTTGTGGGAAGCCCGGTCACTACCAATCCGATTGCCTATGGAGTAATGAAAATTGTTATGTTGATATGCTTTAGAACTGTCTATATATTATGTATGGGATGATACGTAAGCTACCTGTTTGTGATTTGGACTATATAGCTAGAGATCCTTTGTTATGGATGTAGCCATTTTGCCCAATTTACCATGTTTATATATATATATATATATATATATAGAGAGAGAGAGAGAGAGAGAGAGAGAGAGAGAGAGAGAGAGAGAGAGAGAGAGAGAGAAGGGGTGGTTTTAATTTTCTATATGTCAATCTAATATTGGATGATAATTTGATTGAGAATTTGGAATTGATATAGAATGCACTATAAACAAAAATTTTCTGTGGTTACTTTCAATCTATTTGGCCTTAGAATTTTGAGGACACATTGTAGTTGAGCCACACAGCCATTTTGACCCTAATGGATGCCTGGATTACCCGTTTTGTGGTTCAGCATATAGCTTCTGAAAATTGTATACTCATACTTAGCAAGGACATAACAAGCCTGTTGTTCTTCACATGTACATGTTGAGAGCTCTCAGAGCCGCGTTTCATACCGCATTTAAACTACTACATTGTCCTAGATGCAGAAGTTAGAACAAGAGATAACAAGAGCACATGATAGAATTACGAAAGGACGCCCCCTCTGGGTGACCATATTTGTATTTTTGTTAGATTATTTTATATGCGTTTCCATGTTCACACAAGCAATCAACTGCAATGGTTGTGTAGCTTAATGTAAAATGTATAATTAGATGACTCTTTAACTGGATGTTTCCCAACTTTTGGATCAAAATTTATTGACAGCAGAAAGGAAAACAAATGAAACTGTTACGAGGGGTTTTTATGCAATTTCAAGTTTGACCTGAACTCATAATGTACGGCTGCTTAATCTCTGATTGCTGAAATGGGTGTTTTTGTTTTGGTTTAGATGCGTTCTAAAGAATGAAGCACATTAAAGTGGAAGTGGAAGATCATTCACTAGCAAGGGTGCAGAGCTGTTTGTCGTCAGTTTTATTGTATAGATCAAAGAAAATGATTTGTGAGCTGGTAGCATAAGTTGTGAATGCATTCTCTCTCTCTCTCTCTCTCTCTCTACAAAGGAAATGCTTCATTGTTTGGTTCTTTTACGTACTGTATCCTTTTGGACAACTCAAGATCTATCATTCCTTTTTGGATTGTGTATCCTACTCAATTCTTTCCGTGGGTGGGTGGTTAGACTTGTTTGCTTGACACTCCAAAGGGGCTTTCAATTGGAGAATTGTTTAGCATATATGCCATCATTTAGAAAATTAAGATACACTACACAAATTACAATGGGAGGGAAGGGAATGATTCCAAGACCTCAGGGGAGGCTCTGTTCTTGGCATCAACTAAGAAGGCCAAGAGCCAGGGTGGAATTCAAATGCAGCAGAAACTTCTGACACCTCTGCTCATACCCCCAATTTAAGCCTCCGACATTACTACTATCATTTTTAGAATCTCTGGAGAAATTATCCAGGGGGATCCGGAGCACCATGTCAGAGACAAATGTACAACATTACTACTATTATTTTTAGAATCCAGAGAGGGGAGAAATTATCTAGGAGGGTCCGGAGCACCACGTCAAAGACAAATGGATGCATTTCAATTAGCGTTGTATTCTCTATGTTTTTTGGCATCCCGTCAAAAATGGATTGTAAAATATTGATTTTGCACAATTTTTTACAGAGGTAATTTCTCCAGTGACGGAATGGACATTGAAACGTGAACGGAGTACTCCCAACACCAAATGGTCATAAAATATTTACTGTCTCCCATTCATGTTGGCTGGCAAATAAATGGAGTTTAAAATATGGTGAACCTGACATCAACGGATTCTGAAATCTATTTACCTGGTAGCTGCTTCTGGTTGATGTTACTTCAAATATGGAATTTACTTTTACATAGACAGATTATAATGCTGTCATAAAAACCAACACAACCCTATTACTCCATAGGGAAAAGAAAGAGAGAAAAAAACAAAAGAAAAAGACCATAGGCTATTATGATCTTCAAGCCCCAACCCAGGTGTCTGGTACAAAAAGTTTGTTGTTCACTTGATGTGGATTTGTCAGCCTACCTTTGTTCAAATTTCTTTCATGGCTCTTCTAGGCTGCCATTTGAGTACTCCTCACCTGCAACACCGGGTGTTCCATTTGATAACCGGTTCACGCTGGTTGAAGTTGAATAAGGGGAGTAGGCGGAAACAGGGCTGCCTCGTGAGTATCGATTCTGCGCAGCTGTGCTACTCCTTGTTGCCTTGAGACGAGCCTTTCTACCCTGTTAAAAAGTAGGGAAAAAATAAGGAAGCAGAAATCTATACACGTATGATGCAGATTTTCACGAAAAAGGATTTGCCAATGATGGGAAAAAGAATATGTCATTTGATAAATGACCAAACTGTGCTTAGCAGGAAATAGATTTATGGCAATCAGTTTACAAGCTCCTGGCTAGTTAGATTAAAGCTTTGCTGAGTTGACGGTACTAACAAGGACACTACAAGAACATAATTACCTTTCCCATGCATTTCTCCAAATGAGGAGCAAACCTTCCAGCCATAATTGATCGCCCACAGTTCATGCACTCAAATATTTCATTGGCTACAGGAGGATGAGTTTGTCCAAATATGTCAACCACGTATTTGCTATTTGCTTCACCACTATTACTTGGATCAGCTACCCTGGCCCGAGCTTGTGCTGACAGCCTCAATTCTTTTTCCTCTTCTTCCAGATTACGGTCAAGGCCTAGCCTTGCTGTTCGGTGACACTCGGATGCAACATCAACAATAATGGAATCAAGAAGATCAGAGAAAAATTGAGACGAAAGCTGCGAACACAACCCACAATAAGCAAGGAACATCCAACAAATATAACGTAGAATGTGTAACTGCACACCTTTTCTGGTACTTAGAATATATTGGGATAAAACCAACAAAGACTCAAGTAACATTGATTTAGGGTCTATCAAATTGGAAAGCCCTTTCTTTTTCTTTTTCTTTTTTCCTCTTCACAAGGAGTGGGTGTCATATGATTATGGTGATGCAGATGCATTATTGAAGCTGGCACGTGCATCTCTTTTATGATCAAAGAGCTTGAGCACATTTGACAAGAATTTTCCACTAATAAAAATCTGGAAAAACATCATTTATTGATAATTTTTTAACATCAAATTCCCAACACATTTTTTTTTTTCCACCAAGAGTGATTAAATAGAAACAAACTAGGCCGTCACCATGGAAAGCATTTTTCCCTTACCCTCATTTACAGTGCCTTCAGCTTCTATTTGTTTTAATTTTTCTTTTTTTTTTCCAGTTCCGTTCAAGAAAAGTGACTAATGGACTTGACCACAAAAGTATGCAAGGTTTGAAACAACTTTTCAATTTGCATTAACTTGAAAACACTGTTCAGATATGTGAAAGCATTAATAGCTGCCAGATAACTTTCCTTTTTAAATTAAGAATTAAAATGATTCTCAAACCTATACTACCTCAACAATTATGTTTACCGTCATGGAATGATGGCTTTGGCAAGAGATAGTTCTTGCACAACCACCTGTAAAATGGATAATGCAATTGGCAGGGGCAATTTACACAATTAGAGAGCCAAAAGTACTTCCTGTTCTGTTTTTCAGATGAACCTTCAGATATTATTTTTTAAAAGCACCTTAGTAAAATTAGTGACACAAGCTTTCCAACATGCCTAGAATCAATCATTGAAGAAACCCTTTGTTGATCAGTCTACAAGCAAATTCTAAGAGTGTTTCACACAAAAATTATTCAAAAACATGCACAGATATTTTAGTATGAAGATAAAAAGATTTAATTTCTACAGTAACTATAAAACCCACAAAAATTAGCGACAAGAGACAACCCATCATCCATTACGTGGTTATCTAACTTCCACAAATTGCCATTCTTCAGCTACTGCCTTGTTTGGCCCTATATTTCTCTGCATCAAATATCTCTTCTTTTGTCTTAAAAGTGAAGCAGTTCTGGAGAAAGTTTCCTTAACAAAATCCCTTTAGTCTTGAGACAAAAAAAAGAAAAAACCAATCATTGGAGACTTGGAGTACACTACAGAATTCAAGATGAAAGCTCCAGAAGTACGAGGGGAACTTGAAACTTGAAATAATGCAAGCCGACAAGATGAGAACTAATGCAAGTAGACGAGGGGATAATTTTCATCACTGCCACACAATGAGGACTCGTTGATACCGTGATACAAACTAAGATTTTTAGAGGTCATCTAACATCATCTCATGGAACCACTAATTCACTAATTACTCAAAGCAAATCAGTACTGTTTTTAATGCATAAAAATGTTTTTATTATGGATAAGAGGAGTACCTGTAAAGGAGAAGACATATTATCATCATTTGGTGCTGACATGAGTCTTAACAGAGAGGGCGGCCAAGGTTCAGTACAGCCACTTGCTGAAGCTTCAACCGGGGAAAGAACAGCTTTATGACACTGAAAAAAGGGCAGAATGTCGATGAAGCAAAGGGGCACTGAGTTGACATGGAAAATGGAAACAGAGGAAGGGCAAAATAGATATATATATATATATATATATATATAAAACACACCCATGTTATTTACAAGTCGAGAGAAATGCTTGTTAACTTGTGGAATCAAGAATCTTGAAAGATAACAAGCATTTTACCACGACTGACAGACATATGCTTGTAAATCTTGATATTGAAATTAATGGGATGCATGCTTGGGGGTGACAATTTTCTTCACCTCCAAACAATAAAATGCCTCCAACCAATGCTAATGCAGGCGATTTCAAATGGTATTAAATTGACCATTGACTATTAAATTGACCATTGACCATACTAATCATGAATATGAATGCATCACTGCCAATCATTTGTGATTGACAATCCCACTTTCTCCTAACTAGTTTGTCATCTGGATGATTATGCATCTAAATCTTGTGTCATCTTTTGCAAAAATAATACTTATCAAAAGAGAACCAATTTTGAGGAACAAAAATAGAAAAATATAGAAAACATTGAAAAACGATAATACATACATGGTGCAAAGACCTAATCCAAAAACTTAATCGCTTATAGATTACTTAATGTAAATGATGCAAAAGAAATCATTCAAAATCCCTATCATTTTTTAAATCATTACAAGCCAGTATTATTATTTTGTCTCCATCCCTTAGCAATCACAACATCACTATTGGAGAGTAATGATGAGTTAGTTACATACTTAGAACTAGCAATGGAGTAGAGATATGGGAGCAATAAACAAATAACCAGGTTCTCAAACAGCAACTCAAGCACAGAGTTTGCTTAATTTGTCAAACAATAATTAAATTGATAACTTCTCCCCCTAATGCTTACATATCCAAAGTACATGATATATGAAAGATATACATATATATAAGAAATTAATCATAATGTGTAAAGCCCGTTGTAATTGTAGAAGTGTCACAACAGAGAGCTCTATATACATTGTCTAGATCAGAGTTTAATAACCGACATAATTCAAAAACAGAAATAACTTAATAATTTGGTTAGCCAGAAAAAATCCGACCCACATTTTTACAGGAAGAAGAAAGAAATGCACTGAACATGTAACAGCAGCGCTTATGGGAACGATCGAGCTTTCGGTATTTCGAAATTTATTGAAGAAATTGTTGTAAAGTATGATCGATGGCTGTGGCCCTTTTGGGTAGAGATGAATCACCAATTGAACTTGATTTTCCTGATCAAAAAACTCATACATGTCCGATAACAATGAATTGTGATGAAATAGTTAGCGATAAAGCTAGAAAGAGTGCAATATCGAAATCGACAGAAGCTTACAGATCGACACAATGATTGTATGTGTGAATGGGGTGGAGGAGAGAGAGAGTTCACGAACAAATGGACTGAAGGTCGATTAGAGAACTGCTTCCTGTATGAATTCTAGAGAGAGAAAGACGTTTGCCCCTTTTTCTGTTTCCGAGCGGGGTTCAACGAAAGATGAGTCTGCGAATTTCGGTCAGGATTAAGCTAGGTTGGGCTTTATATCCTGCTATTGCTATCACCATTTGGAGAGTGCCACGTCAGGCAGAGTACAATTCACTACAATTAAATCGGTTGGACATTTAATTGCAAACTGAGATTTTTTTTTTCATTTATTCGGGTTGTAAATTGTAAATTAAGAACTCGATCAAAAAAAAAAAAAAATGTTAATTAAGAACAATATTTTGTCTAATTAATCTGGTCCTTGATGGTTGTAACCAAACAGTAAAAAATAAAAAAAATTTATTTTCTCATTTTTTCTTTTCTTTCCTTTCATTTTTTTTTCCCTCCTTAAATTTCAAACAGGTTGTAATGGTGTAGCAAAATCGTGGGTCTTGCCCCCAGGTCTTCGATGAGCTTTCTTTCGTAAACGCGCGATCCCCTGCTCTAAACACACTAGTATAGTGCCCTGCCAAGGACCCTCTGATGGTGAAGTTAGATTCCAGATAATGCGGTTATCCAGAGTATATTTTGTTAGGGTTTTTCTTTGGAGTACCTGGTAAAGAAGGTCTTCATTTTCCTTTTGTATGCATGCATGAGAGTGGTTGATGATCTCTCCATGTGGCAGTGCTTCATTGAGGGGTCAGATTCGTGGCAGTATAGTTGAGATGGTTGTCATCTCATTCCAAGCGTGGCGTGTGTTAGAACGGTGTCAGCAGTGAGGGCAGTTGTCCCTCATACACTCTATGTCCTTGCGTCGAGAGTACGCTACTATGTCCAATGTCAGTTGTGACCCCCCACCGATGTGACGGGAAGGAGGGGAGGCGTAGAAAGCACGCCCGAGTGCCTAGTCTGTTCGGAGCCCAAGGGGATCGACTCTATTAGTGCCCGATCGAATGTTTGGGAAGAGCCCTGTTCTGGTTGGGGGAAAATATAAAGGGATCGGCTCTGTCGGAGCCCGATCAGAAGATCGAGAAAATGTCATTACCAGATGCCCCCAATTCCTTAGGCCATCTGTTCGGGGTTAGGGGAATTCCATCTGTCAGCCGACCCTCAAAATCCGGAACATATGTATGGCAAGGCCGGCATAATGATGACTACAGCTATCGCGTCTCTTCACGTACCACCACGCGATAACTAGGGCTTGGCAGTTGGTCTTTGACGGGACTTGTCAAATATCAACCGCTAATGTCCCATCACTGCAGTCCATCTGGGCCGTTGATTTCAAAGACAAAAGAGGAGTTTTATTGGGTGGTTTCTCTCTTTGCCTCCTCACTTGCCTTAACCAAATATTCTGCACAACACGAAAAGAGAAAGAGAGAGACAGAGAAAGGAACCTCTATCTTCGTCTTCTTCAACCAGTTAATCAAATATTTGCCCTCTATGACACTTCGCCGATCATCCTTTGAACTCGCTACTGGCGTTTCATGTTGCGGTAAGGCTTATTTTTCGGTTGTATGTACTGGGTAATCACACGTGTTTGGATATTCAAAGGAAGGGACTAGATTCCCAACCTCTCGTGGTTTGTCGATAAGTCAGAGTTGTTAGAGTTTGTGCCTGGAGACTTGTGTGCGTTCGAGCCGGTATTTGATAGGATTAGGCACGATAAGCTCCTGGGTACAATGGCGAATCCTGAGCATGTTAGTTTGGATTCTGAGAGGACCGATTTGAACGAATTTAGGGTTGTGAGGCGTGAAACCAAGGAGGAGGCCTCTGTTGGTAATTGTGGGGTATCTTTGGAGGTTTTGGAGGTGGAAGAGGCTAGGGCGGCTCACTCCGGTGTCGGGGAGAAAAGGGATAAGCCTGTGGAGGCCGCCGTCCTGTCTGGGGAGGTAGTGGAAGAGGAGGGAGCGGAAGAGGAAGAGGGCATTGAGTATAAGGCCGTGGGAATTCCCACTGTTCTTACTAGGGAGAAGGTTAGTAGCTTTCAGAAGGAATACCAGATCCCAAAAGGTGTGAAGTTTAGGATTCCCAATTCCACGAGCTGGGTATGTTTGGTGAAGGAGGGAGAAATCATTGTGTATGAGGGTACACTAGCCGGTGGTCTTCGCCTGCCCTTTTCTAGGCCCACCAGGGAGATTCTGCAACGGCTGCACCTCTCGCCTGGGTAAATCCAGCCGAATATGTGGAGGATAATCCTGGGCTGTGCGATCCTCTAGCAGATTGTCCTTGAAAGGGACGTTATGGTAGATGAATTCTTGTATTGTTACAAGCTAGCCGAAAGGGGAAAGGGCTTTTGGTATTTCTCAGGCAGGGCGCCAAGGCTCGATTTGGTCGGCGAGCTGTCGTCATCGCACAAAAAATGGAAAGATCGGTTCTTCTTCGTTAGCGGAGAAGGATGGGAGTTCCCTCTTTGGGAGACCGACTTCTTTGCTCAGGTTCCCAGGCAATGGGGCTATTTGAGTAAGAAGGGTATGCTTTCTTTACTGAACTTTCCTTTCCCTTTTTGTTAAAGTGTCGGTCGTTCTGACTTAGGCGGTTTGTTGGTGTCAGGTCAAGGTAGTCCTACTCTATCTGACGAGCTGAAGGCAAACATAAAGAAGGTCCAGGAGTATGAATTTCGTAGTGCCAAGGACTTGGCTATCGTCGAGACGTTCGCCAACTACCTTTTGGGACCTAAGCCGACCAAAGAAGCGTTGGCCACTGAACGTGAGAGAATTGAGTGTAGAATTGTTCTTTATGTGACCTGAGCTTTATCTGACTCCATTTCATCTTTCTTGCAGATCATTCATAGCTCGCCGCAAATCAACCATTTCTCGTAGCCGATCAAATAAGCTTCAATGTAAGCTTCCTGGCGAGAAAAAGGGGGACTGAGTCGACGGCTCTTGAAGCGAAGCGTCAGAAGACGGCTGAAGCTGTGGACTTGGTGAAGGAAGCCCCTCCACCTAAGAAGGCACCCGCGCTGAAGGTCGTGACTTCGATAGCTGTTGCAAAGCCTCCCCTTCCCCTCAAGCCAAGATGAAGTACGGTCGTTCCTGCCGATCTCCGGTCCCGAGTCAACCCTGCTACCTTTTTAGCTCGCAATGTGTTTGACAGCGTGGATGAGGCCTAGCAGAGATCTGCAGATACGGTAATCCCTGCGAATATACACAGATTGAGTAAGCACCCACACTCTCAACTAGTGAAAGATGCAAATTATGATCTCTTCAGGGTGAGTTTCTGTCTCTCTTGTCTTCTTGTTCCTCAATCTTTTATTATAGTTGTCCCTTTACTCTGTTATGATATCTTACTCTTTCTTAGGCTCTGTTGAGGAACATGGCAATGGGCCATCACCTAGCCAACATAGAGAGGGCCCTCCATGATGAGAGGCAAACCAGTGGTGCCCTCATTGTTGAGGTTCGGGCAACGAAGGAGGAAGTGTCGACTGCTCAGGCTTTGAAAGAGGACATCGCAACTGCCCGAGCTGAGAGATATGCGGCCATTGCAAAACAGTGCCTAATCTCCAAAACATAAACATTCCATAAGATGGGCCTATCAAAGGCCACCACAGTTATAACATTATAATATTACAGAACATTGGGGTCCAACCCTTATATCAGTACATAACATAAGGCCCATGAGCCGCAGTTCAAATATCCACGTAATGAGCCTCCTTTAAGGCCTCCCAGTTTGGTCACTTGAAAACATTTTTAGAAAACGTAAGCTAATGCTTAGTGAATAACTATAATGCATGAGCATAAAATACCTTAGACTACATTTATATTTAATGTACATGACAGTAGAGGTACATTTATGTATATATGGCATGGACTTAGAAATGTATAAGTATAATCTTAAAGACACATGAAGCATAGGCTTTTGTATTAAAACATTTTATCATTTTTAAAATATAATATTGAAGAAGAGAGGCAGGCGTGTTGTAGCATAAACTATTAGAGCGTGACATAACTTGTCATGAGCATAACATACCATATCTTATAAGCGTACATCTTGGCTTGCCGTATAATATAGGACACATCAAATATTACCATTCTTAGTAACTTATAAAGCATAGCCTTGGAAACATAGGTAGCATAAGTATCATATTGGAATATTATAACATGTCAAACATAGTATCATAAGAGTGAGACATAACACATAACATGACTTTGTAAGGCATCATAGCTGTCATAAGTATACTATGGCATGATACTGTAAGACATATCATAGTGTCATGAAAGGAAGCGATACACTGTGACGTTAATACTTGTGGGAACATGCGTGACTTGTTGTGAAGCATCCAAACAAGTCATATTTCTCATTCTAGAATATAAGTGTGTCATGTCTTTACATTAGGCCAACATATCCCTCACTTCACCCCCCTTAAGAGGTCTTTCTAGTACTGGGCATCATAGTAACCACAAGGGTCACGAGTAAGGCTCTTTAGGCCAACATAATAACCATGAAGGTCACGCATAAGCTCTTTAAGCCAACATAGTAACCATAGAGGTCACACATAGGCTCTTTAGGCTAACATAATGACCATAAAGGTCACGCATATGCTCTTTAGGCCAACCATGAGAGCTAGGCTCAGTTAGTAAGAGCTAGGCTTAGTCATTAGCAACATAGAGTGCTTTAAGCTAATCATGAGAGCAGGGCTCAATCGTGAGATGAGGCTTAGTCATTAAGAGCTACGCTCAGTCATTAGAACGTAGAGTGCTTTAGGGCAATCATAAGAGCTAAGCTCAATTATAGTAACCATAAAGGTCATGCATAGGCTTTTTAAGTCAATCATAAGAGCTATGCTCAGTTATAGTAACCATAAAGGTCACATCTAGACTTTTAAGCCAAGGAACGTCTCCTAATATGGTGATAGATTATTTTATGTCCCCTATCGTAGGACCATCGTCACTAGTTTAGGGTCTTGCCACGAAAGAGCTTACATGTCGATGGTTTATTTCACGTCCCCCCATCCTAGAACTATCAGCCTAGATTAAAGTCTTGCCACAAAAGACCTTACATGTCTATGGTTTATTTCAAGTCTCCCATTCTAGGACTATCGGGCTAGATTAAAGTCTTGCCACGAAAAGACCTTGAGTTAGAGTTGTACGTTAGGAATCTCACATTTACTTTATGTGAACGTTCTAGTCCGTAGGTTGTAATTCATATCATAGGCAAGGTTCATATAGAATTCAAAGCATAACATTCATACCTGAACGTAATCATTGATGCATTAAAATAAATGAAAAGAAATGCATGAAACGTAATTGAACTTGAAAGCATTTGGAGAGTAATAGGTCTTACTCATGACATATCGTTACTCACCTCTATCCATCTGAACGGGTGTTAAGCAAGGTGGTCCTACACATAATTCACATAAAAACATGGAACATCAATACACGATGCTAAGATAAGGCAATAACGCATAAACTGAGACTAAACACATAACTCCCTCAACCTCGATTCATCAACACCTCACTCTCTTAACGGGAGAACGAGGCTGAACTCTAGGACAAACCCCCAACATAAAACAAGAATATAAAGTTGAGGTTTGAACATGAAAGCCGAGACGTCGACTCCTTTATCGTGTCCCAACCACCTCTTAAAGATGAGTTCACACTCAAGTTTAGTTCCATTTGAAAATAGACTTAAATGCTTTTAATTTGATTGGTCATGGGTCAAAAACACATTTCGGGTGAAGAAGTTAGGTTTCACGAAGAAATAGGGTAACACTTTGGAAAAACAAGGTTTTAGGCATAGTTTTGGGTCAATTTAAACTTTTATATCTCTCAATCTATAAGGAATTAGAGTACAAAATTTATATGGGTACAAAGGTCTATGAGTTTACTTTCTAATGCTTTAAACAGTGTATCAATCCGAGTTTTCTAGAGAAAGTTATGTCCATTTTACTAAACAGTGTCGAAGTTGGCAGGCCGTTCGAAAGCCCAACCAGGCCGTTCGAACGGTAGGCCAAAATGACCATGCCTTTTGAATGCCCAAATTGGCCGTTCAAATGCCAAGGAAAAATGGAAAAACACCCTATCGGACCATTCGAACGCCAGGCAAAGTGAAAATCTCTACTTTCAGGCCGTTCGAATAGCCATGTCAAGCGTTCGAACACCCCCACCTACGCAACAGCAATTCTCGACCCAAAACTCTCCCAAAACCCCTCCAAACACAACCAAACCTTCCTAATACTCTTAGGGCTCAAAGATTAGCCCACAAGGATAACAATAACTCAAAATGGAGGAGATAGAACAATTAAAACAAAAGGATCTAGGGTTTTAGGAATCCAAGCCCTAACTTACATAAATTGGGGATTTCAATCCCAAACTCCCAAACTCTCAAATCTTCCAATAGAGCTTACCATTCTCTAAGTTTAGACAATTTGGGACTCAAAGAAGTCCCCAACAACATAACCCAATAAGATAGATATATATATATACATAAATAATTGGTAGAGAGAAAAATGAAACCTTACCTTTTTTCAAGCTTATTCGAGTCTTCTAATGGCTTTAATCTCTTCCTTCACCTCTCCTTTAAGCTTTTCTTCCCTCAATCTCCCCTTCTCTCTTTGTCTTCTCTTTTCTCCTTCTCTCAACTTGTCAGGTGTGTGTGTATTTTGTGTGTATATAAGAGTATATAAGATGATACACATGGGAATAATCTCATGTGTCTCACCGTATAGGCTTAAGCTACAACATAAGCTCCCATTAGTCATTCTTGACCCAAATGATGTAATAACTAATATTAAATAATACAAACACTAGAAATTCACATTAATTTAAATAAATAGAGGTTTGTGATATTACATCAGGGCCCAAGTTGAGGCAGTCCAAGAGTTTCTGAAAGGGGATGACTTCCAAGCCCTGCTAAAGCCCACATTCACGTAGGGCTTTGAGCTTGCCAGGAAAAGGGCATCTCAAACATACCTTGGACTGGACTTCGCCAGCCTCGATCCTCTAGTAGAGGGAGTTCCCCAAAGCCTTGAGGAGGTACTTGAGAAGACCTTAGGGGAGGCCGCCGAGAAGGCTACTGAGACTAAGGAGGCTGTTGAGGCAGAGAAGTCTGATGGGGAAACCAGGAAAGTGGTTGAGGGGACCGGGGAGAAGGCCACCAAGGAAAAACCCAAGGCTTGAAACCTCTTTTATTTTTCTTATAAAAAGGATATTCTGTTCTGTACTCCTTTTATCATTAATGCAAAATCCCTTTTTTCCAACTCAGCTGTGTCGTACATTTCCTTAGAATATTTTGCAAAATAATTTCAATTCATGCACCTGTTCTCTGTTATTTTTTTTTCCCTTGGTTGAATGCCTTAGTAGAATGATGCTAGCGACGTCTGATTGCATTTGGTTGTTGGTAAGGTAGATTTCCTTGTCTGCTCGATCTCGTGAACTGAGCAACTGGGAGATCGCTCTCTTTTGAGTTACAGCTCTGCCCATTGATGTAATCTGAGCAGTCCCTTTGGCTCTGCTTCGTTAGAGTGGTTCTACTCGAGCAAGCTAAACAGAAATTCTGAAATATCCTGTTGGGCCTTCTCGCTCTGTCTGGTCAAGCGAATCAGGCAAATGTTGTGGCTACGCAAGCCTTCTAGTTCTGCTTGGTCACATAAACCTAGCAGATATTCTATGCTTGGCCTGGTGGGCTTTCTGGCTTGCCCGACCATGTGAACCGACCAAATATTCTTTGTCATTGCATGGTAGGCCGTCTGGCTCTGTTTGGTCACGTAAACCGAGTAGATATTTTTTGCTATTACTTGGTAGGCAATCTAGCTATGCTTGGTCATGTAAATTGAGCAGATATTCTTTGCCATTGCCTGGTAGGCCGTCTAGCTCTGCTCGGTCAATAAACTGAACAAATATTCTTTTCCATTGCTAGGTAGGCCGTTTGGCTCTGCTCGATCATATAAACCGAACAGATATTCTTTGCCATTGCCTGGTAGGGTATGTGGCTCTACTCGGTCATGTAAACTAAGAAAATATTATTTATCATTGCCTGGTAGGCTGTCTGGCTCTACTTGGTCATGTAAAACCGAGCAGATATTCTTTGCCATTTCCTAGTAGGCCGTCTGGCTCTGCTCGGTCACTAAACTAAATAGATATTCTTTTCCATTGCTTGGTAGGCCGTTTGGCTCTCCTCGATCATATAAACCGAACATATATTCTTTGCCATTGCCTGGTAGGCTATGTGGCTCTACTCGGTGACGTAAACCTAGAAAATATTATTTATCATTGCTTGGTAAGCCGTCTGGCTCTACTTTGTCACGTAAAACTGAGCAGATATTCTTTGTCATTTCCTGGTAGGTCGTCTGGCTCTGCTTGGTCATGTAAACCGAGTAGATATTCTTTGGAGTGTTGTCTGTTGACACGTAGTAGACAATTGTAGAACGACCGATTTTATTGATAATCCATCGAATTGCAATCAGCTTCCTTGTCACAAGTAGTACTTCCTCAAATGCTCTACGTGCCATGGGTGGGGTAACTCTTTGCCTATCAGTTTTTTCAATCTGTAAGTCCTCTTCTTGGTGTTGTCGATCACCTCATAGGGGCCTGTTAGCACCCCATTTTGGCCATTCAGTGATCTCCGACCCGACCGGAAGCACTTATAAACAAACACAAGCATACTTAAGCCCAAACCAGCTTTCCAAATCTAATCCAATCTGTCAACCGCTTCGCGGACCCACTAGGACCAATAGAGGCAAAATGACCAGAATTTCCCTAGTGTATTAGTCAATCCAATCCAGTTCGGCACATCTTCCATAAGACGATAAGTCCATTCAAATTCATAGTCAATTCCAATTATCCCGTCATTCGAGAAAGTTGATCCCTCGTTGACGGTAAGACCATTCAATCTAGTATAGCATGGTCACCGAAAAAGTTTATTCTCCGGATCAGTAAAGCCTCTTTCACACTCATCTCTGAAAAGTATTTAAGTCATCAAAATGGAAGAGCAGTTCACTTTTGGCGCTTGCTAGCCCGCAAATGTAGAATTTTCGCTAGTCCGGTACGTTCTTTGAGAAAACACAAACCCCTTAAGAACGGAAGACCATCCAAGTCTAGCATGACCTTTGAGAAAGTTTATCCCTCAAGGTGGTAAAACCCTTTCAAACCTATCCACCAAGAAAGTACCAATTCTTCGAACAGAAGTCCAAACCATATCCAGACCAGTCAACACTGATGCTTGCTAGCCCGTCATGGTGAAAAATGACCATTCTGCCCCAGCGAGCCCGACATGTTCTTTGAAAAAGTACTAAGTCCTTAGAACCGTAAGACCACCTTCCAAGGTCGTCCCTAAATGATCCGGCATGTTTAGTGCCATCCAATCAACCCTGATCCTTTCCCGGAGGTTTTCCGATCAAAATGACCATTTCGCCCTTAGGCATTTAAATGTCCTAAAAAACCACACCGGCTCTAGGTATTAAACCGACAACACTCCAGTCAACTCAGCCAACCCTAGGCAACTCTAGTCAATTCTGGTCAACCGAGTCAACCCTAGGTAACTCCAGTCAACTCTGGTCAATTCCAGTCAACTTTGGTCAATCCTAGTCAACCCTGGTTAACTCCCAGTCAACCCTAGTTAACCCAAGTCAACTCTGGTCAACCCAATCAATCCTGGTCAATCTTGGTCAACCCTGGTGCTCCTAGGATGAGGTAACCGTGATCCGATCACTCTCTTCAACCACCCCGGCCCTGGGAATCAAACCAGCAACCTCCAAGGTGCTTTCCAGGGTATTCCCTTCCATTTTTGGCTAGGCCCCGCCATCCGGCACTTTCCTTTTTGAACCAGAACCTCCTTACTCCATTTCGAGTGAAGCATGATCATTTTTTTAGCCTTGAGCCACTTCTAAAGGCACACACTAACCCCCTAGGCTGTCAAAAGCGGTTACAAATCAACCAGTATCAAACAAGCCCCGTATCCAGCCTTTTTTTTAAAGCTATCATAAATGCCCCTGCTCCACTCTTAGTGGCGCACAATCAATCTCAAAATACAGACCTCCCCCCTTATTGTTTTGGGTCAAAAAATTTATCCAGAAACTCTCCCTTTCTGTTTCAGACAATTTTCGGAGCCCTCTATCTCTTTCTCTCTTTCGAAGTCCTGCCGGTAAAGCCCTAGCCCGAGGCTTTGAAACCTTAGCCTCTGAGCTCTACCGAAGGTCTACCTTGCTGCCTGGAAGCTCCCAAAGCCTTCCCAAATCCAAGGCTCGAGCTTCCATCAAAGAAAGAAGGAACAAGACAAGGTAATCCCTAGTTTACCTTTTTGTACTCCCCCACTTTCTCTTCTCCCTCCGAACCCACTTAGGTTCTTCTCTTTTTTAATCCCCTATCTCTATACCTCCATTTCTTGCATGCTTGGAATAAGGGGACATTAAGTCCATGTCGAGAGTGAACAAGAGGAGATTGCCGATCGGGACTCTCTTTTTGGCCCTCACTTTCTTCACGACATAGCCTTAGGGCTCTCTTGCAATGTAGTGATACCTAGCCTTGTATATTTTATGCCGTTATTATCGTTGTCATGCATTTGCATTCTTGTCATTTCTCTACCCTTTAAAATCATTTTCAAAGTAGCTTTTTCAAAACCACCACTCTAGGTGGATCCTAATATTTTTATGGTTAGGGTTCTCCTAGAAAAGTGTGACATTTTTAAAATGCTCCCGTTGGCCTACATTTATTTCTTTTCAAAAACACGGTCTCGAAAGGATCCTAGTCTTTTCATGATTGTTATTGTTTTGAGAAAAGTGTGACATTCAAAATGACCCGAAAAGGTCTACATTTTTGGCATCGTGCCTTTGCTGTTTTCAAGTCACGAGCCTAATGCGATTCTCGCCCTCTAATGGGTTTAGGCAAAGTGCGATATTCATTTGTATGTCTAAAATCCAAGTTAGGGTTTCGGACCCTAAAACATATTTTTAAAAGACTCAATTTTTGAACCATTTACAAAACTCGCATTTGTTAAACCCTAGAAGTGCAATTCTAGGATTTGCCAACTTGGAAACTTTTCTTTTTCAAGCCAAAATGATACCTTTTTCGAACTTTTGAAATCCTCAATTTCCAAATCAATCAAAACTTTCCTTTTTCAAACTTCCCTTTTTTTTTTTTTTAAATCAATTAAGTCAAAACCTTCCATTTCAAATCCCTTAAATCACTCCTTTTTTGAACCTTTCAAATTTAAACTCTAAGTTTATTCCTCCCATTTTAGAAACAATCCAAACTTACCTTTTTCAAGCAAATCAAATCATTTTAAAAAGGAAACAAAACATTTCCAAATTTTTTCAAACCCTTTCAAATCTCCCAAATCTTTTTCAAATCTTTCCGAAAAGAAACAAATCAAATCTTTTTCAAAAAAGGAAACAAATCTTTTCCAAAAGGAAACAAAAGCTTCTCAAATAAAATCTTTTAAATCTAATCTTTTCAAATCAAATCAAAGCTATTCAAATCAAATCTCAATCTTTTCAAATCAAATCCAATTTTTCTGAAAACGAAACATTTCAAAAATCAAATCTTCCTAAAAAGGAAACATTTTAAAATCCAATCTTCATGAAAAGAAAATCTCTCAAAGTCCAGTCTTTCTTGAAAAGGAAACACTTTCAAACTCAAACTGTCCTGAAAAGAAAACTTTCTAAACATAAAAACTTTCTAGAAATAGAAACCCATTTCAAAATTCCAATTCTTTTGGGCTCTTGTCCGAACTACTGTTGATCTAATCCTCTTTAAGGAGGTATTAAGCAACTCTTTATGGGGTGCAGTCATAACCCTTCCAAAATTTCCAATTCCATAACCACTTTCAAATTCTTTTTCAAACTTTGCTTTCAAATGTTTTCTAAGTGGATAGCATTAAACATAGGTAACCAGTGAGTCATAATTAGGTGAGTAAAGGGTGAATAGACATATAGGTATCACAAGGGCGGGGTAGGATGATAGTTTTAGGATATCTTCCCTACACGTAACCAAATCCCAGACTTAAGAATTTTTGTTTCAAAGACAAAAAATGGAGTCAATTTTCAAAAGGGTTTTCCAACATTTTTAGGGTTGTCAAACAACCTTGACAATTCTACCTTCTAAAACGCTCTCATGAGGACGTCTTTCAAAAATACTTTCCAAAACCTAAGTTTCACCTCAGGTTTTACTTAGTGGAGATGACCTAGCACATCTTTAAATATATTAGGTGACGACTCCAAAGACCTTTTCAAAAAGCCTTAATCAATTTTATTTTAAAAATTCAAACCCCGTTGCACCCGCCCTTCTAAGAAGGCGAGTTCTAAGAAAGAGCACCGTGCTTTGCTCCCGGGCCAAAAGGGCTTGGTCTGGCATCCAAAAAAAAGGGCGCGACAAGGACCTCCCAATTGGGTCCAAGCTTGCCATCCCTTGGATCCTTTGTAGACTGATTGACCCTTTCCAAAACCAGATCCCTCGCTGTAAAGTATTTCGGTCGAATTCTGGAGTTGTGGTACTGACGCATGTTCTATTGGTAAGACACTACCCTCATAGTTGCTTGGAACCTCCTTTCTTTCAATAAATCTAGCTCCACATTCAGCGCCTCGTTGTTGGTCTCTAGGTCATACTGCATCGTTCTCGGGCTGGGGAGACCAATCTCCACTGGGATCACCGCTTCACTGCCGAAGGTCAGGGAGAACGATGTCTGCCCCGTAGACACCCTCTCCGTTGTTATGTAGGCCCATAAGATGTTAGGAAGTTCTTTTGCCTATAGGCCCTTAGCTTTCTCTAACTTGGTTTTGATGATTTTGAGAAGGGACCTGTTTGTGACTTCTACCTGACCATTGGCCTGAGGATGCTCTAGGAAAGAAGCGTGGTGACTGATCGCTAGATCGCTGCATAACTGGTTGAATTGTTTCCCTTCGAACTGCTTCTCATTGTCCGTGATGACGATCTTGGAAATTCTGAACTTGTAAATAATATTTTGCCACAAAAACTTCTTTATTTTCTCCTTAGTAATTGTTAGTAGTGGTTCTTCCTTTGCCCACTTGGTAAAGTAATTGATGGTCACCACCGCAAACTTCCCATGTCCCCTGCCTATAGGTAACGGTCCTATAATGTCGATTCCCCATTGGACGAAGGGTCATGAGCTCTGGATCGGGGTCAGATCCTGAGGGGGCAATCTTGGGATGTTCGCAAAACGTTGACACTTGTCTCATTTCTTGACGAATTCTTGGGCATCTTTCTCCATGGTGGGTCAATAATAAACTGTTCACAAGATCTTCTTGGCAAGGGATCGGCCACCCGAGTGGTTTCCACAGACACCCTCGTGGATTTCTCTCATCACATACTCTGCCTTTTCTTCTGTGGCACACCAAAGCAACGGCAGGGTGTGGCCCATCTTGTAGAGGACCTTGTTCTGAATTAGGTATTTACTGGAACGGAACTGTATTTGTCTTGCTTCGTTCTTATCCTTAAGTAGGGCCCCACTTTGCAAGTAATCCTTGATCGGGCTCATCCATGACGTTTCTGGTTGGGTTTGGTTTACCTCCAGACTCTGGATGCTCGGAGAATCAAATACCTCCATTGGGACGTTCGGGTCTGGCTCATTAGATGATGCGATTCTAGCTAGCCGGTCCACTTCTTCGTTCTGGAGTCTTGGGACACGTTCTAGCAAAATCTTTGCAAAACTCTCGGCTAAACTCTTAGCCATTTGGCAGTACTGCTTCATGTTCTCTTCTTTGGATTCATACTCTCCCTGTACTTGCTCCACCACCAATTGAGAGTTGCTCCGCACAACAATTTGTTTAGCCCCCATTTTTCGAGCCATCTGGAGTCTGGCAATGAGGGCCTCATACTCTATAATGTTGTTAGTGGCGAGAAATTTGAAACGTAGAGTGTATTCAATCTTGTGACAGTCAGGAGTGACAAGTACCACGCCAACACCACTGGAATCGTCAGTATAGGAGCCATCAATATTTAAGACCTAGTGGCTATCGATAGGGTCATTTTCGGGTAGTGTAGTAGGGGGGTTAGTGAATTCTGCTATGAAATCCGTAGCAGCCTATCCTTTAATGTTCTTCAGAGGTTGCTCTCCGGCTTATGGAGGATGTTTTTCAGAGGTTGGTTTATGAGGATGTTCTTCAAGCCGCTATCACTAAGGTCAGGGCCACGAGTTCCATCTTCGAGTATTTTTCCTCTGCCCCTCGTAGTGCCCGACTAGTGTAATACACTGACTTTTGGATTATCTTTCTTCTTTAACCAAGGCTGAGCTCACTGCTGTCGTTGAAACTGCGAAGTACAAATACAATTCTTCCCTAGGGACGGTTTGGCTGAGCTACTGAACCGAGCTCAAGTGTTGCGTGAGTTAGTGGCAAGCCGTTTCACATTGTTCAATCCACTCAAATGCCTTATGTAGGATCCTAAAGAGAGGCAAGCATTTGTCAGTGGATCTGGAGATGAACTTGTTCAGAGCTACTATACGCCCTGCCAGCCCCTGAACGTCTTTCATTGTCCTGGGCGCTTGCATATCGATAATGGCATGGATCTTCTATGGGTTCACCTCAATCCCCCGGTGTGACAATATAAAACTTAGGAACTTCCTTAAGGCCACGTTGAAGGCGTATTTAGCTGGATTGAGCTTCATCTAATACTTGCGTAGCGTTTGAAACGTCTCCTCCAGATCTTACAGATGGCTGGTGGTCTTCTTACTCTTCACCAACATGTCATCCACATATACTTCCACATTACGCCCGGTCTGAGATTTGAACATGAGGTTGACAAGCCGTTGGTATGTTGCCCTTGCATTCTTCAGTCCGAATGACATTACGTTGTAGTAATAGAGCCCTTGGTTAGTGATGAAGGCTGTATACTCCTGATCGCGCTCGACCATCCGGATCTGGTTGTATCTTGAAAAAGCATCCATGATGGTCAACATTTCATATCATGTAGCGGAATCTATGAGAAGATCAATTGTGGGCAAAGGAAAACTATCCTTCGGGCATACTTTGTTCAAGTTGGTGAAGTCAATGCACATTCTCCACTTACCGTTGGACTTCTTCACCATGACAACATTGGAGAGCCAGGTAGGGTATTGTACTTCCAGAACGAACATTGCTTTGACCAATTTCTCGACTTCTTCTGCCACTACATAGATCCGTTCTGGCGTAAAATTTCTTCGCTTCTGCTTGACCAGCCTGGCCTTGGGACCGATGTTTAAGTAGTGAGCCGCTACTCTTGTGTCAATGCCAGGCATATCCTCATGGGATCAAGTGAACACGTCAAGGTTTTTCTTAAAGAAGCTCCACATTCTTCAGCTCTTTAGGGGCGGCAGCCCGATCTTGACTGTTTGATTCTGCCCTCGCGTCTTAACAGGAACTTCCTTGAGCTCCTCTGTTAACTTGCCACTTTTAACTTCCTCTTCGTCCCTTGGCTCAAGCTCTTTGATAACCAATGTTTCTTCGTTAACTTCCCCTTTTAGGGACGCTATGTAGCATTTCCTAGCCTCTTTCTGGTAGACCTGTGCGCATTCGATCCTCTTCTTAGTCAGAAACTTAATTCTGAGGTGGTAAGTGGCCATCACACCTTTGAACCGGTTCAGTGCTGTTCGTCCGATAATGGTATTGTAGGTTGATGGATAGTCCACCACCAAAAAATGGATCATCTTCGTTTCTTGGTGGGGCTCCTCCCCCAAGGTCACCGGTAGGGCAATAGACTCGAGGGGGATTACTCGATCCCTGATGAAACAGACCAGGGGGGAGTTGATAGGTTGTAACTTCTCCCTGCCAATCTGCATTTTCTTGAAGGCTCCTCAAAACAGAATGCCGGCCGAGCTCTTGTTGTCGATCAGAACTCTCTAGGTTTTAAAGTTGGAGATGTTCCAGAGATGACCAGGGGGTCGTCATGAGGTTGGTGGAGCTCAGTAGCTTCTTCTTATATGAATGTAATCATGGGGCCTTCTGTCTTTGATTTCTTGCTAAGCGCCTCGACCAGCGTACTTCCGTCTCAGTTCAAATCTTTCGAACGTGCTTTTTCCGCATTGAAAAAGATTCGCCTCCTCCAGCAAACCCACCGACTATTACCCTTATTTCTCCAATGGACTAGTTATTGGGTTGTGCTCGGGCTGGATTACGTCGATTCTCCTCCTCCATGCCTCGACCTGTGACAAAATGGCCAAGTCTGCCTTGCTTGATCAAACTCTTAATCTGTTGCTTTAAGTCAATACAATCTTCTGTATCATGGTCGTGATCGCCATAGAACCTACAATACTTCTTTTTGTTCCGCATATTCGAGGGCGTCTTTAGACGTTCTAGCCATTTCAGCGCCGGATCGTCCCTTATCTACATCAGGACATTTCCTAGCTTCGTTGTAAGGGGGGTGAACGCTCGGTCAAGCTCCCGATAATGCTCTTACCTATTTTCTTCCCGACTACATGGCTGGTTGTTGTTTCGGTTCGTCTTTGTTTCCCTTTCCTCCTTCGGGGCACAGGTCAACCTCTTTTTATTAGAGCACAAACTGCTCCCTCCATCATTCTCCCGCCTAGCGCTCATCGCATCATCTGTGTTCATGTGCTTTTGAGCCCGAAGTATTAACTCTGTCATGTCTTAAGGCGGCCTCTTCGATAGAGAGAAAATGAGTTTTTCGGTTCTAATACTGCTCATGAACGCAGTAACAGCTACTTTATCGTCCACATCGTCCACCGCTAGGGTCTCTTGATTAAATCTCCTTACATGCTTGTGCAAGGTCTCCTCTTTCCTCTACCTCACGGTCAATAGATGCGCAACTGGCCTTCGTTGCCTTTGTGCTCCAATGTAGTGGCTCATGAAAAGCTTGCTAAATTGGGTGAAGGTGGCGACCGTCGCTGGCTTGATCTTGTTGAACCAGGTCCGTACAGAGCCTTTTAACGTGACTGGGAAGGATCCACACATGATCTCATCTGGCACCGCTTGCAGGTGCATGAACGCTCTAAAAGTTTCCAAGTGGTCCACTGGGTCTTTGGAACCGTCGAACGTATCCACCGTCGGCATTTTGAACTTCAAGGGAAGTGGATGGTCCATCACTACCTGGGTGAATGGTGAAGTTGTTCTGTCGATGAGTGCATCGATTGTGTTTGGAGCCTTGGCCTTAACAACTGCTAAGAATCCTGCCATTTAGGCCTGCATAGCCCTCATTTGCTCATCCCATACAGGGATGCTATCCAATTGATCTCCTACCATCTCCGTTCTTAATTGGGCTGCATGGCTAGTGTAATACCCGTAATTTCTAATTGACTAAATTTCACCCCTATTAGGATTGGACAGACCAAACCTTGTGAAATTAATATCTAAAGTGAGATTCCTTTTGAGCCCGTTCTAGTTGTAAGTTCAAAACTCGACTTTATAGAAATTCGATCTCCTGAAAGGTCTTTGATAGACGTAATACCTGATAAAATTCGCACCAGAAATTATCCTAACTTTAAACAGGGCTTTCTCTTTCGTTTCTCGACGGATTTTGAGGAATCAAGTGTCAAAAATTATCTACTCTTCGAGCCCGATCCCCTCATGTTCTCAAAACTCAATTCTATGGAGAATCAGTCTTCCAAAAAGTCTCTGAAAGCCGCTGCACTTGGTAATTTCGTACTTGATTGACCAAAACTTCGAAGTAAGTTTATCTCTCATCTATCCACGAAATCATGTGAAGTTTGAGTCTAAACCGATTTATTTTTTGAAAGCTCCCTACATGTTGCCTCGGAATTTGTGTTGGATAAAGTTTTAGGGTCCCGAACCCATCCGTTACGAAAACTAGGTCCTTCCCTCATTTTACATTGGACTAATTATGGACACACCCAATTAAGCCTCTTGACTGGCTGCCTATACCTGTATACATAAAATGCGACCCCTTAACTGCATGAGAGGCCAAAATTGTTACCTTAATGTATAATTAGTGTTTTATACATACATGGTCACACAAACATGTATAATACACACACACCACTAATAAACTTAATATAGTGTAAGACATGGTATAAATAATCAACCCACTATAACTTTGGTAGACAAATAGGGTCCTATGCAGCCTATGAATGGCTGTTCAAAAGAGAGTGCATACAATATGAAAATATAAACCAAGAGAGAGAGAGAAAGCCTATGGCAACACACACACACACACAAACATTGCGCCATAACCCATACTATATATATGTATTATATGCCTGCAACCTAGCCTTTTATCTGACTATACACAGAGAGAGAGAGAGAGACAGAGAGATAGGGAGAGAGAGAGGGAGACCATGCGAGTTTGCCCCCATGCAACCGGCAAAGACCAACCCACCAACCTTCAACCAATGAACCACCACCATACTCCCTCTATAAAAGCCTAACCTTGCTGTCATTTCCCCCATGGCTGCCCAGGAGAAATTGAGAAAGAGTTCTAGAGAGAGAAAGAGAAAATCAAGAGGAAGTGTCGGGGAAGAGAGGGGAAGGGGCAAAGCCCATTTGATGTGAGGTATAACACCTTTATTCCCTTTCCTTCAAACTACCCAAACCCAGGAAAACCAACACCCCCAGCCGCCGTGAACCAGAAAACCCATGAGAGGAAGAAAATGGAGTGTACACCGATTATAAGAGTGTAGCAAGTCAATACAAGACCTGAGGCTTCTCCAGGACCTCCGTGGAGTCCAAGGGAGGCCTCTTACCTCTGTACATATGCTGGAATGGCCTTGGAGGGCCGAACTCACCGAAAAATGGTCTTCAGGCCGTACCTCCATCCATTGGCCACCAAATCTGACAAAGCCAGTTAGGTACTCTTTGTCTCGACGTTCCGAACAACTTTTGTGAAGAACACTTTGCCAGAAAACCACGGGAAGAGGGTCAAAAACCCAGTTGCAAATATGAAATCCTAGGGTTCGACCATGTAACAGGGTTTTCAACCTAGAACGGCCACCTTCGGCCACCACCGGCCAATCTTTGACCATGGATTTATAGCCCAGGTCTTTATCTATTTCTGGGTTACACATGCATGGCTAGGAGGTAGGGTGAGTGGCCAAAAAATGGACAAAAAGCCCCACCAGTCACGATGGAGGAAGAAGAAGGTTGTGCATTCCTCCCCCACGCGCGACTGGTGGCGCTTGAGGGCGCGTCCCTCATTCTCTCGGCCTAAAATTTTTATGGTGTAATTGGTAACACCAAATCATGCCTTCCCCTATTTTTTTCATAATTTTAAGACATTTATAGGATTTTCTATTAATTAAAAATAGTGTTATACCAAAGTAAATCATATAAATTACAATAATGAAGAGAATAATCTGAAATTTTGCTGAAATGCCTCCAAAAATATGAGAAACCCATAAATGGGAGAGTGCAGGTCACTAGACCTCTTGGCATAAATTCCAAATAATCCCCTTCAGTTCCGATATCGGGGGATTGCATTCCTGACGGGCATGAGAGGGATTCCAAGGTCTAACCCCACCAAGATACCCACTGTGTCCTATTACTTAACACTGATAAACTGATTATAAGAACTACAATCCTTGAACACCGAGAATCTGGGCAAGCTGTATGGACAATTACCAATAACTGGATAAGAAGGCTAACTACCGGCTCTTTGTCTGACAGACAATATGTGACTCAAGGACCATTTTGACCTAGACATACAATCAGGGTAGGAACCTATGCATTCTTTAAGTTACATGCTTACTTTTCTTTCCTAAATAATGATCCACAAGTTACTGTATTGATTTTAGACCTTTCTGCCAATTTGCTTATTAAGTATATGCTTGTCTATAAATGATTTCAAAATGTACATTACATGTATGATTGCATCACTGGGGAGAAATAAAGGAGGAATAACCGGAATGTGAAAAGACCCCGAGTTTATATCATGGATGAAACGTGACCAACTGGTACACGGGGCTGCCACGAGTCAACTTTCATTGGGGCTTGATATCGGGCTAGATGATCTTGAATAGGATTCGTAATTGATGAAGGAGGAGTATCATGGGCAAACCCATTGGCTGGAAATGGCCCGGGCAGGACATACCTACAGGATCTTAGTATTGGTAAAAGAGAAACTATAAGGGACATATGCATGCAATATCATTCTTTTTACTGCATTGCATTTAAACTTGTACATTATGGAAGTCATGGAATTCCTACTGGGCTTCATAGCTCACTCCTATCTTATGGGACATTTTCAGGGGTTGAGGAATCAACGAGTTTTTCGAGGAAATGAATACGGAAATGGGTTTCCATTGCTATATTACCTCTTTGGGAGAAAACAAGTTAATTAGTCTCTTTGGACTATTTTGTAATGAGACTTAAAAATAATAGTTTCATTATCTTCCCTTCATGTTGTAATAATAATAATAATTATGACTTTTTGTTGAGATCTATATTCATGAAATGTCGTTATCTTTAAACCCTAACCCTTAAACCCCCTATCCCGACCTAGAAAGATGAAGGGGGTCGTGACAGCTAGTTTGTGCTTCCTCGACATAGTGTTCACAGCGTTGGAGTGCGTCCTCCACCCATCCCTCATTTTCGTTTCTGTTGCCATTTGGGGGGATGACACGCTTTTCATCAACCTCCTGATCCTCCTGTTCCACTACCAGCGAGATAACTGGCGATGGAATCCCTCTAGACGGACCTGGAACTTGCTGGAGCAACTCTGTGTTCTAGTGGACCAGTTGTTGCATGCTAGCCATCATATCAACCACTGTATTCTCGAGGGCTACTATCTTCTCTACACTTGGATCTGCCATTGCATTTTCTTGGGGGTGAGTGTTAATTCCAAACTTAGTCAAGACAATGAAAAATCACGAGATCAGTCGTTTCCCACAGACGACGACATCTGATGGTGCAACAAACTCATGGGTCTTGCCCCCAGGTCTTCGACGAGCTTTCTCCCGTAAGCGCGCAATCCCCTGCTCTAAACACACCGATGTGGTGCCTATTAAAGACCCTCCGATGGTGAAGTTAGATTCCAGATAATGCGGTTATCTAGAGAATATTTTGTTAGGGTTTTTCTTTGGTGTACCTAGTGAAGAAGGTCTTCATTTTCCTTTTGTATGTATGCATGGAAGTGGTCAATGGCCTTTTCATGTAGCGGTGCTTTATTGAGGGGTCAGATCTGTGACAGGGTACTTGAGAGGGTTGTTGTCCTACTCCGCACGTGGCGTGTATTAAAATGATGTTAGCAGTAAGGGTGGTTGTCCCTTATACACTCTACGTCCTTGCATTGAGAGTACGCTATTGTGTCCAGTGTAAGTTATGGCCCCCCATCGATGTGACGAGAAGGAAGAACCGCACGGGAAGCATGCCCGAGTGCCTGGTTTATTCGGGGGCCAAGGGGATCTACTCTTTGGTGTTTGATCGGAAGTTCGGAAAGAGCCGTGGTCTGGTCGGGGGAGAATATAAGGGGATCGGCTCTATCGGAGCCCGATCAGAAGATCGAAAAAACGTCACTACTAGGTTGTAAGGATCTATTTGATGTTTGTGGAAGGGGAAGGGGAAGGAAATGAAAGAGAAAATAATTTGTTTTATCTTTTTTTTATTTTCAAAGAAATTAGAGAAAAGTGAGCAAAAAATTACTTTATCTTGTTTGAAATTAAAAGCAAAGAAGAAGAAAAATAATACGATACCTATTAAAAGAGAAAGAGGAAAAAAATAAAAAGAAATAATTTTTCCTTTCTTTTCTCTTCTCTTCTCTCCTGAAGTAAAAATTAAATAGAAAATAAAAATTTTCCCTTCTCTTCTCTTCTCTTTCTTTTCTCAAGTATCAAAATGGGATAGCCCCCCCAACTTCATTCCATTTCCCATCCAACTTTTAGCTGGCGAGTGTGGACTTGGACTTTTAACCAAGGCTCAATTTTAAGTTTTACGCTAAAATTCAAGCTCATGTTTGGGTGAAGCTCGGCAGCAACACATCCGACTTTGGGCTTTTAGATGGATGGTCTGTTTAAAGCATAATTATCAGGTAACTTTTTGAACGAAGATAAAATTCTCATGAAATTTTAAAGAAAATTTAAAGTTAATTACAAACACACCTTTTGAACTATGACTTAGTATCATTAAGCCCCTTTAAATTTTAAAACGTAATAAATTTACCCCCTAAACTATCAATTTGTTTCAATCAATCACTTATGTTAGTGTAAGCACCCTAATTTTGACCGCTCGGCAGTCTACACTCCGTCCAAGCTTATTTTCAAGTCACTGTGGGCGTATTCCAACCGAAACCAACTCTCTAAGTCCAAATCCCGTGTGTCCAACGCTTCGCGAGCCCGCCAGGCCCAAATAGAGGCAAAATGACCAAAATACCCTTAGGGGCATTATTCTTTCCAATTCCAACTCCAACCCCTCTCTCGAGACAGTTGATTCCTCGAGACGGTTCCAAATCAGGCACGTCTTTTTGGAGACGGTAAGTCCCCTTTCCAATCCCTCTCTCGAGACAGTTTATTCCTCGAGACGGTTCCAAATCAGGCATGTCTTTTCGAAGACGGTAAGTCCCCTTTCCAATCCCTCTCTCGAGACAGTTTATTCCTCGAGACGGTTCCAATCCAGGCACGTCTTTTCGAAGACGGTAAGACCCCTTTCCAATCCCTCTCTCGGGACAGTTTATTCCTCGAGATGGTTCCAATTCAGGCACGTCTTTTCGAAGACGGTAAGACCCCTTTCCAATCCCTCTTTCAGGACAGTTTATTTCTCGAGACGGTTCGAGTAGCGAAAATACTCGTAAATATCACAACCGTTAGAATAGCGGAAATACTCACAAATAGGTCGATATAGGGAATTGCCAACAAACTCCTGTGTCACAATGACCGCCGTCAGAGTGGCGGAAACACTCAAAATCCAGGTCAACACCAGTGTTTGTTAGCCCACTGCAGTGAAAAATGACCAAACTACCCTTTGGACCTTTTCCGAAACTTTCCGGTTAAGATGACCATTTTGCCCCTAGGCATCCAAATGCCCCGGGAACCACATCGGCTCTGGGTATCAAACCGGTAATCTCCTGAGATTACTTCTTATAGTATTCTCAATCTTCTTCTATCCTTCTGGATCATTCCGAGTCAGTTCCGGCAAACCTGGTGCGAAATGACCGTTTTGCCCCTAGTGGGCCGGTCTCCTTTTCTGACCACATCGACTCTGGGTATCAAACCGGTAATCCTCTGAGACTAATTTTTATAGTGTTCTCAACCATTTTTTACGTTTCCAGATCATTCTGAGTCAGTTCCGGCAAACCCAGTGCAAAATGACCGTTTTGCCCCTGGTGGGCCGGTTTCCTTTTCCGACCACGCCGGCTCTGGGAATCAAACCGGAAACCTCTGGGAACATTCTAAATAATGTTTTCAGATCCCAAGTCTTCTTCCGGGACAGTCTGAGTCTGTCCCGACAGTTTCCCGGTCCGATTGATCGTTTTGCCCCTAAAGGCCCGGTCAACCTTTTCGATCCATCTTATCCTCATTTCTCAAGTCAAATACCTCCAGGACACTATTTTAAGTGTTCCTGCTCCTTTCCGGCCTTCCAGGCCATTCCCGGCTCCTTCAAATCATTCCCGGAGTTTCCGGAGTCACTTCTAGTGAAGCCAGGCTAAAAATTGCATGGTAGTCACTAGTACAAGCGCCCAAATCTAGTCAAAGATACATTCCTTGCCGACCTTAAATATTTCCTAAATGGCTGACGCCACTACTACCAAGCCAAAAACTGACCTGGCGCCACTCCTAGTGGCGCCAGTGTAAATTCTGGCCTAACGCTACTGCAACAGGCGCCAGTGTTGACCAACCTCTATAAATACAGAGCCTCTTCCAATGTGAAAAGGATCCGTCAACTCAGTCTAAAAATCCTATATTTCGATACACAGAGCTCGAGCACCTCCAAAACCCTAGCTTCCCTAGGTTTTCCAAACCCTAGCCACCATACACAAATCCTAGCCTCATATACACTCCTATACATCCCCATACACTCATACACTAGCCTTCAACCTTCCTTTGAAGACTTGAAGAGCTGCAATCTAAAGTTTAAAGACAACTCTTGAAGATTGAAGGTGAAGATCAGGACGAAGACCAAAGATCGAATAAAGCAAGGCACGGAAAATAAACAAGATACAAGGTAGGTTCTCCATTTAAATTTTCGCACTTCCCCCTCTCTCTTCTCTCTCCAACCCACTTGGGTTTTCTCTATTTTAATCCCCCATCTCTTTCCCCCCCTTTCTTTGCATACTTGAAACAAGGGGATTCCCGGTCCATGTGTAAGATTGGGCTATTGGAGAGTTACCATGTGGGGGCTTTCTTCAAGCCTAACCAGAGACCACGTAGGTCCGGCCCCCTTGATTATGTGGTGAAGCCTTAATCTTGTATGTTCACGACCCCAAAATCACATTGTGCATATCATGATCTTGCATCTTCCAAAAGTTGTTTTCAAACTCGTTTTCAAAATCGTTTTCAAACTTGTTTTCAAAATTGCATCAAAATATCTTTTTCAAAACATGTTTTCAAAATCACAATCCTAGGGTGATTCTAGCTTTTCCATGGCTAGGGTTGCTTTAGGAAAGTGTTACATTCAAAGTGACCAATATGGTCCATATTTTCAAATCTTGTTGTTGTCCAAACCGCTTTCCTAAAGTGGTTCTAGCCCTCTTATGGCTAAAATCGCTTTAGGAAAGTGAGACGTTTTTACACTTCCTAAAAACCCTATTTTCAAAAAACTCTTTTCCAAAAAATCTCTTTTCCAACACGCTTTCCTAAAGCTCTCCTTTCCAAAGTTGTTTTCAAAACTTCCCTCCAAAAATCTATTTTTCAAAACTTCTTTTTTCAACTCCTTTCCCAAAACTCTCTCTCCTCAAAATTCACTTTCTAAAAATGCTCCTTAAAAATCTTTCTAAAAACTCTCTTCCCAAAATCATTCTTTTCAAAAAATCCCCTCTAGGATCTTCTTCAAAAAGAACTTGTTTCCAAAAACACACTTTTCAAAAACTCCTCCCTAAGATTCCCTTCTAAAAAATTTTCGTTTCCAAAAACTCTCTTTCCTAAATCTTCTCTCTAGAAACTCCTCTTTAGGATTTCCTTCCAAAACCATCGTTTCCAAAAAATGCGTTTTCCAAAAACTCTTTTCTTAGAGCCTAAGGCAAGCCCTAGAACTCACAATTAGGAAATCATAATTTTCTTTCCAGAAACATGATTTTCAAATTTTGCCCCAAACCTAGGTTTCCAAAACCTTTTTGTTTTCTATATCCCAACTAAACACGTTTCCAAAACCTATTTTCCATGTCAAAACTATAGCCTTCCAAATCTAGGGTTTCTAAAACCTCTCTTTCCAAATCCTTGCCAAATCTCATCTTCCTTGTAAGAAACCAAATCCAATCCTTTATTTAGGAAACTAGATCCAATCCTCCGTTTTTGGAAACGAAATCAAACACCTCTTTTAGAAACAAAATCCAAATCTCTTCCTAATCCAAATCTTTCTTAATTCAAATCCCTTCCTAATCCTCCACTTTCCTAAACCTTAAGTTTTCAAAATTTGAAAATAAAAATCTTTCCTAAATTTTAAAACTCAATTTCCACATCCTTCCTAACTCCACTCTTTCCTAATTTTACCCCCTTTCCAAATCTCAACTTTCCAAATTCAAGTTTTCAAATCTTTCCTAAACTCAACCTTTCCTAATCTCAAGATTTTCTAAAATTCAAACTCTAAAACTTTCTAAATCTTAAACTTTTCAAATTTCAAATCCTTCCAAATTTCAAAACTTTCTAAACTCAAAACTTTTTTATTTTCAAAACTTCTTGTTTTCTAATCTTTCCAATTTTCAAAACTTCCCTATTTCAAAACTTTCTAATTTTCAAAACTTTCCTAAGTCAAAACATTCCAAATTCAAAACTTTCTTAAGTTGGAACTTTTCAAATTCAAAAATTTCTTAATTTGAAAACTTTCCTAATTCAAAACTTTCTTAATTCGAAACTTTCCAAAATAAAACTTTCCTAATTCAAAACTTTCTTAATTTCGAAGCTTTCCTAATTCAAAAACTTTCCTAAAATGACACTTTCCAAAAACGGAACATTCCTAAATCAGACATTTCCTAATTCAAATCTTTCCTAAATTCAACATTTCTTAAACTCTCGAGTCTTTCCTAAGTCTCATATTTCTTAAGTCTAGGTTTCCTAAATCTCCATCTTTCCAAAATAGGTCTAAATCTCTCTTCCAAGTTCTATCTTTTCAAATCAAAATTCAATCTTTTCAATTCCAAAATTTCAAATTCCAAATTCCAATTTTCAATCGTCTATTCAAAGTTCAATCTCTCAATCTTCCAATTCAATTTCCAATTCAATCTCCTTCTTCAAATCAACTCATCTATTTTCAATCGGACTCCGGTCCGAACTACGACTGACCTGATTCCTCCAAAATGATACGTAGGCAACCTTCATAGGTGCGGTCACAACTTCTTTTAAATTTTCAATTCTACAATCGTCTTCGAGTTTCTATTTCCACAAAATCTTTTCAAATCCCCAATCTCTTTTCAATTCCAATTTCAAATTTCTATTTCTAAATCTCAATTTCAAATTTCTAAAGCTTTCCAATTTCAAAATCTATCTTTTTAAATCCATTCCAATCTCTTTCTAAATCTCTTTTCAAATCAAATCAAACTCTTTTCAAGTCTATTTTCTAAGTCTCTTCTTTTACACTTGCATATCATGCATCATGTTAGTTTCCTTTCAAACATTGTTTTTCAAGGTGAATAGGGTTGAACATTAGTTAGTTAAAGACCCTCATATGTGAATCTAGGGTAGATTGACATGTAGGTACCGAAAGGGTATGGCAGGGTGATGGCTTAGTGCGTCTTCCCTACACGTGTAAGCACCCCATTTTTGACCGCTCGGCAGTCTACACTCCGTCTAGACTTGTTTGCGAGTCATTGTGGGCATATTCCTATCGAAACCAATTCTCTAGGTCCAAATCCCGTCTTTCCATCGCTTCGCGGGCCTGTCAGGCCCAAATACAGGCAAAATGACCAAAATGCCCTTAGGGGCATTGTCCTTTCCTTTTCGATTCCAATCCCTCTCTCGAGACAGTTTATTCCTCAAGATGGTTCCAATCCAGGCACGTCTTTTCAAAGACGGTAAGACCCCTTTCCAATCCCTCTCTCGAGACAGTTTATTCCTCGAGACGGTTCCAACTCAGGCACATCTTTTCGAAGACGGTAAGACCCCTTTCCAATCCCTCTCTTGAGATAGTTTATTCCTCGAGACGGTTCCAACTCAGGCACGTCTCTTCGAAGATGATAAGTCCCCTTTCCAATCCCTCTCTCCAGACAGTTTATTCTTTGAGACGGTCCGAGTAGCGAAACTACTCACAAAACCGTTAGAGTAGCGGAAATACTCACAAATAGGTCAATATAGGGAATTGGCAACAAACCCCTGTGTCACGACGACCGCCGTTAGAGTGGTGGAAACACTCAAAACCCAGGTCAACACCAGTGTCTGTTAGCCCACTTCGGTCAAAAATGACCAAACTGCCCTTTGGACCTTTTTCGAGACTTTCCGGTCAAGATGACCATTTTGCCCCTCGGCATCCGAATGCCTCGGGAACCAGACCGGCTTTGGGTATCAAACCGGTAACCCTCTAAGATTGCTTTTTATAGTACTCTCAACCTTCCTTTATCTTTCCGGATCATTCCGAGTCAGTTCCGGCCAACCCGGTACAAAATGACCGTTTTGCCCCTGGTGAGCCGGTCTCCTTTTTCAACCACACCGGCTCTGGGTATCAAACCGGTAACCTCCTGAGACTACTTTTTATAGTGTTCTCAACCTCCTTTTACCTTTCCGGATCATTCCGAGTCAGTTCCGGCCAACCCGGTGTGAAATGACCGTTTTGCCCCTGGTGGGCCGGTCTCCTTTTCCGACCACGCCGGCTCTGGAAATCAAACCGGCAACCTCTGGGAACATTCTGAATAATGTTTTCAGATCCCAAGTCTTCTTCCGGGACAATCCGAGTTTGTCTCGGCAGTTTCCCGTTCCGATTGATCGTTTTGCCCCTAAAGGCCCGGTCAACCTTTCCGACACATTTTATCCTCACTTTTCAAGTCAAATACCTCTAGGACACTATTTTAAGTGTTCCTGCTCCTTTCCGGCCTTTCCGGTCATTCCCGGCTCCTTCAAATCATTCCCGGACTTTCCGGAGCCACTCCTAGTGAAGTCAGGCTAAAAATTGCATGGTAGTCACTAGTACAGGCGCCCAAATCTAGTCAAAGATACGTTGCTTGCCGACCTTAAACATTTTCTAAATGGCTGGCACCACTAGTAGTGGCGCGAAGCCAAAAAACGGCCTAGCGCCACTCCTAGTGGGACCAGTGTAAACTTTGGCCTGGCGCCATTACAACAAGCGCCAGTGTTGTCCAACCTCTATAAATACAGAGCCTCGTTCAACGTGAAGAGGATTCGCAAATTCAACCTAAAAATCATATAATTCAATATACAGAGCTCGAGCACCTCCTAAACCCTAGCTTCCCTAGGTTTTCCAAACCCTAGCCACTATACACTAAACCCTAGCCTCCTATACACTCCTATATACACTCATACACTAACCTTCAACCCTCCTTCGAAGACTTGAAGAGTTGAAATCTAAAGTTTGAAGTTTGAAGACAACTCTTGAAGACTGAAGATGAAGATCAAGACGAAGACCGAAGACCGAAGAAAGCAAGGCGCGCAAAATAAACAAGACATACGGTAGGCTCCCTATTTAAATTTTCGCACTTCCCCCTCTCTCTTCTCTCTCCAACCCACTTGGGTTTTCTCTATTTTAATCCCCCATCTCTTTCCCACCCCCCCTTCTTTGCAAGCTTGAAACAAGGGGATTCCCGGTCCATGTGTAGGATTGGGCTATTGGAGAGTCACCGTGTCGGGGGCTTTCTTCTAGTCTAACCAGAGACCACGTGAGTCCGGCCCCCTTGATTATGTGGTGAAGCATTAACCTTGTATGTTCACGACCCCAAAATTGCATTGTGCATATCATGATCTTACATCTTTCAAAATTCGTTTTTGAACTCGTTTTCAAAATTGTTTTCAAACTTATTTTCAAAATTGCATCAAAATATCTTTTTCAAAATATGTTTTCAAAATCACAATCCTAGGGTGATTCTAGCTTTTCCATAGCTAGAATTGCTTTAAGAAAGTGTTACATTTAAAGTGACCAATACGGTCCATATTTCAAATCTTGTTGTTTTCAAAACCGTTTTCCTAAAATGGTTCTAGCCCTCTTATGGTTAGAATTGCTTTAGGAAAGTGAGATGTTTTTACACCTTCTAAAAACTCTCCTTTCAAAAAGTCTTTCTTCTTAAAAATCTCTTTTTTCAACATACTTTCCTAAAACTCTCTTTTCCAAAATTGTTTTAAAAAACTCCCTCCCAAAATCTATTTTTCAAAACTCCCTTTTTCAACTCCTTTCCAAAATCCTCTCCCCAAAATCCACTTTCTAAAAACATTCCCCAAAAATCTTTCCAAAAACTCTCTTCAACAATCTTCTACTAAAAATTTTCCTAGAAAAACTCTCTCCAAAAATCTTTCCAAAAATCTCTTTCCAAAATTTTTCCTCTAGAAACTCCTCTCCAGGATTTCCTTCCAAAACCTTCGTTTCCAAAAAAACACACTTTCTAAAACTCCTTCTCTTTAAAATCTTTTTTCAAAAATTCTATCTTCAAACACACTTTCCAAAAACTCCTCTCTAGGATTCCCTTCTCAAAAACTTTCGTTTCCAAAAACGCATTTTTCAAAAATCCTCTTTCCTTAGAGCCCAAGTCAAGCCCTAGAACCCACAATAAGGAAACCCTAATTTTCTTTCCCAAAACATGATTTTCAAACTTTGCCCCAAACCTAGGTTTCCAAAACCTTTTGTTTTCTATATCCAAACTATACGCATTTCCAAAACCTCTTTTCTACGTTAAAATTCTACACTTTCAAATCTAGGGTTTCTAGAATCTCCCTTTCCAAATCCTTGCCAAATCCTATCTTCCCTTTAGGAAACCAAATCAAATATTCCCGTTTAGGAAACCAAATCCAATCCTCCGTTTTTGGAAACAAAATCAAATCTTTTCTTTTAAAAACCAAATCTAATCCCTTCCTAATTCAAATCTTTCCTAATTCACATCCTTCCTAATCCTCAACTTTCATAAATCTTAAGTTTCCAAAACTTGAAAATAAAAATCTTTCCTAAATTTTAAAACTCAACTTTGAAATCTTTCCTAATTCAACCATTTCCTAATTCTACCCTCTTTTCAAATCTTAACTTTTCAAACCTAAGTTTTCAAACATTTCCTAAATTCAAACCTTTCCTAATTTCACGATTTTCTAAAATTAAAACTCTAAAACTTTCTAAATTTTAAACTTTCCAAATTTCAAATCTTTCCAAATTCAAGTTTTTCTAAATTCAAAACTTTCTTAAGTTAAATCTTTCTAAACTTCCAAATTTTCTAAATTCTAAGCTTTCCTAAAATTTCAAATTTTCCCAAATCTAAATCTTTCTAAATTTTAAAACTTTCTTAATTTGAAACTTTTCAAATTCTAAACCTTTCTTAAACAAAACTTTTCTATTTTCAAAACTTTCCTAAGTTGAAACTTTCCTAATTCCAAAACTTTCCTAAAATGACACTTTCTTAATTCGAAATCTTTCCTAAAATGATACTTTCTTAATTTCGAAAATTTCCTAATTCAAAAGTCTCCAAAAATAAAACTTTCCTAAATTTAAAACTTTCTTAATTTGAAACTTTCCAAAAATGAAATTTTCCTAATTCAAAGCTTTCCTAATTTGGGAACTTTCCTAATTTGAACATTTCCTAAATCCAATTCTTCCTAATTTCCTAAATCTTCCAAGCCGAGGCAAATCTTTCCTAAGTCTCTTCACTTTCCTAAGTCTAGGTTTCCTAAACCTTCGTCTTTTCAAAATAAGTCTAAATCTCTCTCTTCCAAGTTTGATCTTTTCAAATCAAAATTCAATCTTTTCAATCCCAAAATTTCAAATTCCAATTTTCAATCCTCCATTCAAAGTTCAATCTCTCAATCTTCTACTTTCAATTTCCAATTCGATCTCGCTCTTCAAATCAACTCTTCTATTTTCAATCGGACTCTTGTCCGAACTACGACTGACCTGATTCCCCCAAAGGGATACGTAGGCAACCTTCATAGGTGCGGTCACAACACTTTTAAAACTTTCAATTCCACCCTGATGGGTGCGGTCACAACATTTTTCAAATTTCTCTTTCTCTACTTCTTTCCAATCTCCAATCCTACAATTTTCTTCAAGTTTCCAATTCCATGATCTATTTCTATTTTCAATCTTCAATTTCAATTTCCAAATTCAATTTCAATCTTCAAATTCAAACTTCTATTTCTTCCTTTTCAAATCAAATCAAATTTCTTTCCAAATCTATTTCTAAATCAACTCTCTTCTATTACACTTGCATATCATGCATCATGTTAGTTTCCTTTCAAACATTGTTTTTTTTTTCAAAGTGGATAGGATTGAACTACAGTTAGTTGAAAACTCTCGTAGGAGAATCTAGGGTAGATTGACATGTAGGTACCGAAAGGGTGGAGTAGGGTGATGGCTTAGTGCGTCTTCCCTACACGTAACCAACCTCCGAACCTAGAATCACTGTTTTCATAGACCAAAAAGGAGTTACTTTTCAAAAAGGGCTAAATGTTTTTCTAAAAGTTGCCAAACAACCTGTTTTCTTAAAAACCCTCTCTTGAGGAGATATTTTCAAAATCGTTTTTCAAAAACCCTAAGTGTAGTTTCCGGATTATGCTTAGTTTTTAGGTGACCTAACTCACCTTGATCAAATTAGGTGGTAACTCCGAATCTTTTTCAAAAGCCCTTTATTCAAACCAATTTTTCTACTCAAACCTAATCGCACTCATTCTCCTAGGAGGGTGAGTTCTAACGAGAGAGTACAGCATTTTTCCTGCTTGTGTGAGTATTCCTCGAGTGCGAAAATTCTGGGCGCGACAACACGTAACCAACCTCCGAACCTAGATCACTATTTTTGATAGACCAAAAAGGAGTTATTTTTCTAAAAAGGGCTAAATGTTTTCCAAAGGTTTCCAAACGACCCGTTTTCTTAAAAACCATCTCTTGAGGAGATATTTTCAAAATCATTTTCAAAAACCCTTAAGTGTAGTCTCCAGATTATTTTTAGTTTGTAGGTGACCTAACTCACCTTAACTAAGTTAGGTGGCGACTCCAAATCTTTTCCAAAAGCCCTTTATTTAAATATATTTTCAATTCAAATCTAGTCGTACTCATTCTTCTAGGAGGGTGAGTTCTAACGAGAGAGTACAGCATTTTTCCCGCTTGTGTGAGTATTCCTCGAGTGCGAAAATCTGGGCGCCACAGTTAGAAGAGTAGATGAAAAATTATCATGTAATTTGTACATGTTCACAAAAATTCATTTTATATCTAAATTATATTTTCTTATTGTAATAATTGTCTAATGACTGAAGTAACCTTTGTAATGACCCTATATTGACATGTTATTTCAAAAGACATTTAAATTAATAAACAAGTATTATAAAAAAATATTATCAATTTAGGTATAAAATTATAATTTTGTAAACATGTACAGTTTATAAAAGAATTTTTTTTTTATTTTTCTAACGAATTGCTAATCGAAAGTGTTTGGCTAATATTTTAATATATACGATCACAATACGTACTTGAAAAAGATGTACAACTGAAATTGTTCCCCCATCTAATGAGATCAGAGGTTGTCCTTCCTTACTTCAATTACAATACATCTTCTTTTGAGTATCCTCAAGCTAGATCATAACTTTTAGGTAGCATCTTCAAAGAAAACTCTTGTCAAAGCCATATTGTGATAGTAATAATCAAAACGTCCAAAATAAGGCTTGTAGGGTTCTTTACTCATTCGACAATAGAATGATAGGCTGAAAGAAAATAGGATTGTACTACCGATCTATGTTAGAGCGCAGGTCCCCAAACTCCCATATGATATGCTTGCACTATTGCACACCAGTTCTTCATAAGCGATAATCCTCATTCCAATTGCCGTTAATTCGTAAAGTTATGGGAAGTCATGATCTCATCATGCCAAAGAGTCACGGGTTGCCACCCGTGGCACGTCTGGGGCCGCAAGGGACCTTGGCGTGGGGCATGTCTGAGCATGGTTGGCCGGTGGCATGGTAATCTCGTAATTTGTATTTTTCATATTTATTGGATATATGAATTATGACTCCTCGAGGGGGTAGATATTTTTTCCTATCAGTTTGGAGATGGCTTAGAATGTTATTATAAGGGGGGCATGGTGTTGACTCTACCAACCCCTGGTGCTACCGAAAAGGACAACACTCAAGTGAGTTCCCTAAGGGAGTGGGCGAGACTTGGGGACCGGTTGTGGCACGTGGCCGCAGTCTTCATGCTAGTCAAGGGGCTACATGGGCGACATTGTGTCCGGTAGGGCAGATGTTAGGGATTGGCATCGAGGATGGGGTTGTAACATACGCATCCGCTATGCCGCATTTATATCATTTCGAGGCTTATGTTCATGACGGATTAGGCCTCGGTGTGAACACTTGCATGCCGTGTGTCTTGTGTGCACTTGCACATTGGGTTCATGCTTGTGCACACGGCCGCTTGGTTTGGCTAGCATTGGTGTCGCAAGGCACTATTTGTGGGCTTAACGAATGCTATTCAATGGTGCCTATCCTTGCGGACAACAACCTTGACGCGTGGCGCTAAGAGTTTCAGGGATGGAGGTGTCATGCCTAATGGGTAATGTTTGGCTGACGCGCATGTCTAGTTGCACTTGGCTATATTGTTTGTGTTTAGAGAGGGACTAACGCTTAGCACATTACTTGTCATGTGTGCGCGCATTTGAGAATAGTGTTGCTGTTGCCTATAGCTTGGGTTAGCCTTATAGCTTGAGTATTGGAGGTCCGAGCTTAACAATATATGCGGGTGTAAGCACCCCATTTTTGACCGCTCGGTAGTCTACACTCCGTCCAGACTTGTTTTCAAGTCATTATGGGCATATTCCTATCGAAACCAATTCTCTAGGTCCAAATCCCGTCTGTCCATCGCTTTGAGGGCCTATCAAACCCAAATAGAGGCAAAATGACCAAAATGCCCTTAGAGGCATTGTCATTTCCTTTCCGATTCCAATCCCACTCTCGAGACAGTTTATTCCTCGAGAAGGTTCCAATCTAGGCACGTCACTTCGGAGACGATAAGTCCCCTTTTTAATCCCTCTCTCGAGACAGTTTATTCCTCGAGACGGTTCCAATCCAGGCATGTCTCTTAGGAGACGATAAGTCCCCTTTCCAATCCCACTCTCGAGATAGTTTATTCCTCGAGACAATTCTAATCCAGGCACGTCTCTTTGGAGACGATAAGTCCCCTTTCCAATCCCACTCTCGAGATAGTTTATTCCTCGAGAGGGTTTCAATCCAGGCACGTCTCTTTGGAGACGGTAAGTCCCCTTTTCAATCCCTCTCTCGAGACAGTTTATTCCTCGAGACAGTTCCAATCCAGGCATGTCTCTTTGGAGACGATAAGTCCCCTTTCCAATGCCACTCTCGAGACAGTTTATTCCTCGAGACGGTTCCAATCCAGGCACGTCTCTTCAGAGACGATAAGCCCCCTTTCCAATCCCACTCTCGAGACAGTTTATTCCTCGAGACGGTTCCAATCCAGGCACGCCTCTTCGGAGACGATAAGTCCCCTTTCCAATCCCACTCTCGAGACAGTTTATTCCTCGAGACGGTTTCAATCCAGGCAAGTCTCTTTGGAGACGATAAGTCCCCTTTCCAATGCCACTCTCGAGACAGTTTATTCCTCGAGACGGTTCCAATCCAGGCACGTCTCTTCGGAGACGATAAGCCCCCTTTCCAATCCCATTCTCGAGACAGTTTATTCCTCGAGACGGTTCCAATCCAGGCACGTCTCTTCGGAGACGATAAGCCCCCTTTCCAATCCCACTCTCGAGACAGTTTATTTCTCGAGATGGTTCCAATCCAGGCACGCCTCTTCGGAGACGATAAGTCCCCTTTCCAATCCCACTCTCGAGACAGTTTATTCCTCGAGACGGTTTCAATCCAGGCAAGTCTCTTCGGAGACGATAAGCCCCCTTTCCAATCCCACTCTCGAGACAGTTTATTCCTCGAGAAGGTTCCAATCTAGGCACGTCACTTCGGAGACGATAAGTCCCCTTTTTAATCCCTCTCTCGAGACAGTTTATTCCTCGAGACGGTTCCAATCCAGGCATGTCTCTTCGGAGACGATAAGTCCCCTTTCCAATCCCACTCTCGAGATAGTTTATTCCTCGAGACAATTCTAATCCAGGACGTCTCTTTGGAGACGATAAGTCCCCTTTCCAATCCCACTCTCGAGATAGTTTATTCCTCGAGAGGGTTTCAATCCAGGCACGTCTCTTTGGAGACGGTAAGTCCCCTTTTCAATCCCTCTCTCGAGACAGTTTATTCCTCGAGACAGTTCCAATCCAGGCATGTCTCTTTGGAGACGATAAGTTCCCTTTCCAATGCCACTCTCGAGACAGTTTATTCCTCGAGACGGTTCCAATCCAGGCACGTCTCTTCGGAGACGATAAGCCCCCTTTCCAATCCCACTCTCGAGACAGTTTATTCCTCGAGACGGTTCCAATCCAGGCAAGTCTCTTTGGAGACGATAAGCCCCCTTTCCAATCCCACTCTCGAGATAGTTTATTCCTCGAGACGGTTTCAATCCAGGCACGTCTCTTTGGAGACGATAAGTCCCCTTTCCAATCCCTCTCTCGAGACAGTTTATTCCTCGAGACGGTCCGAGTAGCGAAACTACTCACAAAACCATTAGAGTAGCGGAAATACTCACAAATAGGTCAATATAGGGAATTGGCAACAAATCCCTGTGTCACAACAACCGTCGTTAGAGTGGCGAAAACACTCAAAACCCAGGTCAACACCAGTGTCTGTTAGCCCACTTCGGTGAAAAATGACCAAACTGCTCTTTGGACCTTTTTTGAGTCTTTTCGGTCAAGATGACCATTTTGCCCCTCGGCATCCGAATACCCCGGGAACCACACCGGCTCTGGGTATCAAACCGGTAACCCTCTGAGATTACTTTTTATAGTATTCTCAACCTTCCTTTACCTTTCCGGATCATTCCGAGTCAGTTCCAGCCAACCCGGTACAAAATGACTATTTTGCCCCTGGTGGGCCGGTCTCCTTTTTTTACCATGCCGGCTCTGGAAATCAAACCGGCAACCTCTGGAAACATTCTGAATAATGTTTTCGGATCCCAAGTCTTCTTCCGGGACACTCCGAGTTTGTCTCAGCAGTTTCTCGGTCCGATTGACCGTTTTGCCCCTAAAGGCCCGGTCAACCTTTTCGACACATTTTATCCTCAATTTTCAAGTCAAATATCTCCAGGACACTATTTTAAGTGTTTCTGCTCCTTTCCAGCCTTCCGGGTCATTCCCGGCTCCTTCAAATCATTCTCGGACTTTCCGGAGCCACTCCTAGTGAAGCCAGGCTAAAGATTGCATGGTAGTCACTAGTACAGGCGCCCAAATCTAGTCAAAGATACGTTGTTTGCCAACCTTAAACATTTCCTAAATGGCTGGCGCCACTCCTAGTGGAGCCAGTGTAAACTTTGGCCTAGCGCCAGTGTTGTCCAACCTCTATAAATACAGAGCCTCATTCAATGTGAAAAGGATCCGCAAATTCAACCTAAAAATCATATAATTCGATATACAGAGCTCGAGCACCTCCTAAACCCTAGCTTCCCTAGGTTTTCCAAACCCTAGCCACCATACACTAAACCCTAGCCTCCTATACACTCCTATACACTCCCATACACTCATACACTAACCTTCAACTCTCCTTTGAAGACTTGAAGAGCTGCACCTAAAGCTTGAAGACAACTCTTAAAGATCGAAGACGAAGATTAAGACAAAGACTGAAGAAAGCAAGGCGTGCAAAATAACAAGACATACGGTAGGCTCCCTATTTAAATTTTTGCACTTCCCCCCCCTCTTCTCTCTCCTAACCCACTTGGGTTTTCTCTATTTTAATCCCCCATCTCTTTTCCCCCCTTTCTTTGCATGCTTGAAACAAGGATTGGGCTATTGGAGAGTCATCGTGTCGGAGACTTTCTTCTAGTCTAACCAGAAACCACGTGGGTCTGGCCCCCTTGATTATGTGGTGAAGCCTTAGCCTTGTATGTTCACGACCCCAAAATTGTATTGTGCATATCATAATCTTGCATCTTCCAAAAATTTGTTTTCAAACTAGTTTTCAAAATCGTTTTCGAACTTGTTTTCAAAATTGCATCAAAATCTCTTTTTCAAAAACTTGTTTTGAAAACCACAATTCTAGGGTGATTCTAGTCTTTCCATGGCTAGGGTTGCTTTAGGAAAGTGTTACATTAAAAGTGACCTTTTTGGTCTATATTTTCAAATCTTATTGTTTTCCAAAACCACTTTCTTAAAGTGGTTCTAGCCTTCTTATGGTTAGAATCGCTTTAGGGAAGTGAGACGTTTTCATGCCTTCCAAAAACTTTCTTTTCAAATCTCTTCGTAAAAAATCTCTTTCAACATACTTTCCTAAAACTCTCCTTTTCAAAATTGTTTTCAAAAACTCCCTCCCAAAATCTATTTTTCAAAACTCCCTTTTTCAACTCCTTTCCAAAATCCTCTCCCCAAAATCCACTTTCTAAAAACTCTCCCTAAAAATCTTTCTAAAAAACTTTCTTTCCAAAATCTTTCTTTTAGAAACCTTCTCCCTAGGATTCCCTTCTAGAGAACCTTCGTTTCCAAAAACGCACTTTCCAAAAATCCTCTATCCTTAGAGCCCAAATCAAACCCTAGAACCCACGATTAGGAAACCCTAATTTTCTTTTCAAAAATATGGTTTTCAAACTTTGCCCCAAACCTAGGTTTCCAAAACCTTTTGTTTTCACATCCAAACAATACACGTTTCCAAAACCTTTTTTTCTATGTCAAAACTATAATTTTCCAAAACTAAGGTTTCTAGAGTCTCCCTTTCCAAATCCTTGCCAAATCCTATCTTTCCTTTAGGAAACCAAATCAAATCTCCCTGCTTAGGAAACCGAATCCAATCCTCCGTTTTTTAAAACAAAATCAAACCTTTGCTTTTAGAAACCAAATCCAATCCCTCCTGAATCTAAATCTTTCCTAATTCACATCCTTCCTAATCTTCTCACTTCCTAAACCTTAAATTTCCAAAATTTGAACATAAAAATCTTTCCTAAAATTTTAAAATTCAACCCTTTCCTAATTCTACCCTCTATTCAAATCTTAACTTTCCAAATCCAAGTTTTCAAAACTTTCCTAAACTCAACCTTTCCAACTTTCAATATTCTCTAAAACTCAAACTCTAAAACTTTCTAAATCTTAAACTTTCCAAATTTCAAATCTTTCCAAATTCTAAACTTTCCAATTTTCAAAACTTCCCTATTTCAAAACTTTTCTAATTTGGAAACTTTCCTAATTTGAAAACCTTTCCTATTTCGAAAACTTTCTAAACTCGAAATTTTCTTAATTCAAAACTTTCCTAATGTTGAAACATTCCAAATTCAAAGCTTTCTTAAGTTGAAACTTTCCTAATTTCAAAACTTTCCTAAATCGAATCTTTCTTAATTCAAACATTTCCTAAATCTAATTTTTCTCTAAACCTTCCAAGTCTAGTCAAATCTTTCCTAAGTCTAGGTTTCCTAAAACCAAGTCTTTCCAAAATCAATCTTTCCAAAGTAAGTCCAATCTTCTCAATTTCAATTTCCAATCTCCTCTTCTAATCTCAAATCAAATCCAATTTTCAATTCAGTCTCTTTCTTCCAATCCAATCTCTCTCTTCAAATCAATCTCTTTTCAATCGGACTCTAGTCCGAACTACGACTGACCTGATTCCCCCAAAGGGATACGTAGGCAACCTTCATAGGTGCGGTCACAACACTTTTCAAACTTTCAATTCCACCCTCATGGTGCGGTCTCCACATCTTTCAAATCTCAAATTCCAATCTGTTTTCAAAATTCTAATTTCGAAATTTCTATTTTCAAATTTTCAAACTTTTCAATTTCAATTCCATCTCTTCAAATCTATTTCTTTTCAAATTTATTTTCAAATTTATTTTTCAATTCTCTTAACTTGCACTTGCATCCCATGCATCATTTCTTTTCAAACATTGTTTTTCAAAGTGGTTAGGATTGAACATTAGTTAGTTAAAGACTCTCATAGGTGAATTAAGGGTAGATTGACATGGAGGTACCGAAAGGGCGGGGTAGGGTGATGGCTTAGTGCGTCTTCCCTACACGTAACCAACCTCCGAACCTAGGATCACTGTTTTCATAGACCAAAACGGAGTTATTTTTCAAAAAAGGGCTAAATGTTTTCCAAAGGTTGCCAAACAACCTATTTTTCGTAAAAACCCTCTCTTAAGGAGATATTTTCAAAATCGTTTTCCAAAAACCCTAAGTGTAGTCTTCGGATTATTCTTAGTTTTTAGGTGACCTAACTTACCTTAATCAAGTTAGGTAGTGACTCCGAATCTTTTTCAAAAGCCCTTATTTCAAATCGATTTTCAATTCAAACCTAGTCGCACTCATTCTTCTAGGAGGGTGAGTTCTAACGAGAGAGTACAGTATTTTTCCCGCTTGGGTGAGTATTCCTCGAGTGCGAAAAATTTGGGCGCGACAGCGGGGCATTGCGGATGGATTCTGGACGAGCGTATAATCTTATGCCTCGGTGTTTGAGTTGGCGGGACTATTGCTTTGTGCATAGTCACCTCATGGGTTAGTTCCGTTACGTATGATCATGGCAGGTCGCATTACTGTCATCGTATGGTGCCCGGCTTGCCAGCCCGTGACAGTTGGTATCAAAGCACTAACCATCTGTGACGTGCATTAATTGGGTGTTGCTTCTCTTATCTGTGTGGGCATACTCTTCATTTGTGGTGGACTTCTCCCTGTGGATTGTTTGCTTCAGATTGTTGGTTGTCGATTTATCGGTGGAGCGAGTGTCATTCCATCTTATGACGAGTGGATTGGTGGCCCGAGCTAGCAGTTTCCAGTCTATGTGGGTTGAATTCTTATGGTATCAGTGGACTTGGTTGCTGTTTGAACCCCTTTGGTACCTTCTTTAGAGTGGCCGCTTCAACAAGCTTTGGACGCGCGCTCAGTCCTTTGATTGTGGTCATGGTGCACAGTGCAGTAGGCCTTCTTAAGGATGTGCATGGGATTGACTTTGTAGTGCATAAACGCTTCTGTGTGTTAGATCATTGATTTTGGTGCATAGCTAGTAGTGCTACTTTGTTGGATTGGTGGGTTGTTTCTGCGGCATATGAGCTTGTGTGGGAGAACTTGCTTCGTGTTGTGGGGATGTGCTTACCTTCATTTGACCCTTGAGTTGGCCAAAACTGTTAGCAGCTTTGCTCGTATTATTGCATGGTCACTTTGTTGGCTTCGTGCTTAGTGAATTGTGCTTACTTCTCCGCTTGGCTGTTGGCATTTATGAAGAACATGTTTTATTCAAACTTTTGGGTGGTCTTGCCTCGTTGTGATACATGTTGGCTAGTGAACGCCAAGTGACTCAGAGAAGTTCATCGTTGCTTGAGAGCATCGTGTAGCGAGGGTTTATCAAGACATTAAGTCCTCCGGCGGAGGGAGGCATTGTGGACAGACTTCGAGTGAAGATAAGAGGATCAAGCACTGGATCTTTGGAAACTGATTTTGGGTGAAGGCTAGAGAGCCAAGGTACTAGAACAGTGTGGGCTGATTTTGGGTGAAGGCTAGAGAGCCGAGGTACTGTAACAACATAGGTTGTCTTGGGTGAAGGTCTAAGGACTGAGGTACTGGAGCAACATTGTGGGAACTTCAACAGTTGGAACCGTTTGCCAGTGGGCAAGGTTTACTTTGACAGTGCAGACGGACTTGCATTCGGTAGGAGTACCGATCAATTGGGAACTAGTGTGGGACAAAACCACAGGCTGTCACGAGGGCACCTTTAGGTCGTGCACAGGGTGAATTCTGATGTCAAATAAGCTTTTGTGGGTTCAGCTGCGGAGTAGAGGGTGCCCGTGTAGTACTTGTCGATGAGGGCATCGATCCCTTAAAGTGATGGAGGGTACGTAATGGTCAACGCACACCTTTCTTTAGTGCGGGACGAACTGCGCCTATTCAGGTACATGTTGCCGACGGATGGAGCAATATGGTATAGGGCACTTGCTCAGAGGAGTTGTGCTTTCTTAATGTGGTGGAAAAGGTGTCTTGTTTTGCTTTGCCGACTTCAGCATGGGAGTCTAGGTAAACCTTTGCTTCGAGTAGCTGTGGGGGCAAATTTGGGGAGACTAGATTTATAGGCTATTAACACGGAGGTGTTGGTCTGCGAGGAGTGGTGGCAACTCATCGTGGGAGCATATAAGCACTACCGCATTCAGCGTTATGCTTGGCATCAACGAGGGCGTTGATTGTTCGAGTTGTGGAGAGTGTCAGGAGTTGGCATTGGTAGTGGCGAGTGCTAGGAGTTGGCACTGGGCTTTGGCATCATCGAGGACGATGATGGTTGAAGTGGTGGAGAATGTCACGGGTTGCAACCCGTAGCACGTCCAAGGCCGTGAGGGACCTTGGCGTGGAGCATGTCTGAGCATGGTTGGCCGGTGGCATGGCAATCTCGTAATTTATATTTTTCATATTTATTAGATATATGAATTATGACTCCTCGAGGGGGTACGATATTTCTTCCTATCAATTTGGAGATGGCTCATAATGCTATTATAAGGGGGGCATGGTGTTGATTCTACCACTCCCTGGTGCTATTGAAAGGACAACACTCAAGCGAGTCCTCCAAGGGAGTGGGCGAGGTTTAGGGGCCGGCTGTGACACGTGGCCGCAGTCCTCATACCAGTCAAGGGGCAACATGAGCGACATTGTGTTCGATGGGGCAGATATTGGGCATTGGCGTCGAGGATGGAGTTGTGACATACGCACCCGTTATGCTGCATTCATATCATTTCAAGGCTTATGTTCATGATGAATTAGGCCTCGGTGTGCACACTTGCATGCCGTGTGTCTTGTGTGCACTTGCACATTGAGTTCACGCTTGTGCACATGGTCGCTTGATTTGGCTAGCATTGATGTCGCAGGGCACTATGTTGTGGGCTTAACGGATGCTATTCAGTGGTGCCTATCCTTGTGGGCAATAACCTTGACGCGGGGCGCTAAGAGTTTCAGGGATGGAAGCGTCATGCCTAACGGGTGATGCTTGGCTAACGCGCATGTCTAGCTGCACATGGCTATATTGCTTGTGTTTATAGAGGGACTAGCGCTTAGTATATTGCTTTTCATGCGTGCACGTATTTGAGAATGGCGTTGCTATCGCCTATACCTTAAGTTAGCCTTATAGCTTGAGTATCGGAGATCCGAGCTTAACAATATATACGAGGCATTACGGATAGATTTTGGACGAGCGTATAATCTCATGCCTCAGTGTTTGAGTTGGCGGGACTATTATTTTGTATATAGTCGCCTCACAAGTTAGTTCCGCTGTTTATAATCATGACGAGCCACATTACTGTCACTGTATAATATCCGACCTGCTAATCCATGACACAAAGTCATTGACCCACTCGTGGGCCGCGTGGCCAGAATCATCGATCGTAGAGCTGTTCATCCACCCAACAAACAGAGGCATGGTGCGATATCCGATTGAGAGGACGCGTGAATGTCTACCACAAAGAATCAATCAATTTGGAGGAGTCCCAGCTCAAGACATGTCTCACCAGCACCTTGGACCCTCATCCCTTGCTTTCAGAGCCTAGCCTAGTGTGAACTGAAATCTTATTAAAACCGCCCCTAGCTCAATAATTGGCACTTTTTCGTAAAAGTTAAAAGTGTCCTTTGTAGTTGTAAGCAATCAAAAAGACTAATCATCTCCTGTGGTCTCACCCAATAATTTTTAAATTTTTTTTACTTAATAGAAACACTTAAAAACACTTAAAAAAGACGTTTTAAAAACTTACAATATTAATTTTTGTACACTTTTCATTTATAGAATTATTCATGTAGATTTTTATTAAATTTTTTAAAAATTTTTATGAAATTTTTTAAAAGTTCTCTTTGAATTTTGTAAAAATTTTCTAATAAGATTCTTATAAAATTTCCTAATCGTTTTTCATTTTTTATTTTTTTTCTATATTTTTTGGTTCTGTTTCGTCTAACAATTCCACTTTTATTTTTCATTTTGATAACTGTAGTCTAATCACCTTAAAGATATATAAGTTCTTATTTTTTTTCTGCTTTCCATTTGTATTCACTTTGTGGTGGATGTGGGTGGGCGCATAATTAATTCAATCTACGTAGACAACACTCTGAAAATGTCCAGTGCTGAACCATGTATGTTGCTGGTGTTGCATTAATTCATGATTCTGCCTCTGTACCATTGCAGTAGCATTTTTCTCAGCTACTGTAAAGGGTTTTCCACAGTATCATGATATGTAAGTCTCAAGCCCTCGGATCAAAAAGGTCAAAATAAAATTGACCAGAGAATCTTCAAAAAAAATCAAAGTAGTTTTAGTGAAAAACAGTTGTCATAAATGTGATCCGCAGGGATCATAAAATATGATCAATGAAATCATATTTTGTTGTAACTGTTATTATCAGTTAATGATGTAGTAATCTTGTAGTGTCTTGTCTCTAGGCCTTCGATAAGCTCTCTCCCATCAGTTGGTAATCTCCTGCTCTAAGCACACAGGTGCAGTGTATGCCAAAAGCTCTTCAATATTCAAGTTAAATTTAAGAAAATAATGTTACTCAAAAGTGTAATTTACTAGGGTTTTCTTTCTTGTGCGTACTTAGAAAAGAAAGCTGTTATTTCTCTTTGTATGTATGCATGTGAGTGGTTGGCGATCTTTTCATGTGGCAGTGTTCCATTAGAGGGTCATATCTGTGGCAGGACACTTGAAAGGGTCATTCTCCCACTCCATTATGGCGTGTATCAGAATTGCGTCAGGGGTGAGGTGGTTGTCCCTTGCACACTCTACGCCTACACTTTGAGTGCATGCTACAGTGTTAGGTGTTAGTTGTGGACCCTACTGATATGATGGAAAGAACCGGCAAAATGGAAAGCGCGCTCAAAAGACTGGTCTGTTCGGGAGCCGAGGGAAACTTCAGCGAAGCTCTGATCAAGAACGGTCAAATGTTCAGAAGGGCCGCTGGTCTAGTCGAAAAAACATCACTACCATAAGTTGAAGAGGTAACTACCCCACAATACCAAGCTATTTTCATTGCATTAATGTTATAACAGAGCTTGCTTATGCATTAGAAAATTACTTTAGCACATTGAGTTATTTTAGCCTCTTTCCTTTCTCTGTGCATAGTCCAACTCCAACAAGGAGACAAAAAAGGGTAGAAAACCAGAATCTTCACGATTTTGTGCCGGACTTTATTAGCATTGCATCATTCAGATAGAGTCTTATTGGGTGTTGCTTCGTTTAGAAGTTGCATTTTAAGGAAGTTTTGGTTTGATCAATTGGCATTCGGCAATTGGTGTGTTGGTATAATAAAGCTCAAACACACCAGAAAAAAAAAAGAGAGCAACGATGACTTGGGTAGCTAATCATGGACTTCAAATTTCACCGGCCATGGCTCCTTACAATCCACTTGACCAAGAAGATGAGCTTCGGATATTGCGCGACAAGCACTACGCCATGCATGGCAAGATCATGGCTTTGACGGTCATAGCTACTTTCTCTCTCGTCCTTTTCTCTCTCATCCTTGTATCTTACCTCAGACGCCGTGCTGTCGGTGCTAATTCAGAATCTTCGGATCCGGTTAGCTGGTGGAGTTATCCTTTGCCGACGCTAAAGAAACGGAGGACTGGTCCGCCGGAGACACCATCGAGATTGAAGGATGAGTTGGAGAGAAGTTACTACTAGCTAGCCTTCTAGCAGCTGGGAATTAAGTAATGCTTTTGTTTGGAGAAGCTCTCTTCTACTCTTTTCTTCAGTGAGTCAGCAGGCTCGCAGGTACTGGAATTCTTATTCAGGTATTGAACCCCCAAGTTACTGGAAAAAGAAAGGATCATCAGCCTTTGTAATTCTTTAAATTCTTGGTTGATCAGATCGATCCTTCAAATCATTCGGTGATCTTCTATAAAAGGATGTGTGTTAGATGTACATTTCTTTCAATCAACTGTTTCTATAATTCCACCTGCTACGTATCTAATGTTGTCAAAGGTTGAAGCATTGCAACTGGTAGAACCAAATGGAGGTTCAAATTTGGGGTTGAATATCCTGAGAAAAAGCATGTACATATCAGGAGAAAATTATAAAGAAACCAGTGGTTTTGTTTTTATTATTTGGTGATAATTATCCCATAACAAGAAGGAAAAAATAGTTGATCATTGTCTAAACATTATACCTGTTCCCACTTCTCTATAGCAATTAAATAGCCCCTTTTAACTTTTTAATCTTTTATCTTGGTGCAAGAATCAAATGTCTGAGCCACCCATCTCCCATAATTATATTTCAGCACTTCAATTGGACTTGAATTTCTCGTTTATGTGGACCTATATGTATAATATATTTTGCACCAGAACAGTTTAATGAGACTCAGAGCAAACTTATTCTAATTCGCACACTTCGAACACCACATCACTTCTCCTTTCACAATGAAGTAGATACCTCCAGTGAATTATGTGAGTGTGTTCTTGCTACATTGTAAAAGGAGAGAACTAACGCAATGATTACGAGAATCAAATAATTTCTGGTCATAATTGTTCCCTTTCCTACTATAAAAGTTGAGGTCGTGTTTAAGTGCATCTGGTTTTCTATGAGAAGTCAAAAAAAGGAAATTACATTGACCTCCCCCAAGGTTACAGAATCAAACAAGTAGACTATTAGGCTTGAAGATATGCAGCCACCTTCTCTGCAGTTGCATGTTGCCTATTAAAGTTGGCATATTAGGGATATAAGGTCGTGTTTGTTTGCCGAATATAGGATAGGAGATTGGAGACATAATTATGTGGATCCCCTAATCTTGTGTTTGGTGCACATTTGTGCACAAGATAAACAATTCCATAGTATTGCTAATCCCCAAAAAAGGGGGATATGTAATACAATGGGGGGTGTGGTATTTACATATCCTATGACTTGGAATAAAGGGTGAAGTTCCCATTATGCCCACCTCTCATATTATTATATGTTATAATTAATTTATTATGCATTATATTATACATCATTGTGGGTCAAAATAATGAGGCCCAGAGTTATTGTATCAGGCCCGTCTGGCAACATGCTGCCGACCTAGGCTAGGAAAGGCCCAAATTAACCAATACCCAGACGAAAGCCCCAATTATGATAAATTTAGCCTAAATCCAATAAAGACCAAGTCGGTGAAGCATATGCAAGTCCATTCCTAAAAGGATTAGAAAACTAAGCATTTATTTAAAAGATATCAACTCCTAGATGGAGCCAGAAGACAATTCCATATGGGACTAAGGCATTCGGAGCACTATAAATACCCTGCACCATTAAGGTATAAGGTACATTCACTTGAATTCTAGCTCTGATATATTTTATTCGATTCATTATGGTTAAGCTTGCTAACTTAATCATCGGAGTGCCTTCGGCCCAAAGAGGGTCAAGACATTCTCATCATCTTCTTCTCTTGTAGATTGTTCATACTCATTAAATTGGTTTCGAGGGTTCAACAGGGCCTTCCTAAAAATTTCACCTACAATTGGCAGCATCTGTGAGAAGGTCTACACAATAATAAGTACCAGCTATCTCAGAGGAGGAGTTGATCCCGCCAGTAGGGAACTAGATAACAGTCATGACATCCCTAGTCACGACGGCACACATCAATCAAGTCGGCATGATGATAATCCACTGCAAACTCCTAGAAGACACTTCATCAGGTCAGAGATATAATTCCCTAGTGGCAACTAGCCAGAAAGATATGAGGGTCTAGCACGGGCTCCACAGTGTGTTCGAAATCCAAATTGCCAAAGAAATTATCGAAGGAACTTAAATTCGTCACTATCTAGTAGCCGAGTCCTTAACAACTTGTCGCTCGGAATGACTGAGCGGGAGGTTCGGTAACGGGACAAAGAGATTGCCCACTTCAGGGAGATAATTAAGGCAATGAGGGAGGCGATTGCCAGACGAGATGGACGAGTACCCAAAAAGTCACTAGAATGGTGGCATAGAAGGAAATCGAATTTGAGAAATATGATCCCCCTGGCCGCACGTGCAACAGGAAGCCGTACTGGTAGTACAGGGCACTATGTGGAACGATGAGAAAATCAGTAGCCATTGAGGAATCGGTCACCAGTAAGCAACTCGGTAAGGGTCGAGCTAGAAGAATAGGAATGAGACAAGTGGCTAGAAGATCAGCTCGACAACCAGGATAAGCACCAAAAAGGATGGACAGCATAGGATATAGCCAGGAGAGCCCTAGACCAAATTGCTTCCACCCCCTTCACAGAAGAGATTGATGCATGCCAACGTCCCAAGAAATTTGCCCCACTAAAGTTTACGCCTTATGACGGGAAGTCAGATCCTATTACCCATATTCGGAACTATAAGCAAATGATGGCGCTATGGAGCTATGATGATTCACTCATGTGCTAAGTTTTCTCTTCAAGCTTGGGAGAGGTAGCTCTACGATGGTTCGATAAGCTGTAGTCCAGATCAGTATCAAGTTAGAGACAACTTGTCAAGCTGTTCACAAATCATTTCATAGCAAAGAGGAAACAGCCCAAGGAGGTCGACTACTTACTAACTTTACACAAGAAAGATGACGAGGGATTACGTGCTTATGCAAAGAAATACTAGGAGCCTTACAATGAGATTGAGGACTGCAACGAGCAGTTGGCTATTGCACAATTCAAGATCGACCTTCCAAGATAGCACCATTTGAGGCAATCCCTCATGAAGAAACCAGTCACCCGCATATAAGACCTGATGGTTAGGATTGAACAGTACGCGCGGGTGGAAGAAGATTTGGTACAACTGACGCAGGAGAAGGTCGCGAGAAAGACAAGAAGAAAGATGGGCGAGAAAGCAAGAAGCCCAGACGTGAGGAGAATAGTAACAATATCCAGGGCAAAAAAAAATAACAGAAGGGGTTAACAGAGTGTTCAAGAACCCAATATACAAAATCTTGCCCCAAAGACAAGACAAGTCTTTCTTCAAGTGGCCCCCGAAACTAGGAGGAGACCCTGCCACCTGAGATCAGAGGAAGTTATGTTCTTATCATAGGGAAATGAGGCATCAGACGGAGAATTGCCAAAATTTAAAAAACCACTTGGAGGAGTTGCAAAAGGCAGGGCATCTCGATCAATACATGGATCGGGAAAAGACAAAGCGAAAAGCAGAGCAGACAAAGCAGGAAGCCACTCCCCAGAAGAAAGTCAGAACTGAACCAGCCCGAGTAATCAACGTCCTCCATGGATCGTCAGAATCAGCAACTGTAGATCTGCACAGATACCAGGCAAAGATCTGGAAAGCCGCTCACCTCAATAAGGTAATGCAGTTAGAAGCCCCAAACAAAAAGGCAAAGTTCAGCATCAGTGCTGGGGCCATAACCTTCACAGATGATGACTTTGTAGGGGTCCAACTGCCACACAATGACGCATTGGTAGTAACTCTACGATTGGGGGACTGTGATGTCAAAAGGCTACTGATTGTTCAAGGAAGCTCTTTTGAAGTCACTTTCTACGACCTGTTCAAGAAGCTAGGACTGAAAGACACCGATCTCTAGCAATCTTTGAACCCCCTGGTCAGATTCAGTTCGGATCATGTCTAGCCGTTGGGAAAAGTAATTATCCCAGTTACTGCAGGAGGGATTACTATTCAAACAGAGTTCTTGGTGGTCAATGTGCCTTCACCCTACAATACAATCATGGGTGGGATGTGGTTGTACCTCATAAAAGCCATACCTTCGTCCTATCATCAACTGATCCATTTTCTGACTCCAAGAGGAGTAAGAGAGATAAGAAGGGACCAGGAAACGGCTAAGCAGTGTTTCCTAATGGCTTGTGCCATAAAGGAGATAGTGGGTAAGGTGTAGATGATGGAATTTCACAAAGACACACCCACAATTGATGATGTTGGGCTACTACCAGAAAATAAGGACGTTGAGGATTTGAAGAGGATTTACATAGATCGGCACGATGAAGAGAAGTACTTCGTTCTTGGCACCTCTCTGTCTAGAACTAAGGAGAAATTATTGATCAACCTATTGACAGAGTATATTAAATTATTTGCCTAGACACCGTATGATATGCCGAGAATCGATCTACAAGTAGCTTGCCACAGACTTGGCATGGACCCACAGAGCCGACCTGTGGTCTAAAAGGGGAGAAGGGCAGTTATTTAACATGTGGACGTTGTAATCAAAGAGATAGACAGGCTCCTTGATGCGGAGGCAATACGGGAAGTCTACTACCCACGCTAGCTCTCTAACATGTTAGTGGTGAAGAAGAAGAATGGCAAGTAAAGGGTTTGTGTGGACTTCACTAATTTAAATAAGGCATGCCCCACTGACTTTTTCCCTCTTCCAAAGATTGACCAACTTGTAGATGCAACGGTTGAATTTGAGAGAATGAGCTTCCTAGATGCCTACCGCAGGTACCACTAGATCACGCTTCACAAAGAATATCAAGAAAAAACTGCCTTCATCACCCCAAAGGGCATTTTCTGTTATAAAGTAATACCCTTTGGACTAAAGAACGCAGGAGCCACCTATCAAAAATTAGTCACCAAAATGTTCAAGCAACACATCGGCAGCATTGTTGAAATGTACATCGATGACATGGTAGTCAAAAGTAAAGTTGGCAGACAACACTTAGCTGGTCTAAAGGAAGTGTTCGAAATTCTCAAAAGTTACAAGATGAGGCTCAATGCCTCTAAATGTGTGTTCGGGGTAAGCTTTGGAAATTTTTTTGGATTTTCGGTTACTCATCGAGGGATTGAAGTAGATCCAAATCAATTAAGTGCAATCCAAAATATCCTGGCCCTGAAGAACATTAAGGAAGTCCAGAAGTTGATTAGGATGGCAGCGGCTCTCAACCAGTTCATCAGGCGATCCTCAGACAAGTACCAAGCATTCTTCCAACTTTTAAAAAAACGGGAGTAGTTCAACTGGAGCCCTGATTGCGACCAGGCCCTTGCCGACCTGAATAAATACTTGGCCCAGCCACCACGACTTTCTACACCATTAAAGCACGAAGAACTCTATTACTATATGGTAGTATCAGATCATGCGGTAAGCATCATTTTACTACGACAGCAAACAGGTAGCAAAAGCCAGGCTACTACGTCAGTAAAACTCTTCTGAGAGCAGAGAGCAAGTATCTTCCACTAAAGAAGTTGGCCCTTGCATTGATAATGACGTCACGGAAATTGGTGCATTATTTCAAGGCCAATACAATCATCGTCCTCACGGACTATCAGCTTAAGCCCCTCCTCAAAAGAGCCGATTTCTCGGAGAGACTAGCAAAATAGGCAGTAGAGCTGGGAAAGTTCGACGTCAAATTCCTACCCAGGTCAGCAGTGAAAGGTCAGGTACTTGCAGATTTCCTGGCTAAATTTTCTATTGAACTGCCCCAAAAACCTATTCAGACACCTGATACCAATCAAGCAAATGCAGAACCCCCCTTAGAACTATGAAAAATGAATGATCATTAGAAACTCTTTGTTGATGGAGCATCCAATGATAGGGGGTAGGATTGGGCATAGTACTTATCACACTAGATGGCATGGCATTGGAGCAGGTAATAAAGTTGAAGTTTACAACGTCAAATAACGAGTCAGAATACGAGGCTCTACTTACCGGACTGCGCCAAGCTATAGAACTTAAAATTGTCAAGATAGCTATATATTCAGATTCCCAATTGGTGGTTAACCAGATTATGGGGGAGTATGAGGCAAAAAACAACAGGATGGCATAGTACCTTGCAAAAGCAAAAGAGCACCTCAACAAATTTAATAAATACAAACTCTATCAAATTAGTCGCGATAGCAATGCTTATGTCGATACCTTAGCAACTTTGGCGGCAGCCCTAAAGTCAGGATCAAGGAAAACAATTCATGTGGAGACGCTCCCTAGCCCAAGCATATTTCAGGAAAAAGCGCAAGCCTTGGTTATTAAGTAATTAGGACCATCTTGGATGGAACCCATCATCTCTTACCTCGACAAGAACAAGCTGCCAAAAGACAAGAACGAGGCTATAAGAATCAAGAACAAGTAACTAAAGTACTAACTATCACCTGATAAAGAGTTGTATCGAAGATTATTTACTGGCCCCTATCTTTATTATGTCCACCCCGACATAGTGCAGGGTATTCTATTTGAAACCCATGAAAGTATCTACCGGAGTCATGTCGGTGGAAGATATCTTGTGTACCGAGCTATTTCTCAAGGCTATTGGTGGCCCTATATGCAAAAGGATGCCGCCCAGTATGTCCTGAAATGTGAAAAGTGCCAAAAGTTTTCTCCGATAATCCACCAGCCTGTCGAGAACCTTACTACAATCACCAGCCCATGGCCTTTTGCACAATGGGGGTTGAACATAGTCGACCCACTACCCTGAGCTCCATGAAATAAATGATTCCTCATAGTGGCAGCTGACTACTTTACTAAATGGGTGGAAGCAAAACCCCTATCTACTATCAGAGAAGTTGATGCCAAAAGGTTTGCATAGAGAAGCATTGTTATAACATTTGACATGCCTCATGCACTGGTTTCAAATAAGGGCATCCAGTTCGACAGCAACATGTTCAAAGAATTTTGCAACGAACTTGGGATTAGAAATTACTACGCAACACCGGCCTACCCACAGTACAATAGACAATCCAAAATATCAAACAAAACTGTGCTAAATAGGATCAAAAAGAGGCTGGAAAAAGCTAAGGGAAGATGGGTTGAAAAGCTATCGAGTGTATTATGGTCCTACAAAACCACTCCAAGGAGACATACTGGAAAAACCCCGTTCTCAATGGCATATGGGGCGGAGGCAGTGATATACTTAGAAGTTGGACTCCCTACCATTAGATCATTAGCATTCGACATCGGCCTCAATGACCAGATTTTGGCAAAGGACCTTGATCTTATTGAAGAGAAAAGGGAGGCTGCTCTACTCAAGCTTACTGGGTATCATCAGCAACTAAAGCGAGCTTACAATAAATGAGTCCAGCCAAGAGCTTTCATTCTTGGCGAACTAGTCTTAAGGAAAGTACTGGGGGCAACTAAGAACCTGGCTGATAAGAAGCTCGGCTCAAACTAGGAAGTCCCCAAAAACCAAGTATAAAAACTTGGTCATGTCCAAGTTAGGCAGGTCGGCCAACAAAGTCCCTAAAAATCAAGTGTAAAAACTTGGTCTTGTCCGAGTTGGGCAGGTCGACCAACGAAGGTTATAAATATCAAAGATTGTTGAGCAAGTAAAAATCAAGAAACCCATGGTTCTACCTAAATATGGCAGGTCAGCAAGAGAATGGCCAAAACACACTCAACTTGGTAAAAAATTAGGCACTGATTTGGGTAAAACAGTTTGGCCAAAATGACTTGGGCCTAAAAACTAGTTTCAGATCAAGTGTAAAGCAAAAGCATCCATAAAACTTAAACATAAAAACATTCTATGAAAAAGAACATGGGACAGTCTCATTCCATTATAAATAGATTACAAAAATGTTCTGCGGACAAGTATAAATACAATGGCATATCGGCAACAGGAATAACTTTAACAGAAGACAAACTAGCACCAGTTTTTACAGGGGATAGCTCGGTGGCAACATTGGTCCAAGTAGAGGGTTGTTCGATAGCAATGTTCAACTCGGCAAGCTTCACTTCGGCCAAAAGATTCTTTAAAGTATGAGGCAGGTCTACACGAAGGCTGGGTTCAGATGGCTTGGCCCCACGGAAAGCTTCTCCTCCTCCTCCTTCCTCTTCTTCCTTTCCTTCATCAGCCTTTACGTTAGACCCCAGGTCGGCTTCAGCATGAACTGGTATCTCCGTCCAAAAAGGAAAGGATTTATCTAGAGTTTGCTTCCTTAGGGCCACCTTCTAGCCTTGCTGAAAAAGTTGCTCGCCGATCTGCTTCACTTGAGCCTCGTAAATGTCCCCGGCATCCTCATCGCCCTTTGTGTATTGGGCCTGAGATTTTGTTTTTGACTTCTCTAAATCTATTATTGCTTCAGCCAGGCCAGCCTTTGTTTCAGATTCTAACTTCTCAATTTCAGCAACTCGAGCCTTCAAAGCTTCATTCTCTGCCTTCATTGCCTAGAAGTCCTCTTCCTTCTTCTTAAGGTTAGCTTGGGTTTCAACAAAAGCGACTCTTGTACTTCGCAGCGCCGTCTTTGTTGCTCAACCATCCCGATCCATGACATGAAAGTAATCCTTCAGCTTGTTGTATTTTTGTAGCAGGCTCTTGTGTCAATCATGTAAGCTACAATAGCATCGCATGGTTTCCAAGTCATGAACAGCACCCTGGTAAAAAAACAAAGCAATTCACTGCATCAGCAAAAAGTTAAGTAAAAAATTCAACCAAAAAACAAAATGGGAAGATGACTTACCATCATGGAGGCATAAACTACCTCCTTAAAGATATCTTTAGTAGATGTGTCACTTAATTCTTTGATATCTCCAGGCGGCACAATGGCTTAAAGAGCCCCAATGGTGATATCAGCATTAAAAAGAACTGAGTCCTCAAAAATCATGGCACAATCCCCAACTCGTGGTCAAACCACGAACTTTTCAGCCTCCTGTTCCTTACCCTTGCCCTTGTTTTCTCCCTCAGGGCATGCCGACCTCTCTAAATCTTCATCAACCTTAACAGCCTTCACCAGCCTCCTCCTTTTCTTCACCTCTGGGGGCACCATGGGCTCTATTAGATCTATCACTATGGGCACCACGGGGGCCGAGTTGGCTGGAGAAGGTATGGACGTGGAAGCAGCAATGGCAACAGCACCAACGTCCGTAGATGTACTTGCTTCAGTCCCCTTCCTCTTCTTGGTGGTGTTTTTCTTAAGAAGGGCCACCAGATTATGGCATTGTGGACGCTCCATACCACTTTCAGTAGTAAGCAACTGGAGCGGGGCAGATGGAAAGTTTCTTAGTTGGTGCAAGCCGCCTTCCACGTTCTGAATGACAATCACATTCTCTGGAACTCTGAAAACGGCAGAGAAAGACTGGTACCAAATTGGGTATCCCAGCAGTATGTGTGCAGCTCAGCCAATTCCTCTCAAATCGCCCTCACCCTTATACGCCCAGATTTGATCGAGGGCAATAATGTCCACACCAATTTGTTCGAGCTCCTTGTCCTTAACACCAAAGTCAGCTACAAAGGCAAAAATACAATATTAAGATCAGTAAAGATAGATGAAAACAGAGATAGAAGAAAAATCTGTTAGAGAAGGTGGGGATCCACCTATTTTCTTTGGGACCCTAGGGCATCTCATTGCTGGGAGAACCTCCTCTAGGATGTTCTTGAACTCCTATGGCCCGCTCACTCTTATAATCACATCGTTAATCCCCTCCCTGAACTGAGGAGGAACTAGACCAACCCTTGACGCACCCCTAACACGGAAGTGGTATCTCCTTTGGTTCGACCTAGCCCCATTTAACTTTACACCCGTATAGCAGTAATCGAACCTATAAAGGCCTTGGTTTTGGTTCAGATGCTTATTCAGTTCAGCTATCCCCATAACTATCCTATACCTGTTAGACTGAAATTGGACAAGGGTGATGCCGTAGTGGTTCAAGACAGCGGTAAGGAAAGGGTGAACCATGAACCTAAGTCCATCCTCAAAATTGGCGATTAAGGGGAAAGGAGTCCCCTCTTCATTTTTGAACCAACCACCATCCTTGGGCCCGAGTAGCTTAATGTCTACCCCTTTCGGGAAATCATATCTACGCTTAAAGGTCGTTACAATGACGGGACTATCAACCACATTCCTAAGCCTATTTGCCATGGAAGATAACCTAAAAGATCCTAAGGATTTTTACTGGGGAAGCAAAGAAAGAAGAACGAAACAAGAAGGACTTACAGAGTTTCTTTGTAGAGGAGCAAAGTCAAAGAATACATAGAATATCACCGATCTGGTGTTTCGCTTGGACAGAAAGACTCCTCAATCACAAAGAAGCGTGAATCGACAGCAAAAAGGCATAAGGTTTCCCGACAGTCACATCCCATTAAATGGTAAATGATGGCTTAACCAAGCGTGCGATGTCTATTGTATGTTTATACTTGTTAATCCACCAGCCTTAGCCCCCTTCTAAAAGGCACTAGGGTTGGGGGGCAATTGTGAGTCAAAATAATAAGGCCTAGAGTTATTATATCAGGCTCATCTGGCAACATACTGTCGACTTGGGATAGGAAAGACCGAAGTTAACCAATACCCAGACGAAGGTCCCAATTGTGATAAATTTAGCCCAAATCTAATATAGACCAAGTCGGTGAAGCATATACAAGTCCATTTCTAAAAGGATTAGGACACTAAGTAGTTATCCAAAAGAGATCAACTCCTAGATAGAGACAGAAGACAATTCCCTATGGGACTAAGCCATTCCAAGCATTATAAATGCCCCACACTATTAGGGTATAAGGTATGTTCACTTAAGTTCTAGCTCTGATAGATTTTATTCGAATTATTGTGGTTAAGCTTGCTAACTCAATCATCGGAGTGCCTTCGCCCAAAGAAGGTCAAGACATTCTTATCGTCTTCTTCTCTTGTAGATTGTTCGTGCTCATCAAATCGGTTTCGAGAGTTCAACCGAACCTTCCTAAAAATTCCACCTACAAATTGTGGGTCAAAATAATGAGGCCTAGAGTTATTGTACCAAGCCCATCTGGCAACATACTGCCGACCTGGGCTAAGCCCAAGTTAACCAATACCCAGACCAAGGCCCCAACTTTAATAAATTTAGCCTAGATCCAATAAAGGCCAAGTCGGTGAAGCATATGCAAGTCTATTCATAAAAGGATTAGGACACTAAGTAGTTATCCAAAAAGATCAACTCCTAGATGGAGACAGAAGACAATTTCCTATGGGACTAAAGCATTCTGAGCACTATAAATACCTCATATCATTACGGTGTAAGGTACATTCACTTGAGTTCTAGCTTTGATATATTTTATTCGATTCATTGTGGTTAAGTTTGTTAACTTAATCATCGAAGTGCCTTCAGCCTAAAAAGGGTCAAGACATTCTCATCTTCTTCTTCTTTTGCAGATTGTTCGTGCTCATCAAATCGATTTCGAGAGTTTAACCAAGCTTTTCTAAAAATCTCACTTACAATTATAATACATATTATAGTGTATTTATTTTATATATTATTTTCTACATCATATTATTACTTGTCCCACTCCTTATCCTCCCTAACTAAATATAACTAAATATAGTATGAGTAATCCCCATCTCATTAGGTATTACTTATCATCGATCACTACCTTCCTAATTTCACAGTATTACTCATCTCTCATTTTTTCATGCCGCAAACAGGACCTAAATATATTTTAAGATAGTTAAAGCTTATGTTTAAACTATTTGAATGCATTCAAATATAAAGACAGTTAAAATAAAGCTAGAATTCAAGTTTACATAAACATATACTTCTCAATACGTTTAAACTTTATAAATATTTTAAATTGCAGGTATTGAGAAGTATATGTTTAGTAATGCTAGCCATCTCAACTGGGGCCACCACCAACTGGTGAGCTCTAATTGAGGTGATTAGCATCAGAGTAACAGACACCCGCAACTAATGCTAAAAAAAGTTTTTTTTAACAAATTCAAATATGATTCCACACAAATTAAAGTTTTATGTTTGAACATACTCTAACATCTTTAAATATAAACTTTTGGTTAGACCCTTGGATTAATTAACTGAATGAAGCCATGACCAGGTGAGGTTGTTCTTAATCTACTATATTGACATAGTCTAATAATAGGTTCCCCTTTTTTCTTTCGTTTTTTTTCTTTGCAAGTAATTAATGGGTTTATTATTTTTTAAAATTTTCTTTGAAGATCAGAGAAGGGTTTCCTCTAGCTTATGAAGCATTTTCAAATTTCAACACTGCAATATTCATTTGTTGTAAAATATCTAGCATTTGTGTTTGTTTCTGTTTTGTTACTTATCAAAAAAATAAAAAATAAAAAATTTTGTTGTATAATATTTTTTTTTCTATTTTTGATCTCACAGCATTTGTAATTGGCAAACCGTACAAGCTAACTAGGCAATGATTTTGTCCGGTAACGCTGATGCTTGTATCAGAGCTATCTCTGCCCCAAAACTTTCTAATACATCTTTATTTTCGTTTTTTTTTTTCGATTTAAAGCTTGTAGGTCTTATTTTTTTATATTATTACTTTAACTCATCAATTTTTATTTTCACTATTCATTCTTTAAATTACTATTTTTTTATATAAAAAAACTCAAAAATTACATATTGTGCTTTCATTTTATTCAAAATATAATTATTTATTACCAAATTTTAATCTAAATTGTAATTATTTACCAAATATTTAATTAAAATTAAAATATTTAATATTTTTTAAACAAATGATCTAGCCATAAAATTACAAATTAAATTACATTAAAAAATTTTAAAAAGCAAAAACCACATTACAAACTAATAAAATACATTTAACAAAAATTAAAGTACAGTGAGGAGCTAATGAAAACACATAAAAGAGACTTGAAAAATTAAAATTATAAATACTTATAAGGTGGTAAGTCTGTTCCTCCATACCCACCTTTATAGTGACTAAAACTACTAAAATTACCATGACTAAAACCAATAGATGATTCATCTATGTGAGAATCATGAGTCATTTTTTTAATAAATAAATAATCAACAAAATAAAAAAAAATTAATTTCATATATAAATAATAATTTCAATATAAATAAAATTAAGTAAAATATAAATAATTTATTTATTCTGCATATAAAAAAATTCAAATTAAATAAATATTAAACAAAGTAAAAAAATAAATTAATTGAAATTTTAAATTATATATTTATTAAAATAGTATTTGAATAGTAAATAATGCATTAATAATATATTATTTATGATTAAAACAATAATTAATACAAAGATCCCACATAGTTAGTGCTTTGACCCCATATAAATAGTGAAATAAAGTACCCTTCAAATTTTTTAGAGAATCTTCAAATTTGAAGGTGACAAATAAAGACTACCTTCATTTTTTTAAATTTTTTAAGAAGTAAAGATGAGTTGAATAATCAAATTTAAAATTCACTTCCGAATTTAAAAATTTAAAAGTGGATTGGAGATGCACCCAATAGCAATTTCTTAAAACTTTCCTTTTGGGAAGCAGTCTTGGTTTTGCGAGAGCAGTGAACAATCCTGAGGTTTGATTGTACATTGCTCTGACAATAACAAGAGCTGCCCTACGACAAGCAACAATAAAAAAACCTCAGAAGGAAAACCAAGGTCCCTTTCAATAAGAACCAGAGAGAGAGCTGAGCAGGTTGAGAATACTTTCCATGCAGAGGCAAAGAGTCTCTCATAAAACAGGTAGCAACGAATTGCCCCAAAACTTGCATTGCAAAATCGACTCGATGAAATAAATTGCATGCATTCTTTTAAAGGGCAGAATGGCATCTTAATGGGCTCTTAACCTAAGAGAAAATTTTCTGCACAAACAAAAAAAGGGAAAATTGTTTATCCATCCTATTTTGTGACAACATAGATAAACTATCGAGAAAACAGGAATGTCATTAGAAGGGAGAAGAGAAGAAAAGGATAAGAGAGAGGGTGAGATCAAAATAGATTCAATATCGACAGCAATTCATAGAATCAATAGATCTAATTCCAATTTGCGTTCTTAAAATACATAAAGATTCAGCATTTCTGGAATAACAATAACAATTTAGTCCTGCTACAGCTACTGATACAATTACAGTACAAATTAATTAGACAATCATAAGATGAAAAGACTATACATTATCCACCTCTGAGTTGGCTGAAAGATCACGTCTGTAAATTGCCTGATATCAGAATACAAGACTGCCCAACAACACAGAAGCAAGGGTAACTGTGAGATTGTCATCAAGCTCAGTGCTTATAGGAAGGGATTCAACCACTGCTGCTACGAGGGACACAACCAAGAAACCCACAGCCATTTCCCAACTTTCTTGAACATATCCAAACAAGGCAAAATAGTGCATGAACCTGAAACAACATAATTTATCAGTGACAAGTAGTCCATGTTTTCACAGATGCTCATAAGAAACCTGGCAAAAGTTACCCAATTGATGCTATGAAACCAGCAGTTGCCATCGCAATGCTACCAGCAATAGATTTATTTCTGTTATAAGGAATTTTCTGACTTCCAAATCGCCTACCAACAATGTCAGCAAAACCTGAAACAAATCAAGTTCAAGAGAAGAGAGATTGGCAGTACCGGTTTAGAAGTCTCAGGAAAAGTAAGCCAACTAAATTCCACACTAATAATCTCAAAGAACAGTACCATCTCCAGCACAAAGGTTGCAAATTGCTGCAATTGCGATTGGAGTTCTCCAATAAATAACACAAGCCAAAGTGATTGTGGAAGCATAGTACAGCGGTCCCCTCAGAAGTTCCCTGATGCATGGAACAACGACAATATGAGAAGCCATGGAAATAATCAGTCAATGGAAGTGTGGGGGAATAACCCCCGGCTCAACCCAATGGGTGAGACCCGATCCACACAAATCAAAGTTGGGGTTGCTTGGCGGCCCAGATCAGAAATTAAGGAGAGGCCGGACTTGACTGCTGACCTCCTCCCCACTGTAGCCCAAATCGTGGAAAGCGGGCCCAAACCGCTAGCGGTCTTCAAGTATTAAATGCAGAGTTGACTTGCATTAAATGAAGAGGCAGCTGCCCACGCGACGTCGACGTGCACGTCCGGTCAGCCGGAATCCCCCGTGACGGTGCGCCAGACCCTATAAGTCATCAGGCGGCGCCAATGATGATGCCTACCCAGCAGGCCATGAAAGCCTGCTGATAGGCCGAGGCAAAACACACTCCCTCAAGAACTCTATAAATACCCAAAGCATCGAGAACCAGGTATGAACAATCAACTCAGAACATTCATAACTCTTATTGATTCTCATTACGATTGAGCTTGCTAACTTAATCTTCGGAGTGTGCTCGGCCTATCAAGGGTCGACCCATTCTAACCATCCTATTTTGCAGGGAGTTTGGACTCATTCATTTGAGCTTGAGAGTTCGGCCCAGCCTTCTCGAAAAATCCCACCTACAGGAAGAATATGCAAGTTGCTAACATATGTTTTGTCTCGACTTAGGCCAGTAAAATTTTGACTAACATGATCTAGGCTCAAGCCTAACTGGCCTATAGAATTGATTTGCCATATTTCACCCAATTTCAATAAATTTCCTAATGAGCTGACCCCAAGTTGTTCACGACCAACTTGGTTCATTTGCAGTACTATGAAGGGATATTGTAATTAAACAGCAATCCGGCTGGTGATTGGAACTATCAAAATTTTCCTTCTTCTGGATTACCCTGAAAAATTAAACAAAGAAACTGTAATAACTTAACCGGATGGTTAGGGTAACCAACTGCAAAGGATTCGCTTCATAAATTTTAATCCAGGGGATAGCATCTTCTAAGATGCAGTTGAATTAAGAGAGAATTTGTGCAGGAATACTGAATCAATCTTTCTTACAGATATGTAACCTGTAGTCTCCAAATCTGGTCATTGACTTGACAGTAGCCTCATCCTTCCATAGGCCAAGTCCGAGAAGAAGCATGTTTATTATATTGATGCCAGGAATAAGAGATGCTAGAACTGCTCCCAGAAGACCAGGACTGTGATAGTAATTAATAGCTGAATTAGAAAAATAGATATGATATAGAATTGAAAGCTTCTTTGGTCGTGAGAACATTACCTGAACAGTGGCCAGCAAAGCATGAAAACTAGCCCAAAGCTCACATGCACAAGCTTCCTATTTAGTTTCTAATGTGAAAATAATAGGTTAACAAACAAATATATGAACAAGATATAAAACATGTTTAAATCTCTGGGTTCTGAGGACAGGAGGTTTTGTTATAACGATGAAGCTGTTTATTCCATTTCTACTAATTAAATATGGACAACAGTTTTCTAAAAACCAATTTGGATAAAATTTTGGACGTCCATCCCAAAATAGAACTCACCAGAGAAGCCATGTTAATCAAATTGCTAAAATCTCATTCTGACCGGTCATGCGTCAAGAAGTCTAAAGCAATAGAAATATAAGAAATAAAGTAAATTTAGTCCATTGTACAAGTTATATCACGTCATGTTACAACAAACCTTGAATCCTTGTATGATATCAGTGACAGATACATTGCAGATTAGCATCATGCACTGACTTAGAGAGAAAATCCATAAAAGGTTCCATGCACTTGCTTTATCACCGCCTTCCCTACATCCTCTTTTCCTCAAAGTGACACAGAACTTCAAAAGGACTAGTCTTTTCTTTTCTATTTTACCTCCCCTCTCTCTCTTTTTTCTATTTTATTTTATTTGGTTTTCTGTCTGTGTGTGTTGGGGGAACTATCCCAAATTGCAAGGTGGCAATTGGGCAATGTAGTGGAGATTTTAATTATACATGCAATGTAAACCATGTTATGAAATCTTATTTTGGATATCACTCCACCACCAGGGATATAAAAGCATAAAAAAAAAATGAAAGAGACAAGTTATCTGCTTCTATTTCATCTTTCATATGGAAATGTTAGCCAATAGTTTGTCTATATACTAGGTTACAGATATCAGATCTACCACAGGTACCTAGAGATCCTTAACAATGCCCTCAAGGAGAAAACAAGGTATTCAATATCTCTGTGTATTCAATATGCCAAAAAAAACTGTCCATTCTTTACAAAATGAGCCACATATATACTACCGATACGGAAATATCCAATTAAGAAGCCAACATAGAATGAAAATAAAATTCAAATCCTACTGAACTCCTAATCCAATCAAAATCATATTTTATTTTGGCTTCTATTTGATCACCACCATCATAATTAACCAAGATCATAGATCTTGTCTTTTCCAGAATAAGAGAGATTTCCATGTATATATGTAGTCATGGTGTTCATGTCTCAATTTGTGTTGCCATTTGTGAATTCAGCTTTCTGTGGTAACTGGTGTCTCTAATGCCCTGCATGTTCCCTACTCAACTCTTGTACTGCAAACGGTGACAAGCCATATGAAGTGCTGTCATATAAAAAAGAACTAAACATAACCTTCTAATTTTTTAAATGGACTGTTACAAATTTCTATTCCAAGTTATCACATCCACATAACCTTCCAATTTGTCCCCACATAGTAATCAATATGCAAAATTGCGATTTAACAAGGATACTTGGAAAAAAAAATCTAGGTAGCACCCATGTTTTTAGGGTACTACCTGGGGTAAACCCCCTATAATCTTTGAATCTGAGTGATAATCTCAAAATTTGTCCAGGATCCTTGCCACCACAAAACACCAAACACAATAATAGGAATAGAGTAAGAAACACCTCGCCTTATCCTAGAAATAACAAAGATTGTCATCACCTTATCCAAAACTACCCAGAGATTTAGTACACAACCAAAATAAAAATACAACCGAAATAATTTTGATTTCTATGCAAAGTCAACGCCATCAAAGGCCATTGTGTCCTTCATTTCCTAGCAACCTCATTGGCACACAACCAAGGGGAAATCTCTGCATAGACGAGAAGGTAAAATCATCCCAAATACAGTAATACCAAAGGGCGTTTTCTGTTCCTAAGGTGCATTCGAAACGTAGGTGTCAAGAAGTCTTTCTACTGTTCTTCGACCGTTCCGTTTGACAGAGCTGAAATTTAACTTTTTTCTCATTATTTTTTTAAAAAAATTAGTTTTTTTTGCTTTTATAAGTCAAGTAAGTAAAAATTCAGTTTTGTAAAAAAAAAAAAAAACAGACTGAAAAAGCTTTAAAACAAAGTTGTACCAAACAGGCCCTGATTCTGGCTCCCAGTTCTGATTTTCTAACAACAAACCCATCGTCGACGCTACAGAAAATTTTCAAGAATGAAAACTTTTCCAAGCTTTTTCTATCAACGACAGACAAAAAGTAAAGCAAATGCTTAGATGGTTTTCTTTTTATCAACGGAATATTAAGTTATTGATAGGAAAAAGGAAAAGGAAAAAACAAAAGTGTACAGAAACAGAGGGTTTTTGAAGAATGACAGCTGCCAACCTGGTCAAAGAACCCTCTTTTGGCGGTTTCCTCCCACAATCGAAGTACAGAGAACGCGACGCCGCCTGACAAGGCGGTGGCGAGGACGTCGCGGACGACCGGGCTTTCCGAGAACACCGCTGCCATTAACGGAGTGTAAATCATGTGCTTCCCATCGACTCACTGTGAAAATGAATTAATATCCATCCTACATCTGTAACCTAATCGTGCACGTTTTTGTCTTGTTAGGTAGGATATTGTATACCGTCATGTGTCACGTGATTCGTGTCACCACACTCCCGGGTGGGTCGCTAGTGGTGCATAGGGGTGGCCAGCCCGTTAAGCCGTCCAATCCGTTTATAAATTATAATATTTGAAAATTTTTTTTAAGTTTAATAAACAAATTTAAAAATTGTCTTTGAAATTTCATCTGACCTAAAAATATATATAAAATAATATATTTTAATATTTTACCATTATATATATATTTATATAATTAAATTTTATATTACTTAATATTATTTATAGAAAAAAATTTTATATTAAATGAACGGCTTAAGACAAGATTGAAAATATAATTTTTTTAATTGAATTGATTTAAAATTTAGATTTGAACCTGATGAAAAAAAAAATTTATATAAATCTAGCTCGTACAATATCCACCCCAACTACACCCATGGTGAGTCCACTAATAGTGCATGCATATGAAGTAGTTGTTTCTAACATCATTCAAATAACTTTATCTTATCTAGGTTTTCCCGTGTCACCAAAAAAAAAACACAAAAAAGATTTGAGTGTCACTCTCATTGGATATTCTATGCTAGTTTTTGGTTCACATTAGGTATTAGATACCTAAGGCTCGGTGTAATGGTTTTCAGTATCCGTACCTTATGGTAACGAGTATTACATTGGATGGAACCTTATGGGTCACATTTGTGATAATTATTATTATATTGGTCCAAGATTAATTCAGTGATAAGTAATTGTTCCAAAATCACCTTGAATTTATAGCTAATTTTGCAAAAATTTCAAGCTAAGGATTGCAATTTAGTAACTTTCAAATCAACGGCTGAGATGCGCATAATACCAATACCGTGAAAACAACACACTCTATTTTTTGATATGTTTGGTTTTTTATGAGTTAGGAACATGTGTTCCAAATCTATAAGATAATTGTCAGTAAATCAGGCTTTTATGCGTCACTTGAATTACCACTGTCATATTCTGAGTTACAGCACCGTGGAATAAGTCCTCAATTAGTATAGCTATGTGGTTGTCTTAAAAAATTAAATGTTTCAAGAGATTTTATAAACTCTTTGTTATTTAAAAATAAAAAGAATAAAATTAGTGGGTAGGAATCTAGAGGTGAACTTAACCAATAAAATTTTCTAGAGTGGAGTCACCAGTCACAGCTATTAATAGTTAGCGACCGAGAATTGATAAGAGTAAAGAAGTCATTTTTTCTATTATCGATTAGTTTTGGAGTAGTTTCTAAGCAGATACAGCAAACAAGCACAACTTCAAGCCTACCAAAGTTCATATGGGATTGATTAACTTTGTTTCAAGTCATGCATTTTTTCTTTGTACTTGAAACAAAAATTGAAAAAGAAAAGTATATAGGTGAAATAATAGGAACAACAAGAAGGTATATTAAAATATGTTTCTTTTATAAGCATAATTTTTCTAGACAGATGCCAAACTTATTTGTCTTCCATGAGGAACATGTGATGTTAATCAACAATAAGCCTGATTGGGAAAAGAAATAATAAAAATCTTTGAACATTTTCAATTTGATTGGTAATTGAAATGGCTAACCAATGGCATCAATATGATGACTTGTGTAATTAATCAAGAAAAGTTAGCAAACAAGGAGAAACCAAAACAAAAAAAAAAAAAAAAAAAAAGGTGAAAACCCTAGACAAAGTATAGGCAAGGACCGATTTTTTTTTTTTTTTTCTTGAGAAAAAGGGTAGAAGGAGACGACCAATGTAGCTACCTACCGTGACTATAGCAGTTCCTACCCCGCTGGGCTCTTCAAAAATAAGTGAGCCATAAATGAACCCAACCCCACCAAGTCACAAGCGGCGAGGACAGATTAATTGCAAATGATCGATGATAATAATCATGAAGCAACTAACTTCTTAATTAGTGATTTAACCACTTACCTACAAACCACGGCACGACAAGATCTATCAAGGTGTCTAAGAAATCAGGGAAAAGCCGGTAATCGGTTAATTAAGCACATATTTTTGCATAACTCCAATCATTTGCAATTGATTGGATTCATTAACAAAATTTCTAAGAAACAACTTTGGATGTAGTGGATCGGAAGTATCAATAATCGGGGCAATATTATCATTCTTAACGGGAAGACGATAATGTTAGCTAGCACATTCTAATTTACATGCATGTGTGTCACGGGTTGTCACCCGTGGCACGTCTGGGGCCGCGAGGGATCTCGGCGTGGGACATGTCTGAGCATGATTGGCCGGTGGCATGGCAATCTCGTAATTTGTATTTTCCATATTTATTGGATTTATGGATTATGACTCCTCGAGGGGGTAGGATGTTTTTTCCTATCAGTTTGGAGATGGCTCAAAATGCTATTATAAGGGAGGGCATGGTGTTGACTCTACCACCCCCTGGTGCTACCGAAAGGGACAGCATTCAAGTGAGTCCCCCAAGGGAGTGGGCGAGACTTGGGGGCCGACTGTGGCACGTGGCTGCAGTCCTCATGTTAGTCAAGGGGCTACATGGGCGGCATTGTACCCGGTGGGACAAATGTTGGGCATTAGCGTCGAGGATGGGGTTGTGGCATTCGCACCCGCTACGCCATAATTATAAAGTGGTGGGGCTTATGTCCATGACGGATTGGACCTCGGTGTGCACACTTGCATGCCGTGTGTCTCGTGTGCACTTGCGCATTGGGTTCACGCTTGTGCACACGGCCTCTTGGTTTGGCTAGCATTGGTGTCGCGGGGCACTATACTGTGGGCTTAACAGTTGCTATTCGGCGGTGCCTTCCTTGCGGGCAACCTTGACACGGGGCGCTAAGAGCTTCAAGGATGGAGGCGTCGTGCCTAACAGGTGATGCTTGGCTGACGCGCGCATGTCTAGTTGCACATGGCCATCTAGCTTGTGTTTCGAGAGGGACTGGCGCTAAGCACATTGCTTGTCGTATGTGCGCACATTTGAGTATGGCGTTACTATCGCCTATAGCTTGGGTTGCCTTATGGCTTGAGCATCAGAGGTCCGTGCTTAAAGAGTTATGCGGGGCATTACGGATGGATCTTGGACAAGCGCATAATCTTATGCCTTGGTGTTTGAGTTTAGCGAGACTATTGCTTAGTGCATAGTCGCCTCACGGGTGTATTTTGCTGCGTATGATCATTGCGGGTCGTATTACTGTCACCGTGTGGTGCGCGGCCTGCCAGCCCATGACAATGTGGCTTGTCAAAATTCCAGGACATTTCGTCTCCAAGCTAGGTTTCATTTTTTGTGTGGACATATAATAAAACATATAACCTTCAACCCCAAGACTTTTATTCACACACACACACACACACACACGCACAGAGAATTTCCAACCTTCTCCCTTCTAGACCACATCATTTTAGGCAATGTATTATAGTAGCTTGGTAAATAGCAGGATTTTGTAAAGCCAGCTTCATAACTTTCCTTTTTGAAATGTTTGGCAATGATATTGCAAAAATCATTGAAGTATCAAATTGTTCAAAAGTTAAAGTCTGATACCAACACTTCACCTAAGAAAGCATTCATTTTTCATTGTTATACACTGCATTTTCAATTAACTAAGCTCATCTTTCAGTGGAAACTAGAAGATAGAAATATTGAAAACAAGAAGACATGAGGACAAGCTCAAAGTACTGCTGCAGAAATAATAATAAGGCCATTTTGAAATGTATCGACTAAATTGGCCCTCTTTGACGCCATTGTTACATTTCCCATTCAAGGCTAGGGCAATTTGGCTGTCATAATGTAATTCCTATATCCATGTATGGTATCAACATCAATGAGCCTGCTGATTTCATATGCATTTGGTTCTAAGGACTTGATAGCCAGTTTTTCAGCTGCAAATGGAAAGTTATTAATTAGCACACTAAACAGTACCATGTATCGTGGTATTACAGATTATCATCGCCATCTAATGGTGTGGTTAACAACAACGCAAGTTCTGACAAATGAGAATATATGGGAAAGGCTAAACTCTTCACGGAATGTTTTAAGGCATTCGCAGATGGAGCTTAAGAAGAACTTTTGTTCCGTCAATAGATATGGGCATTTTCTCTTATGCCTATGCAATTATTCAAGATCAAGTACTGTAAGAGGAATTGATGTTTTGTATTTTGGTCCAGCAAAATTATCTGGTAGACCTAACCTGCACAAACTCGAGACGAAGAGAATCTCAAATAGATGTATTAATGAGAGATACGAAAAGAATCTCAATAGATGTATTCATACAAAATTTCTATACAAAATTTTATCAAAACACCTATCATAATGACACAGTTAAATTACAAAACTGATACTGTCACATCAGTTTGTATAGCAATTTTGTATGAATTTTTTTGTAAGAATAACATTTTTCTTAAATTTATCAGTAGACTATAACAATTGCAAAGATAAGTCTACACATATTCGATCCGTGTATTTTTGCATGTAAAATCAAAACCAGTAAGAGTCTGGAAACTGGAAGCACATAGCTTATTTGCAGCAAATAACGCTTACTATAAACATCTATAATTTTCTGTAGTACAAATGTTTAGGTTTATCGTATACAAAATGCGCAGACTTGCTTAATAGCTACCTTCATTATAAATACGAGAGTGTATGATCTTCCTTCAACCAATTGGGATTACTAATTTCTTTAGTTTTATTTTTTACTAGTCTTAGTATAATAGGTCAATTCTGCAGTTTGTAACTTTTAAATTAATGTATTGATTTAACATGGAATTTCAACCCTTCCCCGCCCCCTGCACAACAGTCAGCACGCGTACACATGCAGACTTGTTTTTACAATAAAATTACTAATAAAGTATATATTATAGAAGAATGGGCAATATCATATCCTTGAGAAATCACTAAAAAATTAATTTTTTTTAGCATTGCTATATTTTCATATTCACAGGCAGTATGGTATACTTGTAAACTTCGCACGTATGTATTGCAGACATGATGGGAACAATACACATTATACACTGAAGCGTTCATTGGATCAGTTATACCAGACAGAACACCGTAGATCATTTAACCGTTAAATCATATCGATGGTTATAGGAAAACATACTCATTTGTATCGAACGATAGTAGTTTAAAGTGCACATTAATTTGTTGTACGAGTGCATTATGTACTAGAAAATGCAACAACAAAAAAAAAAAAGTATGAAAATGTTGCACACAGCATAAGTTGATTGGCCTGTGTTGTCATGATTTCGCTTCCAATTCTGTTACAAATCTGGTTTGCATTCAAGCATCTATCCAATGCATGCTCTCCACTTAGCATAAATGCGGCTTGTATATTAAACACACTCTTATTAAGGATAAGCTTGAATAAGAGGCAAAACCAAGTTTCTAAACATCAATAATTCTACAAGGATACAGTAAATTTACATTACGATCCAAAACAAAAAAAAATTTAATCAACATTTTCATCCTATGATATGAGGATAATTTTGGTATTTCGCGCATGTATTGGCTTATGCAATGATGTTAGAAATGGCTCTTAAATTCACCTTGTAGCTAAATTCAAATTTTAAATCAATAACTAAATAGAGTGGTATAAAGACAAAATAACCGGGAATAGGCAGTATCTGAATTCTTTGTATAAATATGGCCAGCTAGGCCTCAATTTTCCTCAGACAAACTATTTAGGGTTAGTGCCACCCTATAGGGAGATTGTTTCCATATTAGAGTATTTTCCCTTTTCTGCTAAAAATTTGTATTGCATTGTGAAAAATGGAGGACTGGAGCAAGAAGTTTGTCCCGGGGCTGCCTCCATTTGCTAACAAGCCACCCATTTGTCCCAAACCCTTCGCCACGGTTCCTCCATCCACCACCCTTCCCATGGCCACTGGTTCATATGAAGGCTGGCAGCAACCTTACTTCATGAACCGTGGCAGGGCCGGTAGCAGTGGAACCAAACCTCACCGCCATGAGCAATTCAATGGCCTGACCTTTTCTAAATCAGTGGAGGTTCCAAATGAGGAACCCCAGATTCCACCTCCACTTTCTAGGAGTCCAATCACGGCCGTGGCAAGATCATCTACCAGAAATGATGGTATCCTTGTCAAGACCGAGCAAGGGATCCACTATGAAATGAAATGGGGGCCTAAAAACGACCCTAACATCGACCCAAAAAGGCTCAGAAGGTGATCCACTTTGCTTTTAACGCGGGTTTTTGATCAACATAGAATTATGAAAAACATATTTTTGTGAAGTCCAAAAATCTGTGTGTTTGGCTTGTAGGACTCTATCGAATCGAATTTCTGCTCAGAAATCTAGAATGAAAAAGCTGCAATACATTAATGGTATGGAAAAGCAGGTGAAAGATCTACAGGTGACAATGATAATCTACCTGAAATTGTATGTGACTTAAACTCTCAGATTTGGAACCATTCACTCTATTTCTTATGTAACTATATATGCAGGCGGAAATTGTGGTGCTTATTCCTCGTGTAGAAAGTGAGAAAGAGCAACATAAACTGCTGCAAATGGAGAACAGTGTTCTAAAAGAAAAGATAAGTGTTTATGAAGACACAACCAAACAATCCCTAGGTAAGCTCGCTCGCTCTCTCTCTCTCTCTCTCTCTCTCTCTCTCTCTCTCTCTCTCTCTCTCTCTCTCTCTCACTCATGAATGAATGAATGAATCTTTTTACAGCGGTGTATAAGGAGCTTGAAGCCGTTGTGAAGTGGCTGAGGGAACTCCATGCCGCTCAACAAAAAATGCGCATGGAAAAAGAGCCATGGATGCTTGGTTGGAACTACATAGAGATGGATCAGACGCCGGATTCCAGCTCACATGAAGCTGGTCCGGCAATGGAGGACCAGGGCGAGTTAGAGCCAGCCCTGAACTTCAAATCACTGACAGTCGATCCTCCAAAGAGCTTGATGTGAAATTCTCAGTTATTTGCTTCTTTTTGTGGCCATGAGTGTTCATCTGTTATGTCTGCTGTGTTTTGGGGCTTAGGCCGTGTGCTTCTTTGTTTGCATTCGACTGTATGTTTGTTAATAATCATCCTGTAAAGTATTGGAACTGTTTTTGTCATAAATTTATGGAGATATGACGTGTGTGATTTTGCTTTATTTTGTGATTGAATGAGTATTTGTTTTTTCAAAGGAAGATAGACAAAAGCTTGATTCCATAGGACTTCCATTCCATATACCTCGTTAAAGAAAAGGAAAATGTTATGATCTTTTAAAATATTTTGACAAAAAATTTCACTATAAATATTTTTATAATTAAAAAAATTTATAATAAATATTTTATTTTAAAATAAAATGCTCTTCCTCAACGATATCATTTTGATAAAAATTTGTTTATAAATTTTTTAAATGTATAACATTACTCAATCAATGATTCAACATAGTGTGAAACGAATTCTAAAAACATAATAACTTCGAGTTCCTCCTCTAGACACTCGTAACGTGGAACCCACAAATTTCCTATCTGAGTAATCTCCAACTTTTATCTTTTTGGATTATTTTTGGAAACAGCTAATTATTTTGTCTTCTTCAATACATCATTAATTGTAACTTCAACATTAATTGTCGCAATTATTATAGCACAATTCTTATTTACAAGAGTTTAATGGAGTTAAACTTTTATTGTACTGTCCATAAAATCTTTAAAAAAAAATTTGGCTAAATCGATTTTACAATTTTAGATGTAACTCCAAGAATGTTAAAAAATTTCACATTCATTTTTTAGACACTACGTCATAGGGTGGAAGCTATAAATTCTTAACCTAAACAATCTTCAACTCTTATAGTAAGATCATTTTCAGAAGCAACTGATTTTTTGTACGTTGCATTGTATCTCTTATTGTAGTTACAACATACATTGCTGCAATTATTGTAGTATAGTGCTAAAAATGTAAAGCAATTTAGAGTTCTATTCGGATTCTCCATCACAATAAACGAAAAAATAATAATAATAATAAGCAATAAACACTACTATCATTGTCATACTATCCATACTTTCAGTTCTATTCACTATTGAGAACATTCATTTTTAGTAGGACGGTCTAGCAAATTACCATTCAGTAGATTTGATCGAGAGATTTTTTCTTTCTTATCAATTTTGATAACGTGATTCCTTGTTAATTACATCTTTTTTGATGTGGCTCGCGTTGGTTAATTGTTAGAGCTAGCATTTGGTCGATTTTCAAACTCTTTATTGTTGGTTTATTAATGTACGTGCCATAGGAGGAAAGATCCCATTGAGTTTCTTGTCATCCCCTTTCTGTTGAAATCTAAGAAAGAAATGATGATTTCAACATCCTTAAAGATGCATGGCTCCTTATACATAGAGAGATAATGTATTTAAACACTGAATTATCCAAATTCAGAACAATTGACATTGATCAGGAGCCACACATCACACATGCACCAAAGAAATATCTGGTTTATATAGTAGTGTACTTTTGTCTTTTGTCAATAATCCTGTGGAGTTGGATTGGACGGAACAAATTGGAGGGTTGCAGTGCTCTCTAACCTCACCCCTCTCTTGGAACCAAGAAAGTCGTTTCTTTTTTTTTTTTTTAATTCCTAAAAGGAAAAGGCACCTTCAATAATAAATAAGTTTAGTTTTGATGCACTGACAGTGCATAATTTTTTACACAAACGATGTATCAGAATGCAACACGTATCTTTTAAAATTTAAATACAACATACAAAAGCATGGTTTAGAGATATATGTCACATTCTAGTGTCTGCTTGTGTAAAAAAAAATTTACACTGTCAGTACATTAAAATTAAACTCATCATAAATTCTCTCAACTTTACACCTTCCCAAAATTCGTAATGACTTTAGCAGCCAACTATAAAACAAGATTAATCACAAATCGGCGTAGCTTTTCCTGGCTGCTAAAGCTTTATTTTCAAGTGCAGATACATGGTTAATGACCCATCTTTACTACGTTGTACAGTAAAAAAAAAAAAAAAAAGAGGTACTAGTATCCATCTTTTATTTATTTTGGACCCTAATATGTGAATCACATAATGTGATAACTAGCAAACAAATTATGAGTCTCAGGTTGTCTATGTATGAGAGAAAGCCTATGTTTCTTACCTGTTAATGCTTAGAATTGAAGAAATTTATAACTAGACTTATCATCTACTTATATATATCCAATCTCGCAAACACGCACACAACAAGTTAATCCATCGAAGTTAAGCACATAACAGAAAGAAAATAGCCTATAACTATAACATGTACTTGAAGAAACTCAGATTTTTAATTCCAAAGCACCAAAAAAAAAAAAACAGAAGAAGAAATTCAGATTTAACTTTCATGGCTTGCTCTAAACAAGACTGATCTTTCTATATCCTCTTGAACAAATACCAACAAGATCTCACTAGAATTGTACGTCCTCTTGAACAAGACTGATCTTTTTATATCCTCTTGAGCAAGACTCTTCTAATTTGTATTTACTTTGGAACAAACCAAACTAATAAGCCGCCTTCTTTTGTCGGTCTAGAAATTTTTTTCTGTTTTGGTTGATTGGTGATAAACTTTGCACTAGGAATAGCCCTCCTTTACTCATAATCTCCTTAACTAATTTTTTTTTTCAATAATTAAGGATGTCCAAATCAATTTGCACACACCTCGCCTAAGATAGTCATAGGCCCATTGTCTCTTGGTCAATGTTTGTGTCTGAGATTAGCCCATATGAGACAAGACCAGAAGGCTTTGGTGTCAGACTTTGAATTAAAAGTTTAAAAGGGATCAAAAAAATAGAAAAACCAATATTAGAAAAGATAATTAATAACAATCTTAGCATGACAGCAAATTAATTAATCCGTCAATATTCTTGTCAAATGATATTGGAGTCTATGCCACCACCAACAACATAAGAGTTGGGCCTAAGTTAAAAAAATGCAGCTAAGGGCAGCTGTCTCTTTTGGTTGGGATAGAGGCAAATATATTATCAACTCGGAATAAAAAAGATGAATTTAAATATAAAATTATTGTATAATAGAAAGTCAAAACATTCAGTGGTGTACAATGATGAATATGTATATCATTTTAGGCGGGACTTGTTTTGCAGGATATATTACACCGTGGAATTAAACTCATAATTTCTTTTTATCTAGTTTTATTTTATATTTATTTACGTAAAAAAGGAGTTGAGATTAATAATCCGAATAAGACTTTTTCCCATTTACACCAGATTAAATATTGCTTGTAGGATATATGATAAGCAATTAACAATTTTAGAATTAGAGATTAAATTACAAAATTACCTTCTATCGAATTTACAAATCAAAATTTAATGTCCTGAAATTCCTTTTCTCCCATATCCGATCCTGCCCACCGCTTGATCTTTTGACGAATGTCTCAATAGGATTTAAAATGATTTAAACTGTTAGTATTATTATTGATCCATCAACTTTAAAGTTAGAAAACTTGTTTTTCAAAGATGAATTTACCCCTAGCGGCCAATTTTTTACCATTACAGAGAGGAGGAATAAAATAATACTCTTAGGTCATTTTCCAAAATATTAAATTTATAGTTTGTAATTTAATTCTTAATCACAAATTTTGATATTATATATATTATATCCTACCATTGAATTATTTATTTCGATATTTACGAGATAAAAGTTTTATTTAAATTGCTTGGTAAGCACCAAAACGCATTCTGATCGCAAAATTACTAATTCAATCTCACATCTACTTATTAAATGCGGCTTTTAGATCTTATCTGCCTAAGAACAACAAATTTGGCTTCAACCAGCGAGGGCATTCTCGTAAATTGACATTCTAGTTCGCGGCTAGATTCGTTTAGTAGTCACCGTTGGAACACGTATCAACGCCTCATCAAAAGAGTCAAGTCGAATGTTTCTCTCTACTGTTTTTCGTCGTCTTCGACCTCCGAAGGTTGTCCCACAAACGACGCCCATTGCAAGAATTAACTGACTCGGAACATCATTGAATTCACTCCCACCAGTTAGGTTATCCGATCAGAAGATTCAGAACTTCCCTTTCGATCTCACCGCACAACAACGGTTAGTTTGGAGCTTCTTCGGCAACACCAGTCTTCTTGGCTTTAATGGTTCCTTTCCTCCCACCCAACCGTTTGGTTGCCGAGAAACTTGTAGAAAAGAATAGAACTGAAAGATCTTAATCTTTTCTTGGAATCGATAACTCCCCTCAAGCAAGCAATTGTTTTCTACTCTTCTCTTGCAGTTCATCGGCTGCCAAACCGGGTAATTACTGAAACACTACCCCATTTTTTTCCCTGGATTCAAAGACCTGAGAAATGGCTTCTGCCCAGGGCTTTTCTTCTATTTCCAACTCGGGATTGAGATATACTTGTTCGTCCCGACGGTACCGTCTTCTTGTTCCTCAATTTTATCGGAAATTTACAATCGAATCTTGTTCAAGGGTTTCAGTTACAATATGCAACAGCCAAAACCCTAGCTTTGTTGTAGCGAAACGGAGTAAAATTCGAGATTTTAGGTTGTTCAAGTCGGTTGAGTTGGACAGGTTTCTAACTAGTGATGATGAAGATCAAATGAGTGAGGGGTTTTTTGAGGCAATTGAGGAATTAGAGCGGATGACGAGGGAGCCCTCGGATGTTCTCGAGGAAATGAATGACAGGCTCTCGGCCCGCGAATTGCAACTTGTGTTAGTGTACTTCTCTCAAGAGGGGAGGGACTCTTGGTGTGCATTGGAGGTGTTTGAGTGGCTTCAAAAGGAAAATCGGGTTGATAAGGAGACAATGGAGCTTATGGTTTCACTAATGTGTGGGTGGGTTAAGAAGTTGATTGAAGCCAAACATGATGTTGGGGATGTGGTTGACCTGCTTGTAGACATGGATTGTGTTGGTTTGAAGCCAAATTTTAGTATGATTGAGAAGGTGATATCTTTGTATTGGGATGTCGGGGAGAAGGAGGGAGCAGTTTCGTTTGTCAAAGAGATTTTGAGACGGGGGATTGCTTACTCGGATGATGGTAGGGAAGGGCATAAGGGAGGCCCCACTGGTTATCTTACTTGGAAAATGATGGTGAGGTTCTGTTAATTATAATTCTCAATATCATCATCTTCTTATTTGATTTTGTACTAGGATTTAGGTTTCCTGTTCTTTGATTGGTTAGCAAGTGAAATAACTGAATGCACTTCTCATATTTGCACTACAAATTTGCCTAGGATGCCATAATCTCATGTCAACTATTCTTCGTTACGTTTCTTTGCTGGAATTCTGTCAGGGGAAGTTGTTTTAGTTGTTTAGTGGATTTTGTTGTAAGATATTTTCGTATGTGGGATACCAATCCATCTTGTCGTGGGTAGTATATAGTAGTTTACTTGTTTTATTATTATGTCATTTATTATTACTCTACCTTCATTTTCTTATGCCAGGTTTTCTATTTTGTATTTTTATTCTTTCAAAATTATATGGACCATGCACACATCCATACATGTTTGTTTTTACTGCATTGAAGTGCAATAAAAATATGGTTTTTGGGGATGGAATTTGTGCTTTCATTGATCCCTTGGGTGAAGTCAGCATTTAGGGGGTGGTTTGGACGGGTAGCTTAATAGCCATAAGCCATAAACTAACTATAAGTGGCTTTTTTAAGTGAAAGTTAGGTAAACAGCTTTTTTAAGTGATTTATTTAAGTGGCTTTTTTAGGGTGACCCAAACAACTTTTAAAAAATAAGCTATAAGTTTAAGCCATAAACTAGCATAATAAGTTATATCCAAACACTCCCTTAAAAATTGACCAGTTAGTGCTATTGGGATTTATCCATCTATTACGTTTCGTCTCCTGGAATTAATATTGATCACTTGTGGAGTACAATGTTAATGGAGATGAGTACTATATTATCTCGCATGAAATCTTGCAGCCATTTGACTTGATTACATTGTCCAACTATAGTAGTTGATTCCCTATGCCGTTGCGGCTTTGCCCTTAATTGGTGCTATCTCCACCTTATATGTTAATCATCCTATCTTGCATGAAATCTTGCAGCCATGGACATTTCATGTTGCTTTCTATCTTATGAAGAGGCAGACTTTCTTAGTTCAGTAGAAGTTCCCATGCATTGTTTCTCAATCATTTCAATGCAGCAAGGATATTTTAAAATGAATGAAGTACCCATATTCTAAATCCTAGATTACATAGACACTTCAACTTATCCTAGCATGGTAAGAACAGTTAAAGAGCTTGACAATCCGCTTGGTCTTAAGATTTTAGGATTGGACACATTTTGATTCCTAGACATGCAAATGCTCACCTTGCAGATATGCTCACATTCTACTGTTCTGGTCTGTAGTCCATGCAAAACATAGACTGTTACCCGATTTCTCAACATCAATTGACATAATTGATAGTATGTCTTCTTGGGGGGTGGTGGAAAGACTTGGCTTTGCCTTCTTCTGCTGCTTTATGAATATATGATGCCTTTACTTGTTACACTATTGTTAGATTCAAGGCTTTTCTTGGCTCATGACAAATTTGGTGCCTCAAAATCCTCAAAAGCCCCAACCAGTTGTGTCATTGAGTTGACTTATCACTCATCAGTGCCTGCTCATTCTCACCTTGAAATTTAATTTGGACTTAAGAAGTTAGTTAGGTACATCATACATGTTGGAAGTTATGTTGGTAAAATTAAAGAGTGAGCTTGACTTTAGATAGTATGAAATTTAGAAAATAAGAGGGATGTGATAGTTACTCCATAGTTGTACGAGTAATTTGGAGTATTTTGAGGAGAGGGGTTAGCCCCATGGTTGTGGCATCCGCACCCGTGCATGTGGTCATGGATTCAACTTCACCTCCCCCTCCCCCTACCCAGGGGCTTTGCCCCCAAAAAAAAAAAAAAAAAGAAAGAAATTGGGTGTATTTTGGAAGAACTGACAAAAATCTTTACTATTTAACATATTTGGGATTTTAATTCATGGGAACAAGTTTCATTGTTTAAAATATGTGTGTATATATATAGAGGTGAAAGATCAACTTACACCTAGTGTAAGACTTATTTATTCTTTCACCACTTCATGAGTTCTTGTCAAATTAGATTTGACACCATTGTCTGTGAGATTACATATGCATGTCATGCACATCATGCATGCCAAGTTCCAGGCCAATTGATGATTCGAAAACCTTTCATGGGGACATCCTCCCAAATTAGAGTTATATCATATAAAATAAGGTGCATTAATTAAATAGATCTAATCACCGATCAACCTAAAAGTTGACATATATGATGGGCGTGAGTAGGTAACTCACTTGTCAGTTTTATGATATGACCATTTGTTGAAAAATTTTATGGAGTGTAAGAATAAAAGTTATTACATTTGGTGTAAATTGATCAAAGCATTTTTTTTGGTATTGTACTAAGGCACACTTAACACCAACCCTATCTTGGTTGATATATATAATATCATATTCATGTTTCATTGATTAGGTGAAAATTGTTATGAGATCAGGGTAGTTCAAGAACTTTATTACCAACTATAAGCCCTTAAAATGTCAATTCTAATATTTGAAAAATGTTAGTAACCAACTGGTGGACAAATTATTTTCAATTATCTTTCATACCTGTTGAATTTGCTCTCTGGTAATGGGGTATTGTGTGGTTGATCAGAATCCAATTTGTGAGTATCTATCCAAATGTAATTTGAGGCATGAAAATGTGTTCGGCCTCACATATTACTGGGTGTAGATAGAGTTGTTCTGTAGAATGGATTTCATAATGCAACCAGTGGGTAGTGATCGGAAGTGAACTCCTTTATGCTCAACTCAAACTCAGGATGCTAAAAGCTCTTTGATGCGCCTCTATTTTACTTCTTATATCTGATAAATAAACTAAGGCTTGACTTTTGACCATCAGAGTCAGCTTACTTCATTGATTAAGTTATTAGTGTAGCTTGATGGGCTCATCACATTTTGGCATACTGCATATGTCAGAGTCTCTTATTCGGTCTTTACTTTTTTGGATTCCTTACTAGTGCTGTTCTTTTCTAGTGTGTGCATTTATGTTTTGATAAATTTTTTTGTCTAACACTAAAAGCTATTAAAAAAATGTGTCCTGTCAGGCGGATGGTAAGTACCGGGATGCAGTCAACTTAGTGATTCACCTTAAAGAATCTGGGTTGAGGCCAGAGGTCTACAGCTACCTAATTGCTATGACAGCTGTGGTGAAGGAACTGAATGAATTTGCAAAAGCTTTACGCAAGTTAAAAGTTTTCAGCAAGGCTGGTTGGATTGCTGAACTAGATTTGGAAAACGTTGGGCTTATTGAGGGGTATCAATCTGATCTTCTGGCTGATGGATTACGCTTGTCCAATTGGGTGATTCAAGAGGGAGGCTCATCACTTTATGGGATGATTCATGAGAGGCTCCTTGCCATGTATGTTTGTGCTGGTCGTGGACTTGAGGCTGAAAGACAGCTGTGGGCCATGAAGCTAGTGGGTAAGGAGGCTGATGGTGACCTTTATGACATTGTTTTAGCCATATGTGCTTCCCAAAAGGAGACTGGTGCCATTGCACGATTGCTGTCTAGAATGGAGGTTACAAGTTCTGTGCGTAAGAAGAAAACCTTATCATGGTTATTGAGAGGGTACATCAAAGGTGGTCATTTTGACGATGCTGCAGAAACAGTAATTAAAATGCTGGACTCTGGTTTGTATCCAGAGTTTCTGGACAGGGCAGCTGTGCTGCTGGGACTAAGAAAAAGGATTCGGCAGTCAGGAAATGTGGAAACTTATCTCAATCTGTGCAAGCGCCTCTCCGATGAAAATCTGACTGGACCTTGTCTCGTTTATCTGTACATGAAGTATTATAAGCTTTGGATAATAAAAATGCTTTGATGACTCAAGTGAGAAGTTGTGAGGTATTGAACCTTGTATCTAAGCAAAAAGGTCCAGATCTTACAACTCAACTTCTTTTCTATGCAATTTTTTTTTAAGACGTGTGTAGATCTGGTTGGCTCGGTGAGCAGTGCAAAGATGTTGGGGGGAGCAGTTCCTTGAAGGCGGACTAACTGTGGACTTCAGAAATGCATTTTGAGTATTTTGCTCTCAAGTTCAAATAGTTGTATAAATGGTGGATGCTGTAGACATAATCAAGAAATTTTAACGAGATGTAATAAAAAGGCTGTATATGCATGCTGCAGGTATGTTCTTATAGTTTGCTTAGTCCATTTCTTTTTGGATTTCTTATTTTTTTCCTTATATGAGGAACTATATCAGGTCTTGGTTCAGGGTCCTAGTATGTATGTGTATATATGTAGATTGTGGGCCTCTGTCACATGTTTATTCATCTTTTTGACCAACTTACTTCTGATTTCCTAGGTATTTCTGGTATTGTGTCTCTTATATGGAATCCCATTTAAGCTTTTCTAAAATTGATAGAAACTAAACAAAAGGGGATGAGAATGGTGTTTTTATTATCAGTGGATTTCCATAAATCCACATGGATGATGGAGGATCTATAAAAGGGGGATTTAGTGAAAAATCCATGTGATGCTAAATGAACAAACTTGGGAATCATGGAACCATAATGAAAGAAAAATTACGAGATCCATGGTGTTGACTATATAGGCAAGATTAGTATCAGAGAGCTTTGAACTTCGCAGATATTTTTAAAATCTGTTGAGAAGCTGAACGGCAAGTCTATCTCTAGTCTAGCCAGTGAGTTCTAGGGATGCACATGTTTTATGCTCTCTCATCCTTTCTTCTATTCTTCTCGTGCTTCAATAGAATTTCATATTTTTATTATGTGTGAAGCATTTTGTTTGACAGAAAAAATATTATATTGAGGAAAACTTGATAGATACTATTTGTCCCCGAGCTCAAAACTAGTGGCTCTGGCCTGCGTGGTCGCAGCTTAGAGCTAGAATTGGTTGTATCTTAGCAAAACTAACATTGAATGAGTACTGGATTAGCTTTTTGCGGATGGTATTCATTCCATGAAAAAAATAAGGGGAAAAAAATAAGTGATGCATGATTATCTCTTTAATGTGCTATGACCTGGAGTTTAGTCTGTTCTGTATGACACTGACTATTGCCAAAACTAGATGGACAACCCATTGTCTGAATGTTGGAGCCAATCAATCTGTAAAAGATTTGATATGCTCATATGCGTTTTTATTTGAGCCACATTTTCAACCTCTTCAAGCTTATTTATCCACTGCACCATGAAATTGGTCGATATTAGTGTGTTAAGGGTAGGCCATAGCTGCCCAATAATGTTGGTTTCCTATTTGCCGCTTTGATACTTTTGCTTCAATTATTCTCTTGTGGAGGCCCCCTTTTATCATTGCACTCTGCCTTTCTTTTTTTCTTTTTATTTTTGTGGGAACAGAAAGATTAAAGGATAATAGTGTCACATGCCAATGCCCCTTATAGAATAAGTTTCATTTCATTGAGATCATAGCTATTAGATGAAATCTCATTGAGTATTGGCTGTCTCGGGCCTGTTAGTATGGAATATAATTTATAATATGTTTACATTTTGTAATTGATCACATTGGATTGATCCAGTTGTCCAAATTATTCATTGGTTAAAAAACTATTTTAATGCTGTCTCTGACTCTATTATTCTACTGCTATGATGTTTCATAACCTTTTCACTGGGTTTTGTTTTTTTTTTTTGGCTAAGAGCTGTCCACATGAGAAATGAATTTCCTGGAGAGTTGATATTTGAAACTTAGTGTATATGTTAGGTCTTTTACTACTTTGTTTCCTGCTTTTACTACTATGTTGTGCAGGGAACAAAGCTAGAAACAACGAGATGACATGCTTAAAGAGTAGAGAATGTGTTTTAAAATAACCAACCGGCTAGCCTATCAAGGGATTCACACTTGCTACTAACAAGAATGCTTAATTCTCGACTTTATGCAAGTGCGTAAAATGTTACCTGGATTGGCTCAGTTGAGAAGTAAAGTATGAGTGTCTTGCTTATACAATGTCAGTGCTAGCCAAATTCAAGTTTTTTGCGTTGCATGAAGTATTCTTGGGAGGAAATCGCTGCATAAATGGGGCCAGTCACTCTAAGAGCTGCTATTTGTTTGGGGGATTTGTGTCTTACCCGAGAATGGTAGATTGTGAGTGAGCGATTTGTATCTTATCTGAGAATGGTAGGTTGTGAGTGTTTGTCAACCTCATGGAGAGTTTACTCACTAAGAATGGGTCCAAATGACTTTTTACCTTGGATAGGTTCGCCTAAGTCATTAAAAAATAAATAGATAAACGGTGTTATAAACAGTTTATGGTCCCATTTGCGTTCTGTTTTACCATGTTCTTTGCAGGGTTTGAACTGAAAAAAGGGTAGATGAGTGAAACTGGTTTAAGTTCCAATCCTGTAAAAGATGTGGATCGGTGAATCAAAGCTAGAAAATCTCTCTTGTAATATGAATCAAGGCAGTTGATATAAATAAAGATGTCCAAAAAATGAACAGACTGAGGAGGTACAGACTGCTTAAATGCGCTCACAGGGAATCCTAGCCATGTGAATTCCTATTCACTTGTCCCTTTGCATCATCATCCGGGCATGATGTGCCCCTGATCTTGCATTTGTTGTTTCTTTCTCCAGTTCATTTTTTTGTTTCTCTATTTCTGAGGTTTGCAAGTTGTGAAGATGCTTGGACATTATGGAGATGTTACCTAACCATTATTAATTCTGTCATGCTGTCATCGTGGAAGAATATCCACCATCTCTCTCTCTCTCTCTCTGGTTTGAAAGGAAACCACCATCTATAATCAGATTCATGAAATGGGTGTACCTAGAATTAAACTAATGTATACCTAACTTTCAATAATACAAGTTGTACATTATCTTGAAGGATATGGTGTATGATATTGCCACCTTTCATCCTTGTTGGAGCTTCATCACCTTATTAAAAGTACAGAGTAAAAGGTGGAATTGATTTGGACATTTTAGTAGGTGGAGTGGACTAGTTTTCTAGTTTAAATTGCTGGTGATAATATAAATGAGTGGACTGCTATGTTTTTGTTTAATGTTTTAATTTGTCTTGGGTTGGGTTTTTTTTGTATTTTTACTATTAAGTTATGAATGATTACCGGTTACAAACTTGCGTGAGGAGAAATTAAACTTTAAATCTCATGGTATGAATGATTTGGAATTGACACAAGGACAACTGAGCCAACAAGCATATGAAAATAACTTGTAAACTTTGTTATACTTTTCAAAAAACAAGCACTTACCATAAACGTAACAATTTATTCTCGGATAAACGATCAAGGAAACTTGAACCTTATAAGTGTAACAATTTAATCTTGGATACTAAGATTCAAGGAATCTGGAACTTTAATTAAGAATAAAGTTTGTTTGTTCGATTTCGAATTTATTGAAAGAGAGAAAATGAAATCAAATTCGAAATCTAAACATTCGCTAGAGCAAAATTAAAGCACCATACAAACAACCAATGATGTATTATTTCAAAAATAATCTGGTATTAGTTACAAGAACATGAACATGATTGAAAACGAAGTTTGCTTTGTTTTGTGTTCTTATTGTTTTTTTTTCCTTCTTGTTTTGGTCACCAATTGGAGATGATTGAATCCAAAGATTTGGTTGGTTGATGATGAGACCTGCGAGCTAATTAATTATGCTTATTTATAAGCCACTTCACCCTCGACCCTTGCTTTAACATGCAATTTGGCTTCCTTCAAGTGATGACTGCACGAGAAAGGCCCTCTTTTGCCATCACAAGTTAACAAATTATTCAATTATTCTACCTTGGCCTAACAGTACTGTGGTTCTTGTCAATTTTTGGATAAATAAGAGATTATCCAGTGTAGCACTAATTGTCTTCACTCTTCTTCTCACCTGCATATCTCACCATGACGTGGCTTACCAAACTCCACTTTTTAAAAATTGATGATATGATCTTTCACTTTGATAAATCTGGACCCGGCGATCTCCAATCCCCATCAAAACTGGAGAGAAGGCTAACATGAGGAGGATCTTCTGTCCTTTGATTTTTCAAAAATTTATCTGTGGATGTTTTAATAGTTAATTATTATATTTTAATACAATAAGTAGTAATTTTGGACACTATAAAACTTTTTTCAGATGCAAATGGATCACACCGTCCATTTCGCCGGTGATTCCTCCAGTTGACTTAAACAATGATGGGATTATGAACTTTATTTGGGTTAGGCCGAAGATTTGAGTGTGACTCTGAGAGTCTTTGAAAACGAAAACTTATTTTCTTGTTTTGCAGAAAGTATAAATGGATTTAGATTGGATTACATTCAAAACCAACGAAGAAATGTGGGCGGCTTAGGCTTTATAATTATGAAACAGGATTCTTGCAAAAGTGGATAACTGATAGGAGAAGGACATATATATATATATATACGCAATGCATAAATGTTGATATATGTATATATACGTAGGCTGATAAAATAAGTTTTTTTTATTCGTGATATTAAAAAAAATGAAGAGATCTATAATGCTTCTTTTCACAAGTAACATCATAGCTGCGCCTTTAGCCTGCATCACTATCTTCTCTCTCTTCTGTAATGGTTCTGTTGGTAGGACAGAGGTGATCAATCAACCGTTTCATACCCTACCCAGTTGCCTTCATGCCAATTTCTACTGAAAATGGAGATCAATCGGAACGTTCTGTTTCTAGATCAAAATTTGCTGGTCTAATCCGTCAATACACGATGCCGATGCAAAGTGCCATGCGTGCAGGTCTCAAGCTGATAGACCGATGCAAGACGACCCAAGTCCACGCCCTAAACCCCTCCGACAACTCCGCCGGAAACACCACCGGCGCTTCCACTGGGGGTAAGCATAACCACCGCCGCCACCATCAAGACAACCTCACAATAAGTTCTATATTATCGAACTCCAGTGAGACCATCTCAGTGTCAGCGGCTGAAACTCTTCTCCCTTATGGACTCCCCACGACCGACCTCCTTGAGCCACCCATAGATCCCCACCTCAAACCCGTCGATTTGGTAGAAACCTTGGCCGACCTCTATCGCCGCCTTGAGAATTGCCCCGATTTCAACAAATCGTTGATATGCCTGGAGCAGTACTCAATGTTGTGCGGCCTAGGCGATCCAAAGCTGCTCCGGCGGTGCCTCCAGGCGGCGCGTCAACACGCGGTCGACGTGCACTCGAAGGTTGTGTTGTCGGCGTGGTTGAGGTATGACCGGAGAGAGGATGAACTCGCCGGCACATCATCCTTGCGTTGCGGTGGCCGAATTCTTGACTGCCCAAAGGCTGCTTTGCTATGTGGGTGTGATTCCAATTCAGTGTTTGATCGTTGCCAATGCCATCGCCGCCAACCAGAGGCAGCCAACATTGATATCTCAATTGGGGATGATAGCTCAATTTCAGAAGAGGGCAGTGATGTTTGTTTCTGCATTGGTAATGAGGAAATTTATTGTACTAAAGATAATATTGCCGCACTTTCAAGCCCTTTGAAGGCAATGCTATATGGTAATTTCATGGAGTCCCAGAGAGAAACGATCAATTTTTCGCAAATTGATATATCAGCGAAGGGAATGAGAGCTGTGGAAGTGTTTAGTAGGACAAGAAGGTTAGACTCATTTTCACCCAATATAGTTCTGGAGCTCCTCTGTTTTGCAAACATGTTCTGTTGTGAGAAGATGAAGTCTGCTTGTGATAGGTATTTAGCATCAATAGTCTCTGATATAGACGATGCTTTGATCCTAATTGATTATGGTTTCGAGGAGACAGCGAATCTTCTTGTCGCCTCTTGCTTGCAGGTGTTACTAAGAGAGCTTCCGAGTTCTTTGTATAATCCCAAAGTTAGGGAAATATTTTGTGGGTCTGAGGCTAGGGAGAGATTGGCCATGGTGGGGCATTGTTCTTTTTTCTTGTATTACTTCCTAAGCCAGGTGGCTATGGAAGAGAGCATGAATTCAAACCTAACAGTGATGCAATTGGAGAGATTGAAAGAATGTGCTACTGAGAGGTGGCAGAAGGCATTTGCATTGCATCAGTTGGGTTGTGTTTTACTGGAGAGGAAGGAATACAAGGATGCAGAGTGTTGTTTTCAGGCAGCAGCAGGGGAGGGTCATGTTTATTCAGTGGCAGGTCTTGCAAGAACCAAATACAAGCAAGGACAGAGATTTTCCGCATACAAGCTGATCAACTCTCTCATCTCTGATTACAAACCAGTTGGGTGGATGTACCAAGAACGCTCTTTGTACAATGTGGGCACAAAGAAGATTTTGGATTTGAAGATCGCCACTGAATTGGATCCAACCCTTTCGTTTCCTTATATGCATAGAGCAGTTGCAATGGTGGAAGAGAACCAGATAGCTGCAGCCATATCAGCGATCAACAAAATTATCGGGTTTAAGGTCTCTGCAGACTGCCTGGAATTGCGGGCTTGGTTCTTTATTGCGCTTGGGGATCATGAAGCTGCTTTGAGAGATATTCGGGCAGTGCTGGCTTTGGAGCCCGATTACATGATGTTTCATGGGAAGATAAGAGGGGATCACTTGGTTGAGCTCCTCACTCAACATGTTCAACATTGGGGTCCTGGTGACTGCTGGATGCAACTCTATGATCGATGGTCTTCTGTTGATGATATTGGCTCTCTGGCTGTTATACATCAAATGCTGGTAAATGACCCTGGAAAGAGCCTTTTACTCTTCCGGCAATCTCTACTTCTTTTGCGGTAAGTTTGTGATAAAATTTCTGGTGAAACTGACATTTCCACCTGCAATCTATATGTAATTTTCACTATTATTACCAACTCTCATTAAATTTAACTCCAACCGGTCTAGTAATTATCAGCATTAAGCTTGTCATGTCACAAGAACATGAAATAGCCCCTCATATGTATAAATGGTGTAGGTTAAACTGTCAAAAGGCAGCGATGCGCAGTCTGCGCTTGGCTAGGAATCATGCTAGTTCAGAGTATGAAAGGCTTATATATGAAGGATGGATTCTATACGACACTGGCTATCGCGAAGAAGCACTCTCTAAGGCTGAATTGTCCATTTCTATTCAGAAGTCATTTGAAGCCTTTTTCCTCAAGGCATACACTCTAGCAGATACAACTCTGGATACTGAATCTTCATCACATGTTATCCAACTCTTGGAGGAAGCTCTCAGATGTCCTTCAGACGGTCTTCGGAAAGGACAAGTATTGCCTACAAGGAAATGGAAATCCTTATTTCTTTGTCTTATGTACCAATATGTGTTTATTGATTCTGTATTGGTGATATGTTGCAGGCACTAAATAACCTAGGGAGTATTTATGTGGATTGTGGTAAACTGGATCTTGCTGCAGTCTGCTATGCGAACGCCCTTGACATCAAGCATACAAGAGCTCATCAAGGGTTGGCACGTGTATACCATCTTAATAATCGAAGGAAAGATGCTTATGATGAAATGACAAAGCTAATAGAGAGGGCACAATACAATGCATCAGCTTATGAGAAACGATCAGAGTATTGTGACCGGGACATGGCAAATGGTGATCTCTGTATGGCAACACAGTTGGATCCTCTGAGGACTTATCCCTACAGATATAGGGCTGCAGGTAATTTTTTTTGTGAGCCTTGAGCTTTTTCTGTTGTTTAGGAAGTTAATTTGATGTTACCAATAGGATTTTGTGTGGTTCTGTGATTCGTTAATACATAATTGATATTTCTACTTACAAAGATGAATATATACTAGTACCAAAAATCTGCTTAATGGGAGTGAATAAGATGTCAGTTTGGAGTTGGAGAATTGTCCTTTTTCTGGTTGTTTAGCCTCAAAAATAGGGGGCTGCAACCATTCAAGAGTGACATTTTTTTTTTAACTTTCTTTATTTCTTTTCTCAATTTGGAGCTGAGGAGTCATCAAAATTCTTGTTCTGTCATCCAGCATTAGGCAATTAGTGGCCTTTAGTCACCTGGTTGTCCCAACACACTCTTTTTGAGGTATCTTCAATGAAAGGAGATGTTATGGGCTTTTGAGGCATCTGTTGATCGCTGTATTATGGCACTCTTATTACATGAGTGCCTTGGTTTGACTCCTATTATCAATACCCTCCAATTTCTCTTAGATGGTTGGTGTTATCACCTTTTGCAGTGTCAATCATTATTCCTAGTGGTGGTCAAAAGATGAACAAATTTACTTATTCCTGAAGAGTCCTCAGTGCCCCTCTCACCCCAACTGGCAGAGCCAAAGTTATGCTTGGTTCCAGGTTGACAATCGATTACGATTGCTGTTGCTTCCAGAGGCACATTGAGCCCTTTTGCCGCATTTGGAACCAAATACCTACAGTTTATCTCTCAAGAAACACCAATCCCTGTTTTTCTCATAAGATTGCTGCCCAATTTATATAAACCAGGAGCCTGACAGAACAATTAATTTTTTTAGCGAGGTGGGGGAGAAAACTGTTTGATAGCAACTTTGCTTAATTTTATAAATGCACAAGAGAGATCAAGCGCTTCTGTATATATGGTTCCTGAAGAGCGCTCTCTTTTTTGCAATTTATGCAGATAAAGTTGTTGCTCCTTTTCCTGTCCTGTGAAGTTTCTCAGCCTTGTATGGAATATGTTCTGTCAGGCATCACCAATATGCATTTCGTTATATTATTGCAGATTTACTTTCTGAAATGTCTAATTCATGCTAATATGAAATACACTTTCCACCAGTGCTGATGGATGACCAAAGAGAAAATGAAGCTGTAGAAGGGCTCACAAAAGCCATAGCTTTCAAACCTGACTTGCAAATGCTCCATCTCCGAGCTGCATTCCACGAATCTATGGGTGACTTCATTTCTGCTCTCCGAGATTGTCAGGCTGCCCTCTGTTTGGATCCCAACCATAAAGACACTATTGATCTGTATAGTCGAACACAAGACCGGGCTATCCATTTGCATACATGAGTCAATGTGCCTACATCCATGAAGTCATACCCATTGCCAGTCTTGATGGGGGACTAGTATTGGATGGATTTCGATTCAACTAAATTCACTCCAGAAATTGGTGCCAGTAGGAGCATCCAGATGGAAACTGCCTATGCTCGTGAGAAAAGAGGGAAAGGTGGGAGAAAAAGGCATGGAACAATGCTGAGGTATTCATATGTGTGGCTATGGATGGAGCTGACGATGATAATGGTGGTAAAACAAAGTGGAAGCAGCATGCAAGACCACTCCAGAACTAAACAAAACTCAAAAGGAAAGGTTCAAATGGTATTGGTTGGAGACAAACTGTTAGAGGGCTTATCATGCTGTAGCTTTGTATCATTATTTCTTGAGAAGGGCATAAGCATAATTTATGCATTTTGCCTTATTAGAAGTGGAATTTTTCGTACAGATTTCTCTTGTAGATGGAGAATCTCATGAACAGATTGAATTCCTCGCATTTATTGGAATCATGGATAGGTCTACGGTTGTGTTGGAACAGACACTTTGTGCCTCCAGATGTATGTGTTAATTGTCATCCGCAATACACAGACGTTTCTTTGTCATCCCTGCCTTGGATAGCACAGCATAGTCTTGCATCCAAATATATCTCTGAAGTGTTCATATATGGGTCTAGCAGAATGGCTGAGACAGTTCATCTGCCCCATGATCAAAATCCCTTTTCCCTGAAGATTTTCATGGTTTTTTGCTTTTTTTTCCTGTAGAGATCATTGAGGCAGGTTGTTTTTAACAAATGTTCTTGATCTGATTTTGAGGCTGGTTTTTCAGGGTGCTCATTAGTTGTCTAAACATAAATATAAGCATCACAGGCAACTGGGTAAAGCTTTGAAAACTCATATTTATTGATTGCATAAGAATATTTTAATATCCCACAGGTATTCCCTTCTCTGTATATACAGATATCTTCCTATATTTATGTTGGATACAACCATTTCCCAACCAAAAAAAAAAAAAAAATTTAGATACAAAGTACCTACCATCCACACCACTGACTTTGAGCGCAACAGCATTAGGAAAAAGTGCAAAGACACAATTGGGAGATTAGAGAGAGAGACAGACAGACAGACAGAAAAGAAATAATGAAAACAAAAAACAAAAAACAAAAGATTGCAGATCAATTTCACCAATTCAGCTTGCTTCAGAAGCCAAAATCTCAAGTTCAGCCCACCAAAGAGGAGATAATTTTGGTGTAGCTCCATCAGGCCCCATAGCTGTGATCTCTTTCAAACTAGCTGTGACCTCTTTCATTGTTGGTCTGTGTTTGGGATCAGGATGGACACAATCTTTTATTACTACAAATAGTTTCTTGAGCTCTTCCTCTTGGAAAGATTTCAAAATCGGGTCAACCATTTCTCTCAAGGGTTGTTCCCCCTTCAAGTAGTCGGATGCCCAGTCCACAAGAGAGACATTATCCACTGAGTATGGAAGCTTACCTGTTAACATTTCAAACAAAATTACCCCGAAGTTGTAAACATTGCTCTCTGAATCTGCAGATGGTGTCTCCAAGAGCTCCGTGGCAGCTGAACCCATCTTTGATGCAGTTGCCTCGTTCCAGAAACTAAAATCTGATATTTTGGCCGCGTAGTCTTCTGTAAGATATATCGAAGAAGAATGCAAATTTTTGTGGGCTATGGGCGGTGTGAGCTGGTGCATGTGCTCAAGGCAGTATGCCAGGCCCATAGCTATTCGCAGTCGCATTCCCCAGTCCAAGTGCTCGGCTTCTTTTACTGCAAGGCATCGGAAAACATTAGCCAGACCAGAGAGAATTAACTAAGCTTTACAACTAGGGGTGTTTCAGAATTGAATATCAACCAAACCAGAAATCCAATACTGTAAATGAAGAAGTCCATGTACAGCACATATCTGCTATATTTATAGCAATCACCACTAATAACACATCACAGCATTCAAAGATGAAAGCTGCTGTATTTCAGCACTCAAAGATTAGACATGAAATAGCGGCCGCCTCATCAACAGAACAAAAATTGACTGTAAATTGCCTAAATCCTATTCCAGAAGGGAAAGGAAAAATAGATGCAACATCACATTTTTTGAAACATCCATGCAGCTTGCAAACGTGTAAGTTTCATGCAAGAAATGGACTTTCAACATGGGGGCAGCCAACGGATAGAACACTGTTCATGAAAATCAACAAGTTGAACCTCAAATCTGCTATTTGATAATTTAAGGCCCCAATGAGGTTTGAGGAAAATGGGTCCAATGCAGGGTTTTATTTTTAAAAAGAAGTCAAATCAAATCCAATGTTCTACGACAATGGAACTGTACCAGTACATGTGCGGAACCAAGGATCACACTTCCGAAGCAGGCCTATGGATTTTAGATTTCTATTTTTACTTTATTTATTTACGTTATTGATGGCCAAGGCCTACACAGAAGCAACCCTGCAGGGATAACATCCCGGACATATCAGCATACAAAATGGGTCTAAGCCTCAGAGGGGGATACCAACAGTCAGACCTAAGGAGAATGAAGGTCTGCATTGACCATCCAGTCAGCTCCAAAAAGACCAGTAGTTTCAATTTAGTTTATTTGCAACTAATCATGAAAATCCTACAAGTATGCATGATCATGGAACTCACTGTGTAGATGCTCGAAGAGTGTCCCGTTTGGTGCATACTCAAAAACCATCATCCTGGTGAAAGGCTCCTCTTCTTCACAATACCCAATAAGGTTCACAAAGTTCTTGTGATTCACTTTGGATAGCATGTCTATCTGGAAAATAACCAAGAAGTAAAAATGAGCGATTGCCTAAAGGGAAGCTACTATATTTTAGGGAAATTTGCAATAAGAATACCTTCTTTATGAACTGGGCTTCTAAATTCTTGGACCAGTCTTCAGCAGACTTCACTGCAGTGGATGTTACTGCAATTTCAACTCCACTTGAAAGAGTCCCTTTGTACACTGTTCCATCTGATAGAGAACCAATTATATTACTGAAGTCTTCACAAGCTGTTTCTAGTTCTGATCTCAGGAGCTTTGGTACACCTGGAATTCATACTCTCATACATGAATACAAATGAACAGATACAATGAAGTAGCAGCAAAGGGAATACTCAAAGTGGAAGGGTGGGACTCTCTCTTTTATGCTGAGGTTAAAGAGAAAATCTAGCTCAAAATTTTCACCCGACGAGGATGAAGAAGTAACCTCGTACATAATACATACTAAAGGCAAGAAGATTCACCCTCCAAAATGCAGCATTTCAAGAGTATCATAAGTAGACAGGGACAAATGCTCTAGTGTATGAACCTGGGGACATTAGGTCCTACCCGATTCCTTGCCTTACATGCATGCAATTGTGCAGTTATCCCCACTTCTAAGAATAGCCTAGAGTATGAACATGTAATAAACCTTCATTGTTATGAGGAAAAGGAATAACCTGTTACAAATGCTTTCTGCAGCTGCCCGCTTAACCCTGTTGCCCAAGGTTTGACGGTAACCACCTTACTGCTTCGACAGAAGAAAATGCCAAGGACCACAAAACATATGAATAAAGAACCCCCAGTCACGCCAGACCAAATCAGAATTGTGCTATGCTTCATCTTGGAACTCTGTTGTACACTTTGGCTAGGAGTTGAAGCAGGAGAAGGCAAGAGAGCAGGATGGTACACTGGTGGCTCAGAATCAAGAGGTGGATTTGGTGGAGCAGATGGAGCTGGACTTGCTGGCGGCATAGGTGAGGGTGAAGGGGGCAGAGAGTCTGATGGGGAAGCATATGGAGATTCAGGTGGTAATGATATAGATGCTGACGGTGGATCTGAGGGTGAGAGTGTAGGTGAAAATATTGATGGCAATGGTGATGGTGACGATGACAAAGAGGATGATGGTGATGAAGAGGGAGAAGGAAATGGTGAGGATTCGGAACCCCTCTTTTGTTGTCTATCAGCTTTAGGTTTGGGTGGATTTGGGGCATCGAACACCTGCAGCAATCTCCGTTGAGCTACATTTCCATCTCGTACAATGTTCCTGAGAATAAAAGAAGCATGTCATGAAGAGCTACAAAAAATAATTTTCTTTAATATTCCTCATTAGAACTAGAGAAAATATGCAGGTATGCAGAACTACCATTTTATGAGTTCCCAAAAGGTAAAATTCCAATCATAAGCAACCTTTCTTTTTTCATATTTTTTTCGAGTCCTAAAATAACATCAAGTTTATGGAAACCACCAATATACTCTGTAATTCAACCATTCATGTCTATCATCAATGATTACCATTACCAACTCAGGGTTCTGGTTCTAAATAAATGACTGACGACATAAAATGTTTAAGATGCAAAAGATATCATCTTAATATTACCCATTTTCAAAATCGACCCCCAGCCACACCCCCCCCCCCCAAAAAAAAAAAAAGCACGCGGCACACCCCAAAATAAAAAATCATATGGAGTCTCTATTAGCTTTCTGTTTTCTTTTTTTCGCTGTGTCAATAGCAGCTTTAAACCCAGAATAACAAATAATATTGTAAGAAGCAGACTGAAGATATGACCAGACTTACCAAGCATTAGATCTGCTGTTGCAACTAGCCCCCAAAGCAGCACTACTGAGCTGGTTCTCATCAACTTGAAATTCAGAAAGCATCATAAGTTTATAAAGTTCGGGAGATATGCTACCAAGGAACTCATTGTTGTCCAGTAAACTGAAATAATAACCAGAAGATTAAGTTGACGCAAGCTTAAGTAGCATAGTGAATGTAAGATCATAAAATGTAGAAGGACCAACTCACAGAATTGACAAGGACAGGTTATTGCCAAGATCAGATGGAAATGGCCCACTAAAGTTGTTGTATCCTAAATCCAACACCTCCAGTTCCTTCAATTCTGCAATCTCCACAGGAATGTTTCCCCAAAAAGAGTTGTTGCGTAAAGTACTGCAGTGAAGTAGTGAGAAATGCATGAGGACAGAGGAATAATTAAATATCTGGGACCATAAACAGGATTAGTATATGCTTACATGGATTTTATGTATGTCAGCTTCCCAAATTCAGGTGCTAACGTTCCCTCAAGGCAAAGATCTTCCAAGTTCCTGCAATTTGAACAAATATAACTTTAAGTTAACACGAAAGCCCGGTCATAATATGCAATAATCTCTAGGTAATCAAGCATCAAGGCCTAGATTACCCCTAAGCAGCTGTCATGGCATCACCATGCGCCCCATTAAATTGTTCGTGATCTTATCACATCAAGTAGTATGTCATCCTCATAAGCAACTAGAAAGTCAGGTAGTTTCGTTTTAATTACAAGGGTAATATGAAACTCCAGCACAGTTGAATTATTTACACAACAGCCGAAGTCCCAACCTAATGACATGTACCCTATGAACAGGCCTACTATAGCACAATGTTATCCTAGCAATCTGCAATCCATATTGCAAGAATGGAAAAGGGTTTATTTGTGCCAAGATGCATGGCAGGATGTTTAGTCACGGATGTTATTATTTGGATTGCAGAGAGAATTCAGTATCGTTATAAGAGGTTATGCACGAAATTAGGATTATTCTAATAGCTAGAATTTTGGAAGAACATTATAAGCCTTAGAGGCTTAAGAATTGCATCTAATCCTAATGGGCTGTTTGGGAAACCCTGAAAAGCAGGCGAGACAGGTAGTCATTGGCATCGGGGTAGCCATAATGAACTGAAGCCAACTCTTGTTGCTTTGAAAGTCGCAGGATAAAACAGAATCTTCAGAAAATATGTGAACCACCATACAAAGGTGGTGATCAAAACCAACAATACAACAAATAGCTGAATTTTCAGATTAAGAAACAACTTAATAAGATTTTATCTAGTTTAACTTGTGCAGAAAGGGTATAGTTTGTATATGATCAGCTTAATGATTTAAGTGCTATTGTAGGGCTCAAAAATTGCTGCAAATATAATAACATTTGTGCCCATCCTATAACATGTTCCACCTCTTCTCAAAGGATAGGATAAAATAAAAAATAAAAAAATGTCTTTGCCCCCATCTCTTTCAAGAATATGTTTCTGAATTCATATGGTTGATCTAGTCCTAATAATGGATACCAAAATTCTTGCAGACATGGTTATCAGCGAAAGGTGATGGGGAAAATAAACAATATCTAAATCAACAATAGACATATCACAGCTTATTCATCCCTCAGCCCAAAAATAATAATCATAAGAAAAGAAAAAGAACAGTTTCTTAATGATTTTGAATTCAGATTTTACATCAAGCAAAATAGAAGTATCAATTATGAAAAGAAGATCCGAAGTCCATAGAACTCACTAAATTGTATTCTAACGAATCAAATAGATGCATACATTTGTATCTACATATTGCCAAATATGAAAGATTGAAAGGACAATTGCAATTTCACTGAACGAACGACTCACAAGATTATTACTTTTCCTTCTGAGCACTCAACTCCGAACCAAGAACAGGGATCGACGTCACCGTCACGATCACTCCAGTTCGACAGAGCACCAAACGGATCTCTCACCACTCTCTCTCGAAACTTCAACAGCGCCAACCCTGCATATTCAAAGTTCGTACTCCTTAACCTATCACATTCCCTCCCAAGAAAAGAAGAACAAAGGGACTTTCAAGTGTAAAGCTTGTACCTTCGCTGTTGAGAGACCAACACAGACTCGGGCTGTGATGAAACACAAGAAGAAGAACCAACATCATCGCCATGCGAACCTTGATCCACTTGAATCTCCATCGCTCACTCATTTCGCATTGAATTAACAGAATTTTTTCCAAAACAATTCGTCTCTGCAGTCCAAGCAAGAAATGATTATTATATAAATGTGTATCAACATATATTTATATACATGAGTATATAAATTTGGGATAGACTTGTATACAGAGAGAGAGAGAGAGAGAGAGAGAGAGATTGTTGGTGTCTGTGCAGGTGCAAGCTAATTTAGACGAGGATGGAAGAAACGCGTTAATCGGTGATATTTTTCTGAATTTTAAATCAGCACTATAGGCTATAGCATTCAGTTACCGAAACCGAAACCGAAACTTACCGACAAGAAAGACCGAAACATAGGCGACTCGGTCACTGACTTGACCAGAAAGAAACAAATGAAACAGTTTTAATTTCAGAGTGCAATTGCCGAAACATATATAAAACCATTTGGGAGTGTTTTCTGCGCGTTTTGCTGCGCGGAGATTTTACTTCGCCAGCGGTGACTCTCCTCTCTCTTATAATGGCGCCGTCCTCCGGGTTTTGAAGGCACGTGCTGCCTCACGTGCTGTTTAATCTTCCGTTTATTTCTGTTTTCGTTATTATTAGTTTTCCTTTTAATACTATTATTAATATCATTATTGTTAAATTGTTACCATTATGGCTCTTTTTTTATTTGGTTAGGTAAGGACAATGAGAAGAAGAAAAAAAGAACAGAAATTTTTGTAAAAAAATTTAAATTTTTTGGTTATCCATAGAAAATATATATATATATATATATAAGTAATTTTATTTCTTTTTTATTTACCTTTTACTAGATAAATTTAAGATCTAAACATAACTCATAAAAGGATCATTAGTGACAACGCAAGTCATTATGTGAGAATATTTGTTTAAAATGACAATGTTATTCATTTATGAAAAAATTTAGTGTTCGTTGAAAATTTGTGAAAGGAAAAGGGAAGGGAAGTGTGAGATAATATTAGGACAGAAACACATAGGGTTACAGCCCATTTGGAACTTTTCTTTGATTAATATGTTAGTATTTGTTGGGAATTTGTGAAAGGGAAAGGTAACGAAAGTGAGGAAAGCAAGATAGAAGAGAGAGGGAGGCGGGTAGAGAGAGAGAATCTTTTCTTTGAAAAAACCCATCTTTTGTTATATATATATATATATATATATAAGTGAGAAAAGTGAAAAACTTTTCTGCGAACAAGATATCAAAATTTTTCATGAACTTATCTTTCTTTAAATTTTTTTTTCCGTTGGCCTGTCAATTTTCTTTCCCCTATCTACGGCACAACATTCATGATTAATGTGACATGTTTCAAGTCTAATTCACCTATCATAAAAAGTAAATTAATTTCCCCAATGTTAAGAAGTTTGATCCTTTTTCAAACCTTATTAATGATATATATATGAAGTTTTACCTGGTTCGTGTAAACTATAGTTTGCACGAGTTTGTGAAAGTAGTCAATTGAAGACATGAATAACTTGAAAAAATATTAAAAAATCCCTTATATTAATGTATGAATAATTTTCCATAATTCTCACCACCTTCTTCTAAGCGGTCCATGCTGGTTAGCTATTGAGAATTCTAAATTCTAAATTCTAAAATAAGGAATCCTTCCACGTGGTGTTGTCCTAACAAAGTTTCATGGTCTGAACCACCTTCATTGACTCTTCTACATATATATAGGATATATATATGTAAATCAAGCCTCACATGGGCCAAACTATGATCTGAACATTTATACATGCTTTTCAAGATGTAATGGAACTCATTGATAACATTTAATTCCTACCTGCCCGGTGTATTTGAATAGGTCTCTCAACCACATAGACATATATATATATATATATATGCGTGTGTATATGTATATATGTACGTACTTATCTTCGGGCCTGCGGAAGATGACTCATTAACAAACTGCTAGTAACAGTCATCATCTAACTATTTATATTCCATTTGTAGTCTACTAACTACTAATTTACCACATGCGACCTTCCGGACTATGTCAAGCCTTTCCAATAATTTTAAAGAGAATTAATGTTTGTATTGCAATGATTTCAGAGACCCAGTTGATTGCTTGGCTCGAGTGTCTACTCGTGACTTCGTTAAAGACATGGACAAGAAGTAAACCCTAAGGCAATACAATCGCGTACAATATATTTCTCTAGCCTCATGAAAGTGGTAGCTAGGTATTTATGGGAACAAAGCATCGGAGCCGCAGCTTCAAGGATAAGAACATGGGTGGGAATAGAATATATTTATAGTTGTCCATCATTCTGGGATCCGAAGAGAGGCAGATTTATTATTATTTTTGTATATTAAACCCGTAAAAAAAAGTCACATCTTTTGTATCCTATTACGTTTGCCTCCATCTAGATCTTTTTTCTTTTTTTTCCAGTAAAGCATTTTTTTCATCTTTAGTGGTTTTTTCAGATTAGAAGTCAATCTCTGAAACAAAATTTACTTTGGATTGAAAATAGTTCGAAAAACAAAACCAAAAAAGAAAACTCATTGAAAAAGCTAAAAAAATCCAGAAAGAATAAATAAAAAAATGTCATACCAAATTGGAGTAAATTGCTACATCATTTGCCTTTCCATTTCGACATACCACTTGGGATAATGCAAGAATTAATCTTGGAATATTAATTAAAATATGGTAACGGGCCATTTCATGCACCTAGTGTGCAAATGACACTAGATGGGCCAAGAGGTGATGCTCCAACATACTTATGAAATAAAGAAACTGTAGGGTGGCAATGAGGGCCACTTTACGTACATGGACCCCAATTTAACTTAATCATGAATTTTTCTAGGTGTTGCTTTGTGGGGTGGAGTCAAGGCTTGAAAATTGAAGTGGGGGTTCCTTTGGTAGCCATTAAAAAAGACAGGGTAACCTCCAAAAGCAATAGAAAATGCAGTACGACCAATTCCCATTTCTGACATTACACTTTGTCTCACAGAGTGGGCAAGTTACAGTGTCATGGTCACCTTGCTTATGCTTTTATATATATATATATATATATATATTCACTTCTCCAAAGTTTGAGTATTCTTGGAGTAAAGTTCCAAGAAGCTACCCTTTCATTGTCCAAGTCTTCCAAAGATGGTTCTCTCATATTAATGCTGATCAAATCCTTTTTTATATAATGGGTTTCTTCTAAGAACTTCAATGTAAGCATTAAAATCATGGCATTAATTGCATTCCGAAAGAAATTAAGGGAATTTATTTGAAGCAAAGTATTTACCAAAATTTTTATACTCAACGAGATATATTATTTTTGTTGTTAATTAAGAGTTATGACATTGCATCTACAAAAGCTTGATGTGAAGAAGTTATGGAATTCTATTGAATCATGTAATTATATTTACTTATTATTCTAAGGGTGAGTTTTGCCGCTACGGTAATATTAGACTTAGATCTCACGAGTTTGACACAAAATAAAAAAATAAAAAAAACCATTAATCTACCTGTAAGAATAAGACAGTTTATATCTAATTCTTTATAATTCTTGCAATGGCAAGAGTCTTGTACACTAAACTTAATTACTATTTTATGAAACAAAAAAGTCTGGGCAATGGCGAGATTATTATTTTCTTTGAGTGGTGGTGTTTTTTTTTTTTTAACGGAACTTTAGGTGTTGTTTTTATGGTCAAAATACTTGCAATTAAATATTGAGAGAGAGAATAAAGTAAGGGTTTTGGTAAAAGCTGGAACCAATGATTGCATGTAAACAAATAGAATGGAGGTTAGAAAATCCTGATTGGGCCCAGGTGTTATCCAGCCAGATTAGGGGGACCAAATAACGGTAGCCGACAAACCAGAAGTACCGAAGTCGGATTTTCCGTAACTTCCATGGGCCTCAAACAATCTTCCACCGGCCTCTTCTCTTGTATTTTTCCGTTTGTCGTCGCTTTGCGCTCAGTCTTGTGGTAATTCACTCTCGTGATTTGTGAGAAAATTATATAACTTTTGTGACCCTTATTTAATTTGGATTTAACTTGTAAAATAAATAAAAAATATTAAAATTAACGATAATTTTATTATATAAATATTTTTATTATTTTATCTTTTTAAAATGTAATATTAGAAAGACGATTTTGTTCTTTTATATTAAAATAAAAAATTGTCTTTCATAAAAATAGTTTGATTTTTTTTTCTCCAAATATGTCAAGGTTGCTTCTATTTTGAAGATAAGTCTATATTATAAAAGAATTATGAATTTACTTTTAAATTATAAAAAGACCATTTAATTTTTATTTAAAAAATAATAATAATGATTTGGAGTCATATTTCAAATAGGCATGTTGTGGCTTCATCTTGAAACATTACTAAAAAGAGCCGGAGAGGTTTGCATTGCCAAAAATTTTCATTGTCGTTCACTCCAGCTAGTTCGTCACCAAAGTAGGCTTTGGCTTTAAGAGAACGTATTGTCGGGCACTCCCGAAAACTGTTTTGGACCTCTTATTTATTGAGAAAAAAGAAAAAAAATTAAAATAAAATTACTCTTATTGTTTAATTGTAAGAGAACATGGTGAGTAAAAAATAAAATAAAAGAGAAATGAGACATTTTTCTTTACTTTTATTATTGATATGGCTATTTATTTTTCTTATTATCTCAATTTAACCAAATAAAAGCATAAAATTTAAAATTTCATTTCTGTCACTTTGCAGTTCTATTTTTTTTTTTTTCTTTTCTCAACAAATTCAAGTACAAACACAACATAAAAGTTTTCAAAATCCAAAAGCTGAAACAGATCGTGTAAAGATTGTAATATTGGTGCTCCAAGAAGAGGGCTTCCAGTGCTCCAACTCCAAAAATGAGGTGGTGATAGCCCAATTAAGAAGCTTTTCTTCTAGCAGAAATATTATTTGCCAATGAACCAACTAGACTAGCCTAGTTGGCCGAATTTATGGTCTTTCAAAGAGAGATTAGGATTTCGACTCTTACTAAGTGTAAAATTCTCTCAAATTCTTTAACTTGGTAATTACTTAATTTATGTGGGACAGAGAGATTGTACAGGTCCCGAAATTAGTCGAGATAAAATGGCCCGATCACCCGATTGGAAAAAAAAAAAAAAAATTTGCTAGTGTTGTATAATCTCTCCAACTACCTTACAGCTATGTCAAGTATGCAGATCTACTCAAATGTCATCGAAGCTCCATACGAATAATTACCCTACTCGATTCCTGCTTTTCAGATGCTTTTGCATGCAGGAAATCCTTTATGGCAGCCTATTTTGAATCACCATTTGGAGCTCTTCGAGGATCATGCCTGTCACTCTTGCTCCTTTCACAGAGTCACAATACAGTGAGTTTTTTCTTACTAGGTTTATCTTGAAATGAATTTAATCAGTGTACGAGGATCCACCTAATAGAGAGACCCAAGGGGCCATAATGATGTACAACCATGACGGCATGACCTATTATCAGCTGCCTAATTCATTTATTTGCCATAGGTAAAGTATGGACTACTCAACTCTTCAAATTTGTTCAAAAATCCCTTTTTTTAGGACCATTCGTGAACTATAGCAAAAAAATATTCTAGGGCCAGCTGGCAATAGGAAAGTGTCATTCTTCAAAAAAATTTTATTAGATTGACGTAGCGATTACATTTTTGTAATTAAAAATTATTTTGATAAGTGTTATATTTTAAAGTAAAAGACTCATTTAATCATATCATTCTATCCAATAATCATCTAGTTCAATGTTTGATGGTATTAGGAAACTTCGATTTAGCACGCAGTGATTGGCAAAGGGCACACGAGCGGAACAGGGTTCAGACCGGGCTTGCACTATATTATAACGAAACAACACTATGGCCCAAGGCCCATGTTGGGCCTAGGCTATAATTCCTAAGCCCGGCCCGAATACCTTATTTTCAGTTGTTCCTGAAATGCAATTTTAAAGCTTTCATGTTATAGCCTAGAATGCAAACAAAGAAATAGCATCTTTAGCTGAGTAGCAATATCAGCTATATATATTACCCATTCCGTATCTGACTCAGTATGTGTGTATATATATACACAAAATCCATACAGCTTGAAATATACACACTGTGTGATCTCAGTAAGTGTTTATTTCTGTATCTAACTCTAATCAACTCCAACTGGAAAATCTCACTAATGGAGTTCCCATAAAACATAAGGCCACTTGATTTTCATTCTCTCCTTCAGTCCTTATCCGATATAGGCTCCCGCCTTCTCTCATAAGTTCCTTAGCCTCAGCAATGCTGTTTTTGCTCATCCTCCGTGCATCCAATCTTATATTTGGGAGAAGCACACCTCTCCAATCTCTCTCCTCCATCTTCTCAAAGCAAGCAAGTGAAGAAACATAGGGTGCCACAAATAGACACTCCATGGCCATTCTTGCTTCTTTAAGCTGCAGAGGTAATTGCCGCTCCATTGACTCGAGCAAGGCAGCGACACGCCCCAACCGGCCTTCAAAGAAAGAACCAAATTTGCAGCAAAAATGGCTCATCCCATTTCCATCCCCAAGCGTTATAACAACCTCCATTACTAGAACCATTGCAACTTCTCCTGTTGTTGATTGACCCTTGAGCTACCTCCAGAAACTCTGTAACATGCCTATAACTTCTCCATCTCCCCATATGTGGGAGACCCACCATGCAATTGAAGGCTAACCATTCCCTTCCACCGCGCTTCTTCTTCAATTTCTTCATCTCCAATGCCAACCCTTCCATGTCCATCTCCTCAACCTTCAATTTCACACCAGAAGAATAGGCATGTTCGTAGAGCCGCTTTTTCGTCTTCTCAAAGCTCTGCTGGGGAGGCACACAAATGGAGCCTTGATAAAACTTAACTGATATTAGACGCATAACTCGTTTGCTTTGATTTCCAAGTGCCTCAATCGAGGGAGGCCATTGCAGGCCTTCACCCATGTCGAAGTCCACAATATGGATTATCTCTACATCCTCTGGTACAGCTTGTAGAATCGATGAATTGGCCATGACGTGAGCAAATCGCCCGTAAGGGAATAGTTGGTAGAAGGCTTTGAATGCCGCCTCATAATTCTTGCTTGTTTCTCGTGTCAGGTAGTCTAAATGTCCGTCCGGTGACCTGATCAAGTAGTATACCAGGCGTTGGGCGGCTTCACCTTTCGGACAAGCCTTCTCTTCTAATCGCTTCAATATTACTTCCACAAGTTTTTTATTGTTGTTCTCCATAGCCTCCCCACAAGCCTTGAGCAGATGGTGAATGCTCGAGTGGGCATCGAGTTCCATGTCTTCCTCGGGAAAAACCAGTGACAGTTCTGTCAAAGTCGAAGTGACATCAATTGATAGAGCATCTTCTGCAGTACAGAACTCAAAGCCCCCAACCTCATCAAATAACAGCTTTTGATCATTTGAAGAAATACCCGACTCCTCCAAATTTATCAAACACTGTTCTATTGGGGACGGGCTTGCAAATCCTCATAACAAACAGGGTAACTACGTGATCCATCATAGAACACGACTGAGATGTATGGGATTGAAGCAGAAGCTTCAGAGGAATCCTCGGCGGTAGAGAGAAACGAAGAAGAAAACTCGCAATTTCCCATGTCAGTATCCATGTCAAGACCACGAAATCCAACTTCATCAGGAGATGATATAGTGCTGTGGTATGACCATGAGAGCTGATGAAACGCAGGCTGCATCATCTCAATGGTGAAACAGGGTATTACTCTTGAGGTTCTTAAAACCAGGAATAGATATATAGCCGTATATATATAGACGATTACATATGACCCTGTACCGGAAAGGGTTGAGAAGAGAGAGAAAATAGAAAGATCCTGGCCATCTTTATCTCAGATGTTCCCCAAACTTCCATTCCACTGTACTTCCCTTTAACAAGTCTTTCAATTCCATTGGCAACTTCTAAAAATGGATATATATGGATATGGTGTATACTATTATCTCCTTCGTTTACAGATAATTCAATAAAATAATGAGAAACAAACAGTGAACTGCACAAGATGTCATTGAAAAATACAATTCAATACAGGCCAAACATGTAAAATTGCATTGCATGGTTGGTGCAAACCCATCAATATTCTCGTTCAACACTTAAAAAGTAATATGTTCACGTTATCCTTCAACATCAATCTCTCGTGACCCCACTGTTGATATGAAAATTACAACCCCTATAGCCGACAAGAACGTTTGATGGGAACTCAAGTTGGCGAGCAGATATTATTGGATTGATTAGGATATGGAAGATTTTGAGGGTAGATGGTACATAGGATTTGCGGTTTTGAAAAATATGCAAGGATGACGAGTACAAACCCATTAGGTAGAGGATGTAACGCAACTTCGAGGATTAAGAATAATTGTTTCGAGTTCTGTCGCAGCGATCAGCAGCTCCGCGTGGAACAAATAATTTTCCAGGATATATCGATTTGTATTACAAGTTTACTGGTAAAAATTGCAAAATTCGAGATTTAAAAATGTTGATTTGGGCATTAAAGGGCTATATGTGTGTGTGTGTGTGTGTGTGTGTTTTGTATACGTATACCTGTACCACCTTCCAGTTGGCATCTACCACAAACAATTTGAGTACCAGGAGAAAATTTTGTCCAGTTGTAATAGGTGGATGGAACATGTTTACTTTGTCCTTCGAGTTGGCAAGGCAGAAAATTAATTTCGTGTTGATAGCTAAGCAGCTTGCTTCATTTACGTTGACATATTAGTTTCGTTTACATATTGAGCGCAAAGTTCGAAGCAGATTTAAGTTATCACTTGTAAAGAACCATGGAAAGAATATTCAGGATACTTGCAAAACAATTACTTAACAAACCTTGATTAGCATTAGAACTAGAAAACAAAGTGTGAATGGGGTTCGGTTTCTTCTCAGCTAATGCCTACTTAGCAAATAGGAAAATGAGACGAGAACTTTTATTCCGCAACATAAATATAAGCTATAGATTATGACAACGAAACAGAATGTGGCAGCCGCCGACCCTACCCGACCCTCATCAATTTGGGTTTCCGGTTCTTAATCAAGTGTTGTGTAGCTCACAAATTCCTGTTCTTGATAAGTACCATCTACTATTTTCAATATTTATGAAATTCGTCATCGATTGCCAAGATTTCCATTTCATTTCTTGATGAATGTATATAGAAAAATGTGCAGTATTTTGGAGTTACATGCCAAACCCACCTTTAAGCGAGAAAAAGGATGCCAAGTTGATTTTAGATTTCTCCATCTTGGTCAAAGGATACATAATCAATGTGTAGTAACCTAACAGCATTTTGGTCAAAGGATGCATAATCAAAGTAGTATTTGAGGAACCTAACAGCATACACACCGTGAAGTGTGAACTGTTCGGTTTTTTTCATTTTTTTTTTTCCTCTGCTATTGGGAGTCCGGCTCTTCAACCAACTCTTTTCTCAAGCACGTGTAGCCTATACAAATAATGTAAATTTATGTGTTCTCGTATTAAACTTTGAAACGACCCCATTGCTAAACAGAAATTTTGGCCATAAATACATATAAATACTAAATGAACTTATCATTTTGAAGTATCCACCATTATGCATATTCTTTTTCTCTGTTTTTTTATTCTTTTTTGGCATCGGAGAGCAAGGCCCCGGTTCTAATAATTTTATACATGTCAAATCATAATCGCCAAAACAGATATATATATATATATATATATATCCAGGTATGTATACATATCAATCATAATCTTCTATCTTTAATTCCTTGTCAAAATTTGTTGTGAACTATGAGTTACAAACTTACAATACTGAGTAACATTTTGCCAAAATTATGTTATGAAGAAAAAAAAAGGAAAGGAGAGAGGGAGGGAGGGAGGGAGAGAGATAAACAAAGAAATTGAGGAACTAAAGTGTCAAAAAGATCTGAAAAAGCCCATGTGATGAGTTCCATAAATTTCCACTGAGACACTGACAATACCACCACGCTAGAAAGACAGCTTTATGTGATGGCCCTAGGCCTCCATTCCCACATGTAACAACTTTACAAGACAAAAATTAACTAGTTAACTGATATTGGGGCAGCACTCCAGTGGGTGCATGTGTACCTAGCTTACCCTGTCTGCCAATCCTTAGGAAACTAGGATCATAAACTACAAAAATCAATAAAAATACAAAACTAAAAAAAATTATATAAGACCCTAAGTTTCTACTCTCTCTTTTTTCTTTTTCTCTTTTTTTTTTTTTTTTTTTTTTTGTCTCAAGCTATCTAATATTTATTACACTCCTTTATTCTAATGATCATCAGACGGATCAAAGTGAAGCACAAGAACAAGAAGGGCACCTGATCAGACCGTTCTCGTTGCACGCCGTGCACGTCCTGAACCCGCCCTTCTCTGAGTAGCACTTGTGGCTTCCGCTGCACTCGTCGCAGAGGATAAATCGGTATCCGCCGCAGACCTCGCAGACGCTGGTCTCGGCCGCCGGCAATCCCTCGAATAATTTCTTGAGCTCGCCAGATTCGTGGAGCTGCTTGATCTCCTCGGCGCCGCCAATATACCGCCCGCCGATGAAAACCCTAGGCAGGGTCAGCTTGGCCTTGAAGTGATTGCCAAAGATGCCCCGTAGCTCCCCCATGAACTTGGAGTCCATCGAAAGATCACGCTCGTCGATCGACACCCTGAACCCGCGGAGGATCGATCTGACAGTCTGGCAGTCCTCGAAGGTCGAGCGGACCACGCGTAGACTCGTGAAGTACACGACTATGCGCTTCTCAGCCCCCTGGAGAGAGATTGACGGCTGAGATTGCGCGGCCGCGGTTTCTGGTGACGCTGCGCAAATGGGTTTGGGGTGGTCGCGGGAGGGTAGGAGGGTTAACCAGGTGCGGAGGAGCGAGTTGGCGAAGCGGACGCGGTGGAAGATCGAGGCTCTGGGTGAATTGGAGGGCAGTAGTTTTGGGCTGTCGAAATCGTCTGAGCAGAGGTGTTGGATGTCTTTGAATGAGGAGCAAGAGAAGTTTGAAGGTGTTGTACGAACACGAACGCTGGATTTTTCCGGCGGCAGCCACATGAGGTGAGAGATCGAGATTCGGCGGAGGCAGAGGCAATAGATACAGATTGAGAATCAATATAGAGAGCGAAAAATTTAATCGGTAAAGCTTCTAGGGGAAGGTCTAGGTGGAACCGCGGAAGAAGCAGGAGCTGCAAAAGCGGGGATGGGATGGTGTGGGAGGCGAAGGGTTTCGGCGCGGGGTAGTGAGCGGTCAGCTTTTATTTCTTCTCTTTTTTTGGTAGCAGAGAGAGAGAGAGAGAGAGAGAGAGGAAATGAAATGAAATGAATTGAAAATTTTAGAACGATGAAGGGTTGGGATGAAATGGGGCACCGGGAAAGTTAGGCGGTTGGTTAACTGTTGAGAGAGGGTGCTTATGTTATGCTTTAATGAGGTTTAAGAGCAAAGACTCGAGACATATAGATTCGATTGGCGTGCATTATTTAATATTATTTTTTATTTATCGTTATAAGCATTTATATTTATCAAAATTAAATCTGTACTTATTAGAGTAGATATTCAAAAAGAAACAAAGTCTTGTGTGTTTGGTCTATAAATTTCATATCGACTACTGGCCTCTAGTAGGCTTCGGGTTTTAGTCTCTCTCCATCCTTCGCATTTTAACGGGTTGGTTGAATATGTGGACTCTGGACTCGATTGTGTGTATGTGAGTCTTTGGCTCCTGCTCTAAAAAAAATATATACATTTATTATAAAAATATAATAAATAAATTAATTTAGCACAAAATACACACTCTGGTACCGTTTGGTATTGATTAGTATTAGTCAATACCTCAACAGTATAAAATTCACCCTTCTTAATATCGGTCTTTGTTTGGTATGCTATGGCCATATTCACAACTACGATTTTAATTAGAAAAAAAATTACAATGAGACTATCTGTAACATTTATTGCGATTCAAGTATTTATGAAAGCATATTGACTCGCTCCGAAAACTATAAAATGGAGTTAGTACTCCGCGAGAGTACGGGAGTCGCGATGAAATATAAACCGGTAATCCGGTATCGTTCTCTCCCAAGAGACCTAGCCAAATATAGGCTCTAGTACTCAACTCACACTAATCTAACCTAGGATCAAATTGCAATTATGTGGGGAATTGAATCTAAAATGAAAGGAAAAAGAAAAGGACCGAAAATCTTTAAGTTTTTGATGGGGTTTTGATTTACTAAACTAGTGCAATGAAAATTAAAGCAATTAACTAGGCAATTGATTTAAATGTAAAGCAATTAAAATGGAAAGTTTGGATATGATTGATTCAATCCACTAATTCACACCAAGAATTTCAATAGAGGATTTTTATAACTCAAATCAAGAATCACACCATGGATTCTTGATTCGGAATATTTTGACCATAAAACCTTGAGTTCATATTTAGTTGAGTGTAGAAATTAAACCAATTAATAGAATTCTAGAAGCAAACCTTATAAATGTGTAAGATTTATACCAATTGTTGGATTGTGCATAAATATTACCAAATGAGTTATGAATCTAAGTTTTCGAACAAATCCAACACCCAACCAAATAGAACTATACAAATCTATGAATAAAACTTTGAAGTTCATGAATCCCCATTGAAATACTTGAAAATCCTTGGTGGATCTTCACAATCACACCCAAGAGATGTTTAGCTACTAGAATTCATAATAAAGAGCATAAATGAAGGTAAATATAACATTAAACTAAGTAAAACTAGTGTTTAGTTGCTAAGAAAGTGAGAGAAAATGACAAGAAAGTGAAGGAAAATAAATTACAATGTAAGAAAGTTATAATTTCTACTCCTACATTAACATTACAAACATAAATCTAAGTTAAAATACACAAAAACATAAAAACCAACCTTGGAGGAGCCTTTCATGCCGCCCCCTTGGCTGCTACAAACCCAAAAAATCTTCCTCTCCTCCATTTTTTCGAACAACATAGCTTTTAAGCTCTAGATCTGTATCGACCGATCGATCAGCATTGTTCACCGATCGATCGGCCGATCGAACGGCAATTGGAGCGTTCGATTGGTAAAAAAACTATTTTTACTGTTCACGGGCACTGTTCACGATTGATCGGGTTGCTGTTCACCGATCGATTAGCCGATCGATCGGTAAATCACCCTCTCTGAAGTTTGCCAAGCCAATCGATCAGTTACTATTCATCCTTCCACATTGAAGTTTGATTTTGACCACTTTAGAGGCCGATTCAACCGATGCACATTAGAGGACAAATTGTAGCTCTTGAAGTCTTCTTTCCAATGACACAAAAATCAGCTCAATCGGACATCAGAGTAAAAAGATATGGCCCAAATACCGAGATAAGTCCGAATTTTCATGAACAAATTATTCGCCTTGAACCCGCTTTGATTATTCTTGCTTTCTTTTTGCCTTTATTAGCTTATATAACCTACAAAACACACGCAAAACATAATCAAACAAATATCTAACTAAAATAAGGAAATTAACACTAATATAAATCTAACAAAGTGCGGATTAAGAGCCTATGATTATACTTTTAGGGTGTAATCACACATGAAATTGGAGTGCACATCACTAATATGGTATAAATCATCTTGATTAGGATTTGCTTTAATGAAAATTAAGGGAATGATCTAAAATATAAGATGCATAATTATTAATTAGTAGGTTGAGATGATTTTATAAGATTTTTGCATGGATCAGGTCAATCAACTCAATGCTATATGTCTCCTCTCTTACTACCATTTTTCTTGGTTGCTAGCTATTATCATTGTAAGAAATACTCAATTTTTTTGGCTGGAAGGCACAGAACCTCTTGCTATGGATAATCTATGTTGAAATGGCATTATATATGCAATTATCTCTCTCTCTCCAAACTGAAAGCTCTGCATCCATTAAAAAAGAGGGGGACTGAAGTACCTCTCTTCGTTCAAACTAAATTTCACTCAACAACAGTAATTCTAATGAAGTCAATGAGTTGAGTACTTGAAATGTTGATCTTGAGTTGAGAACTTGAAGTACCTCGCTAGTATATTTTTGGTCATTATGGGGCTAGTTTTGAACTTATAAATTTTTGGTCCTTTTGAAATACCACATAGAGTCATTCCTCTACATCTCATAATAAGATTATTAATGGGTCTAGTAGGTGTATTGGAGATACAGCTTACAAAAAAGTCAATTATATTGCGAGAAAATGAATGAGGTGGTGCTTCAAAGGAACAAGAGAACCCAATTATTTTTTAGTGAGATCTTGATTATTCTCTTCTTTCTGCTTACAAACCAAAGATAATTAACAAAATGATAATAGATATAGCGCATCGACTGCAACGAGACTGTTTATATATTTTAAACCCGTCACGCCTAAATTGTAATAAAACAAATTCTGCGCCAGAGATGGGAGACTGGACAATGTGTATAGATTTTTGTTTTTGCTGGGACAATGTTTATAGATATATGTGTGTACATATATATAATTAACTAAAGAGTGTCTGTAGTACTGCATAGGTTGTTGCTAAAAGCTAAAAGGATTAAGGGGTGCTTAGTATAGCTTTTTTGCCTAATTTTTTTTTAAGTCTATAAATAAAAAAGTTAAGTTTTTTATTTTTTATTTTTTGTTTATCTTTAACTAAAATATAGTCAAAAAAACAAAAAAATAAAAAAAAATTTAACTTTTTTTATTTGTAAACTTAAAAAAAAACTTGACAAAAAAATTTGTACCAACCAAGTCCTCAATAATCCTGTCAGATGGTGGGGTTTCTGAAAAGTTTCACGAGTCTGACTCTGAAAGCAGATAAGAAAATGGAAGCGCGTGATTGTGTACCGAACTCACTCAATGCCTATTCTTCAAGAAGAAACAACCCCGCCCGATCTCTTATTCATACAAAATTTTATACTTGGGCCCTGGGACCAGTGCATGGATGGGCTATAACAGTATAACTGCAGATCTAAAATATGTAACTTTTTCTTCTTCTGTTTTTGTTTTTAATTGGCCCTTCCATAGACTACTGTTTTTAGTTTGAGCAAAGCCGCTATCCACGCACGAGTCCAAAGACAGACTTACACTAGGACTAACGGCCCAGCCCTTGAGTTTTGAAAATTTCTCATATATATTATTATGTATTTATAATATAATATAGTGTATTGATTTCACTACAATTTAAAAAAAATTTACCTTAACCCTCCTAATTTCAAAACTTTTTACCTTGGCCTTCTTTTAACGAAATTCTTAGGTCCACCTTCCGCTGCTGCATTTTGTGTGAAAAATAGATAGAGCAAGTGGGATTGCTCCTCATAAAAACTCCTTTGTAAATGCTACTTGTGTTTATGTTCAATTCTCTTTCTCAATTGCTTACTCTATTATTTTTTTTATTTTTTATTTTTCTTTACTCTATTATTTTTTTAAAATTTTCTTTACTACGACTATTATTTTATTTTTCTTTCTCTTAAATTTTAAATAAAAAATAATCTTCCTATTTTTTCTTATTTTCTATACGAAATCAACAAAAAATAATCCCTTTCCCTTCTCTGCTTTATTTCCTTTTATTTTATCTCTCTCTTCCACAAATTCCAAACAGACCCTTACGAATCGTCTTCTCACAGACGCGCAACGAGTCGGGGAGAAAGAGAGAGAAGCAAAGAAAAGAATGGAGAAGGGTGAAACAACCGCCGATGATATCACCGTGAATATCAAGTTCAGTGGACGATCGATACCTGTATCTCTCTCTGCGGACTCCACCGTCAAACACCTCAAGTCTCTCCTCCAACCCCTCACCAACGTCCTCCCTCGCGGTCAAAAACTCATCTCCAAAGGTAACCCTCCCCCTCTCTCTCTCTAGAACCCTAAAAATACATCCTAATTCTGTAATTTTTATTATTATTGTGTATTGTTTATACAAAGGGAAACTTCTGGTGGATGATATGACATTGAGGTCATCGGAGGTGTCAAATGGGGCTAAGATCATGCTCATGGCTTCCCAAGGCTTACACCAAGGGGTACCTACTTTCTCTTCCTTCAACTACATACATATAGAGTGTGTATGTATTTGCACATATGTATTTACATATGAACATTTTGTCTCTGAATTGTTTGAGATTGAAATCAGTCACAACTTCGGGTTTGTAGTTCTCTGTAAAGTCGGTAATTGTGATGAATGTCTGCAAATAGGACGGTCCCATTAAAAAGGAAGCACCGGCCACACCGAATTTTAGGAGGATGGCAGATGCAAATCGAGGCAAGAAGGAGAAGGATGTTACTGTTGAAAAGAGCCAGTTTGAGCGTTGGAAAGCTACCGGTGTCATAGCATTGTCTCAATGTAACTTGAGGGTATACAATATTAGTCTCCGTGATCGATAATTCATTGCTTTTGATTTAAATTCGGCTCTAATGAATGCAAAAGCCCTTGAAAAGGGGGGAAAAAATAGTGGACATGTTATATATTTGTTTATGATGTTATTTTCTTCATGACTCATGAGTGATCAATTGCTCCATTCATGGATAAAAACATGTTAAGCAATTTGAAGATTCACTCGCATTTTCAGTTCAACTTGAAACAGATTTATCCAATTGGGTATTTTGATACCAAGGAATCATTGGTCTATCTGGTGAGACTATTGTGGAACCTGTATATGAAGTGAGTTTACAGCTATATGGTGAAGATTCTGATAACTAGATTTCTACTTGCTTAGCAATGAGTATGCCACAGCTGTTGTCCAGAAAATTCTTTCCACAGCTGTTGTTTAGAAATGCTACAAGGTCCTTTTCTTTTGTTTATGAATCTTACAGTTTAATGTTGAATTGTTGACAGGCACTCTGCCTGTGATTTTTTGTAGAAATGTTATGACATAATAAAGCAATGGATTTCTAGAACTTAGAAACTAACAGAATTAGCTATTTGGAATTTGTTTTCCTAAATACTTTAAGCAAGTATCACGAGATTTTGGAGCTACTGAGTGACAAGGACAAATAAATTCTAGAATAATCAGCTATAAATCAATATCATAGCTTTCTTCTTCTTTTTCTCCTATTCCCCTATGTATTGTATTCAGGTTTCCTGATATTGAGTTGATTTTAAAGAGAGAAAAAATCTGCTTACATCTTTTCCATTAGTTATATCTATAGAACATTTGAACCAAATGAATATTCTTCTATGCCGGGGGTGAGAACGATCACACTGTAATAATTCTTATTTGGAACTTGAAGGCCGTACCCAATGAAGTATGGACTTGTGGACCTTCTGCAAGAGTACTTGATCTCAGTCACAACTCTGTACAAGATGTACCAGCTACAATTGGCTGTTTGTGTTCTATGCAGGTGATAGGATGCTTTATGTCTTTCCTTTGTTGTAATCAAGCTACCTGAGGAACTTCTCACTAGAGGCTTTTACATCTTCGTTCCTTGTTTTGTAGAAACTGCTCCTGAATGCAAATGAAATATTGGACGATTCGATTAGCTGGGAAGGACTGACATCTCTGAAGTCTCTAGTTGTTTTATCATTAAGCCAAAACCAGTACGTCATTAGTGTTTGTAATATCATTTGTTTAGTTATTTTCATAATTGTCTTATTCACTGGAAGCTTCAAACTAGTAAAGTTTCTGCACCAACAATCTTTCTATGATATGGTTGTTCCAAGATATGACATAAGTTTTTCAAATAGAAACTTGTGTATGCTGGTATTATATCTAAAGAGTAAAATACAGGCGCTGTTGGTAAGTGTTTCTGCAACTAGCAATGGTTATTCTGTCCCTCTCTTACTCATGAAAGGGTTACTTTTTTTTCCTTTATTTCACATATCTATATTTATCTCACTAGTTTTCCTTTGTGCCCTAATAGGTTCATGGTTTTGTAACATGTGTCATAATGCATGGCCCGCATGAGGCAATACATTACTGAAACATTGAGGCTTAAGGCAAAAGATGTAAAAAGGGCATACTGCACCTTACATGAGGCATTCATGTTAAGGCATACCAAGCACCCAAGGCCCCACAGAAAACTCTATAAATTTGATATACTTCTCACTTCTCTTGAGGCTAGACAATGGTTGTTATATGGCCTATTTTAAATGGCATACTCAATACAAAAAAGAACAACCTTCTTAAGTTTGCCAATGACATTTTGTTGTTACTGTCAGAAGGCATGTTACTCATTAATTTAATTTTTTCCAAACAAATACATAAATAGCTTATGCTAATACGGATGCTTGCCTTCTTTGAAGTTGTAGTACTTTGTGTCTCGTATACCATTTCAAACAACTGTTTGATCTCTGTATTAAGTTCTATGACCTATAAATGTAGGCACTGTGTAGCCTTTTATGATAATTGAATGGTGCACATATATATACTTGTTAGATGAATAAGTTATGTCTCAGACTCTCAGTCATGCCACATTTAATTCCTGAGATTTGAATACGTTTTTATATATTTTGTTCATAACTTTGTTTACGTGATTTATGCAGTTTAACAAGTTTGCCTTCTGCACTGGGTGCTTTAACTTGTCTGAGGCAACTTCATATTGCAAACAACAAGCTGACATGTCTCCCAACTGAAATAGGACATCTGACACAGCTTCAAGTTTTGAAAGCTGACAATAATAGGTATTTGTGCACTTAACAATGTAATTACTTGGCATAAATGATGAAAGTGCTAATCGTGTGACTTCCTAATTTATATTTGTTTTTTATTTTTTGGGATAATGGAGCTGGAGCTATTGCAGGGGTTTCCTTAATTTCATGTTTAATGGCATTTACGGCCATATATAGGAATTTTTAGATTTCACTGGATGCTGCAAAATATTAATTGTGAGGACTTCTTAGTCTCTTTAAAGTTTGACACTCTTTTGATGATATGCTGCATTAGTTCAAAAGATTAATGCATAGTATCACATAATTCCCATTAGTTGTGTTGTGAACTTCTCTTGACACATTCTATCTCTGCACAGGATATGCACCCTTCCCACTAGTATAGGGGATTGTACTTCTCTTGTGGAGGTAGGATTCTGATTCACAAAATCTCGTTCTTACAATTTTTGATGTACAAATGAACAATCCAGTTTTTGTAGTCTAGATTGGAGAATCTGAACGACTTTAACTCTGGTGATATGCTTGACATGGTTTTGATGTAGTGCAGGTTGACCTTTCATCAAATCTTCTGGTAGAGTTGCCAGAGACATTTGGCAATCTACAAAATTTGAAGGTCCATCGTCCTTACACTGCTGTTGTGTTTCGTTCTTGATTTCTTCCCTTCTTTTGCTTTGTTTCCTTGTAAAGAAAAGAGAAAAAAGGAGCACTTGTTTTCTTTGTTTTCACTTTATGTCTGTTTTCACTTGTTTTCTCTGTTTTCACGTTATGGTGTCTATTGTCAGATAAAGCAAGTTGAAGAAAGTTTAATATGCATGAGAAATCATGAGTGAAAACTAAACTGAGAGAATTAAGCATTTTAACTGGCTATGTTTGGGAAAGGAACTTAGACTTAGCATACAGGGACACCAAACTATTTCTAGCTATACTTTGTAATAATTAAAAGGAATATTCACCTTAAACTGCATTAGATATAATGAATTACTTGTTTTTTTGGTAAGTGCATATGATGAATTACATCTAGGTTGAAGATTTCATGTTGCCCATGTAGCTGGAAATTCCTGCTGTGCACAATTTGGCTGCCATGTGACCATCTGTGTCCCCGAAAGTGATACTTTGTGCATGTGATGTTACCCTCACCTATTTTTTAAGGAAAAGAACTGATGGGAAACCCAAGTAAAGCTCTCCTGGAAACTTAAAGATGAAAGCAACCACAAGTCCCAAAAAAACCTCCACGGGGAACACAGCTGCACATATTCTGGCACAAGAAAGAGCTTGGTATCAACAGATACTTGTCAATTAGTTGACCCTACATCTAATCTTCCTCCCTCATACCCTATGAGCCCACCAAATGTGTATATTAGAGAGAGGAAACAGATAGTGCCCTTGGTACATCAATAGAGCATGTGCCCTAAACAAATGGATGGTCATAGCAGCTGCATGCTAAGGTCATTAGGGAGTTCTGGCTATCTTGGCAATGGGGGATTTGTCCCTGCATCTATCATGCAAGAGAAAAAGCATTCAATCTCCATTCCTCTCCTCATACTTATGTCTGTGCCCTAAGGTAGCCCTTAACTTACCATATGAAAATTTTAGATGGTAAATCAAGATAGTTCGAAATTGATCCTGTAAGATGTTGAACTTCACAACATAATTGATGCAAGTACATAACTTATATGAAAGATTAGAAACTAAAAATTAGATGTTAGAAGGTAGCATTTGTACATTTCCTGGTTGAATTAAGATAGAAGCAACATCTTAGTTCTGCTGCAAACATCAATGGTAGAATGATAGGGTGAGAGTTCAACTTTGCATGCCAACAAGAAGAGGAATGGAGGTTTTGGAGTTGGAAGATTCTGGTTTTTGATGATGTGACACATCTTTGATTAAGTTTTTTATTACAAGTTTGCTGTGTCACAATTGCCAACTTTGTCATAAAGGGTTTTCTTCTTGCAGTTTTATTCCTTAGAACCTTGAGAGGAAGGGTAGATGCATTGTAGCTCTTTAAACATTGTACTAAATCCCAGTTCCCACAAGATTTCATTGCACTTAGTACTCTTAAAAAATCAAGTATGCAGTGTAGCTTTGTGTCTACTATCCATCTGTTATGGCTGGCCTATCCCTTACACTCTGCAGATTTTTCTGTGAGGCTGTCCCGAGTAAGATTTTTCACTGCCTAATATGGAATTTGTTCTCTCCACAATGAAGCACATTGCTTGTTCCATCCAGGCAAGGGGTTGGTGTTAACCTGGGTATTGAGCCCACAGGAAAATAACCTATATTTATATGCACATTGAACTTGCCCCCAAATGACTACTGGTGCGCTGCTTACTGGTACTGTATTTACTGTCATGTTTCCAACTGTTCTGCAGGCTTTGCATCTAAGTAACAATGGAGTCAAGTCCCTCCCTTCTATGCTATTCAAAATGTGCATCCACCTCTCAACCCTGGATCTCCATGGCACGGAAATCACAATGGATCTTCTCCGTCAGGTATCAACTAATTGTACCTACCTTCATCGACTGGTCCAATATGGTATATATTCATTTGAAGCGATGAACGGCATTTTTTTAACAGCTTGAAGGATGGGAAGATTTCGATAGGCGTCGCTGCTTAAAACATCAGAAGCAACTGGATTTCAGAGTTGGGGGATCTGCTGAATTCGATGAGGGTGCTGATAAAAGCTTTTGACTGTTTAGAAGGATGGGAAGATTTTGGTTAGTGTTGCTGCGTAAAACATCAGAGGGAACTGGATTTCAGAGTTGGGGGATCTGCTGAATCCACAAGGGTACGACTTGATCTGCTCTGATGAGCGGATGAGCCAAGAAAATTGTCTTCAGACTTTACCAAGCATTATGAAATGTTACTGCGCACTGGACTACAGAATGTAAATTCATGTTTTTACAAGTGCCGGGGATTTCCCACTATATAGCTAGCATTACAAATTGCTACAGTTACAATTACCGCCATAATGTTCATTCATTCATTGGCATCTTCGTGAGATCCGGTATGGAAGCTCAGCTCAATAATTAATCCCCGTGTCCCCATGTCTTGTTGAGAATTCGTGCCCATCTGTTGTGAACAATGCATGACAATCTGAAAAAATTGTTAGCCACAGAAGGTGATTCAGAGAACATACTAGGCATATATGGGATGGTAAAACAACTCATCTCAGATGCTTCGCTACTCTACACTACAGCGCTTTGATCCACTGTCTGATTCCTGGAGATTCCACAGAAGGTGATTCAGAGAACATACTAGGCATGTATGGGATGGCGAAACAACTCATCTCAGATGCTACGCTACTCTACACTACAGCGCTTTGATCCACTATTCCTGGAGATTCTCTGTGGATCAACTCAGGTGAACATATTTATTGGGCTTTGATTGTGCTTCTTCCAACTACTAGAGAGGCCTATGGTAGGAGTAGAAGATATCCATTACTGCCATTCTGATAGGACTTTTTGACTCCATGCACTTGGATTGGGGGTTTCAAGGGAGAGATTTAGCACCAATACCAAATATGACACCCCCTGCCCAATCGAAATTTTGATCAGATAATAACCCCTAAAACAGACATGCAAGATAATTAAACAAGCAAACAAAGTCCAAACCAACTAGGGTATTATATGTAACTCTCAAATT